>JARFIZ010000073.1:0-34973 GCA_036325965.1 Sinopyrophorus schimmeli
AAAAAAATGAAAAGCATTATGACGATTGTGATAATTTTATGTCTTACGTGAAACATATATAACCTCCCCTGGCGGCAAACAAAATAAGAAAAATTGAAGAATCAAAATTCATTTAATCGAATGCGTACAACGAAGACCTTTTCAAAGTTCCCGCACTACGCGAAATCGAACGCCCTCGAAACAATTGAAAATACCGATAAAATGCAAAGGATCAATAAACAATAAATTACAATAACAAATTAAAATTACAAACAAATGCGCTTACGCCGAACATTTCTTGAATGTTTATATTTTAATTTGAAACACGACCCGTTCTAATTTAAAAAGTGACAACTTGAAAAACAAAGTATTAATAAGTTTAGTGTTAATTTAAACTAAATATAAATAATATATTATTTCGAAAACGTTTTCCAAATTTTAAAATTTTTTATTTTACGTAAGAATTATAAAGTCCCTTCGACGGCAAAACTAAGATAAATTTGAAATAATAGGTAGGTACTCTGTTACAGAATTCGTTTTCAAATTTAGCGCCCGAAATATCCGTTCGAGAAACAAATTTTATGGTCTCCCTTAAAATTTGTAGTTTGACGGGTTGCATACAACGAATGCAATAGCTGGCATAATCGAAATTAGAAATTAGAAAACATTTCGCGCTAATTACTGCCCTTATAAAAAGATTTGCTCGTCGATAACGTAAGGCATGGAAGCTTTCCATTTAAATATAGAAAATATAGAAGCCCTATGAAACTTAAAGAAGGTGACATTACTTTTCGTAAAGGGTTATCGTATCACCCCCCCTTTCCGCAGGGTCGCGTTATAAATTTTGGTTCGAATAAAAGTAAGTAATAACTTTAAAAAAGAATTTCAATTTGAATTATTATATCTACAACTTATCGATTACTTGTATATTACGTAAGGTATCCCCCGGAGTGCAAAAATAATAAGAAAAATTCCAAGCGGCCCCCTTAGTGGAGGAATCTGAAAAAGAAAATTAAAAAATTACGCCGATATGTTGCAACGCTTATTCAAACGTTTCACTTTTCCCGCCTCGTACTCCGGAGAGACAAATCTTAAAGCGTCCGCAAATTCCGGAGATCGCGTAGCACGGGATCATAGGCGTCCGAGTAGATATCCCGTTTTTTAATCCGTTTTCGCCGAATTTCTCGAGTCCCGGTTTTTTTGCCGCCTCCTAAATCGTTGTGGCTCTTGTTTTCGTCCTTCTACACGATCGAGCACCCTTAAATTCGGCAATTATATCGAAATAAAACTTATAAATTAATTACCCGCCTATGATTCCATTTTCAGCTGATCGACGAAGGTTATAGGAATATTATGTGAAATCGACAAATAAATATACGAATGTTTGATGCTTTTTTACTTTTTTCGGCTACCCCACGACTCGAAGGACCCCGTGCCGTACACGCTTTTAAGCGTCGGAATTTCCCTATCTTTTAGTTAAGGTTCCGGGAGCCGAAAGGGCATTTTCGATAAAGAAAATTGCACGAGAAGCTTCACGGATGCAGAAGATTTTAGGCCTAGATTTTATACTTTCGCTCGTAACTTGGCCAAAAGACGTCCACGAAAGCCGAAAAAAGGGACGAAAATAAGCGCGAGGACGATCTCTATAAGATAGGGCCGATGGCGGCGGTCTTACGGCCCTTTTCGCTTCGGACCGAGTAAAATCTAACAATTTCTCGGCCGTATTCTAGATAGTTTTCGTAAGGATACGCTTCCCTTCTTAATAGAAAGGGAACCCGAAGGGCTACGAACGTCCGGTTTTTGCTGATCGACTTGGCTTCGAGGGAGGAAGATGGTGCAAAAAAAACCGCCTCGCTAGCTTGCACCCTTCGGCCGTGAGAGCTCGCCGAAAACGGTCACCCTTAGCGGCAGAAAATCGTCGCGTCTTTTCGTAAGCGAAACGCTTCCGGCTTAGTAGACGGCGAACGCTGAGGTCTATCGACTCGAGATTTTCGAGCGTCGATGTGCCTTCGAGGGCGAAAATATCGCAAAAAAAACCGCCCCGCTAACTCGCGCCCTTCGGCCGTGGGAGCTCCTCGAACGCGGCGAAGGGGTTGCGCCGGAAAATCTCTCGTAACTCGCGAACGAAAAGAGATATCGGAAAGGGGATGGTCGCGTGCACATCCTCGAAGGTGGGCGCGTATTACGTTCTTCGTCTCGACGTCGCATCTCTTACCGAGAAGGCGGGACACCGTCCTAAAGAAAAAAGACGCCTAAACGAAAACGAAAAAGGGGCCGTAGCTCGAAATTTTTCCCCGCTTCTAGGCGTCGAAATTTTTCGAGGAGATGGATCTCTCGATTTTAGGGGTGGCGTCTCGCTTCTCGAAGGTAGGTCGTCGCTCTCGTTCGCGAGTAAATCGAGAAAAACGATAGGGTCGAAAAAGGTTTAAGCTGCCATATTTGATTCCGACAAAAGTTGCGGCGTCCAAAAACGAAGGTTTTGGCAAAGTTTAATCGAAATCGTCAGTGCCGTTTGGCCGTAAAGTTCGAAAAGGTAGTTGAGGCGGCTTGTTTTATTCTAGATATATAACTAGCAAATTCGCTTCGCGAATTTGGCTAGACAAAATCGCTACGCGATTTTGTTTTGGGGGGGGGGGACATGAAATGCGTACTTCAAACGCTACGCGTTTAGTGCCTTCGGCGCCTAGCATAGACTCTGTATTTATAAAGGAGCCGATTTTTCATTGTGTAGTTTAAAAATGGTCAAAATCCGTTCATAAATAACAAAGATAAGTCAACATTTTGACTGGTTAAAATCGAATGGTCGCTAAGCAACGCCAAATGTCGAAAAAATGATCGACGCAGGTTAAAAAATGACAAACCTGACCAAATTGACCCTTTCAACTGTTTGGATCGAGCATACCATGACTTGGTCACAAATAGTTCATATGAAACTAAAAAAATTTTAAAACTAATTTTATTCGTTTTCAATAAGTGAATCCATTAATCAGTCATTCACTAGATTATACCCGATCTTTTTTAAGAAACTGTAACAAACGCCTTATTTAGGGGTTGGTTATTAATAAATTTTTATTGGAAACGTTTCATGTTTTAATTCAATTGACGTTTTCTGACGACGCTATTTTCCACCTCTTTTCACGAACATCAGATGGATAACGTGACGTGAAAAAATATTCACCTAGCCAGTGCACACCTTGGATCTCTGTACTATATACACTTAAATATTTGGGATCGATTTGCGGCTTACTTTTGGCTGTACGGAGTTCTCAAACGTCCCTTGAAATTTTTTAAAAACGGTATTTCCATGTAGTTTTCGAACGGGGACTTTTAGCAACATCCGCTTTCTGGGTACGATGGGGGGTCGGTTTATTCATGCTGTGACACATTTTTAACCGCGGGGGACGACGGGGGTGGCGTCGGACGACTTTCAAGCAAACCTTATTTCTGCCGTTATTTAAACGTTTCAAAACAAAAAGATATAAACGATTCGATATAATTTCTCTAAGACGTTTTAACAAGTTTTATGCAAATTTAACCCTTTTTGCAAATTTTGACCTAAAAGGCGGTTTTGCACGCAAAATTCGGAATATTTTTGTTTTTCATACTTACGAATGATACTAAGATGTAGCTTTAATTTATACTTCTCATATAATAGTTGTCTATTGCTAACGTTATAAATTAATGTAAAAAATTTATTACTACAATTATGATTAATAATAACAAATTCTGTTAAATATTTAGAAACAGATGCAACCAATTAGTAATATTTAAAAAAACACAATGTTCTTGTCGTGCTAAAATCTTATAAAGTTTTATCAATCAAAATTATCAATTTAAAAAATGTATTTGATGTTTTAAACCAGTCTTACATTAGTTTAAAAAAATTAGTGAAACTAATTTTAATAGAATGTCATAGCAGTTTAAGTTGTTGTAACAAATAAGATTGTTAAATGTTAAATGTTTTAGATTTTTTTGAGTGTATTGTTTGTTTTCAGTTCAATATGATTAATTTTATGGTATTACTTAAGGCTTCTCCCATTGTTTTTATAATATACAAATTGTCATTTTGTTTCAATTAGAAGGGTCTAGAATTATGATTATTTCGACATTCGCTATCAGTGCATATTTGGCAAATATTTCGGACATACATAAAGCGACTTGGTGAATCTTGCCATTCATTGGAAGATGTCGACATTTACCAGACTTCGGTCTTACACTAACATATATACCACGTATATCAACCATCGCAGAACGTAATCCTCCCATTTTCACATTATTATAGACATAACATACGGGAATTCGATATTTGAGAGGTTTTTCTGGAAGTAACCCTTGCGAATGGTGAAGGGTTACTGTATATCTTTTCGTATTATTTGTTACGCAAAACAAGTGGTAAATTGCGATCCAAATACGAATTGAAAATATGTATTTTTGAAATGAACAATAAATGTGTATTGTTTACATAAAACCCATTTCAGAAAATGACAGGTAAAATTAGAAAGTTATAAGCCAAAACTTTGGAGAACCTCTGCGGAAGCGAGAATCGGATAGAGGCATTCCAAACGATCCTTGAACTTTATAACCAAATTGCGATAATCTTTCATTAATTCATAAACAGAAATAATATCTCATTTTAACTGTAACGTCTGTGTTTACATCAAAATAGCTCTCGATACAACAAATCGGTCATTCGCTGGATGCTTTACCATATTCACGCTTTTATAGGGTACATTAATTTAAAATTCTCTGTAAATACGCGAGCGGTTGTTTCTTAGCCTATTATAAAAACATTTCAAAATTTATTATTGCAGTATCCTAATAAACATTTTTAACTAAGCAATGCAATGTAAGAAAATCATAAACATGTTTTATTGGTAGCTGTCAAAATTGAGATTTCAATAAGCAGGTAGGAACGCTTTGTTTAGTTTCCATCAGTGGCGATTTATGTGTTAAGAAAAGGACGGTAGATACTAGATTTGAGTTTAAAACCATAATAAATGCAGTTTAAATTTTATGACGTTTTAGAGAGGCAAAATTTAAGGGTTCCTCAACATCTATTTTTTTGTCTGTTCAGTTAGAAAACTTATGTTCAGAAGATCGGTGCGCTGTGTATATATATATGTGTGTGTGTGTGTGTGTGTGTGTGTGTGTGTGTGTGTGGTGTGTGGTGTGTGTGTGTGTGGTGTGTGTGTGTGTGTGTGCAGTGTTTTTCCAAAGCAGGACGAAATGGCAGGACGTGAGGACATTAAAAAGCAAGGTAAAGCTTATAAAAAAATAAGTTTTCGCGTAATCTTTTTAAAATAACTTTAAAAGGGCATATGCTATACAAGACCGTGAAAATCTCAGATTTTTATATACAAGACCGTGAAAATCTCAGATTTTTAACTCAGCCTGTTTTCGAGAAAATAAAAAATACTAAACAATTGAATTTTTTTACTCAGGAACGGCTTAATCGATTTTGATAAAATTTGAGTGTGTTATAGTATCGCAGGACAAAATAACAGTTGTATAAAATTTCATTATCCAGTAAAACAAATTAAAAATATTTTTTATGTATGGTATTATTTGGGCCAAATTATGAAATAATTTTTAGAAGCCTTACATTCTTTTATATAATAGGAGTGTTCCCGGGTATAAGACGGGCTCCAGATATGAGACAGTCAATTATTTTCATTATGGAATGTTAATATGGCCGATCTGAATACTGTCAAATATTTCTTTGATCATCAGTCAGTTTTGTGCTAAGAGTGAAATGAATCGACGCATTGCTTATATCACCTGCAAACATCGTATGTGAAATAGCATGGGGAAAAAGTTTTGATTTTTTAAAGTGTTGTTTTTTCATGTAAATCAATTTAAAAAAGTGTAATGTATAGCATTTAGTGTTTTTTTATATTTTACGATACAATATTAGATTAGGCCAAAATGTGGTTAGAAAACAATTTTTTTAAATTATTATAATGTTGTCATTGTCCGAATATGAGACACAGCATATTACCACCACCCAATTCTTATGAAGTGTGCAAACATGTGTACAAGCATCTACAAATGCAAACATTGTGACGATTATGAAGAGGAAATTGATAAATAAAATTATGGAAAACATAAAAATTAAAAATTTGAAATAAATATGAGGTTTTCACTTTATATTTTACAATTTTTAATGTATTTTTGTAAGTGTCTCATACCTAGATACAAATTTTTTCTTGTCAAAAAATGATGGTTAAAAATTGTTCATAAAATTTAGCATGTTAATGGAATCACAAAACTTTCTGCGGATAAAATTTGTGTATTTTCATTACCTTTCCAACAATGAATAGAACACCCGACTTTATTTAACCAGTAAAAAAATTTGGCTCATAAACAAAACCCGTCTCATACCCGGGTACACTACCTTATATATTTTTCAATTGATTCTAAGTGGTACGCCCCACAAAAAAATAAAATTATATTTTACTATAAAGGCCTTAAGCATAGTGACTCAGTCGCAGAGGAATATCGTAATCATCTTTCGACAATAGGTATAGGTTGGTTGTAATAAGATACATTGATCGTGCAACTTTTAGATTTTTATTTTAGTTTAGTAATAAATAAAAACAAAAATTTAATACGATTTAACCGATTTTAGCGAAATTGGACACATTATAGATGTATATAAGGCTATACTCCGCAGAAGAACAGCTTATAATCTTCATTTTCGTTAATTCGAAGCATTTTATAATTCCTTAAATTATAGTTTTGATTAGTAAATATTTCCAAACTCGAAGTTAAATTTTACAACATTTTTATAAAATACCTGGAGGGTTAAGAACGTCTGGGTTACCTCTTATTGCTGGCTAAAAGCTCTATTGTAAACTAAGGTGTTTTGACGGCGGCACTTCAATGGGATTTAAAACTAATTTATGTTTAAATGCCTTATTGACAGTTATGAATTTTAAAGGGTTTTACCGTTTATTTTACAAGAAAAGAAACTATTTTTGCATTTTAGTTTTCAGTTTGAAAGATATACGCGGACTAACAAATGTGTTTTACGTTCTTTATAGTTTGTAACAGAGTATAACAGAAAATCTAAAAAATAATACTTTTCTAAAATTATTTACGTATTAATATAGAGTGTAAACAAAAATTAAAAAGTTTAAGCATAAGGGAGAAAATTAATCTTATAAAAGAAGTGGAACGTGGGCTCAAAAGAAAAAAGAATATAGCCAAAGACTTTGGTATTTCCGCAAAGACTTTATCAACCATTTTAAAACCACTGACTTAATTGTAGCTGCTGAAGATAAAAATGACCACCCTTCTAGAAAAAGGCTAAAAGTGCCTCTTTTCCAATCTGGAGAAAGCTATGATTGAATGGTTTAGGTATGCACGTAATAAAAATATTCCGATTTCGGGACCTGTACTGTTAGAAAAATTAGAAGAGTTCGCGCGCCTATTACATTATGATAATTTCAAAGCAAGTCAGGGTTGGCTGGAGAATTTCAAAAAAAGGAACCTCGTCATTCAAAATGTAATATGTGGTTAAAGTGCAAAAGTGTCTGAAAACGATTGTGAACTTTGGAGGCATAAAGTTTTAACACCATTACTGCAAGAGTATGAACATATCAATATTATTAACGCCGATTAAACTGCTTTGTTTTTTAAATGCTTACCGGATAAAACTTTGACTTTTTTAAATGAAAAGTGTTACGGTGGGAAACGCAGTAAGGAAAGAGTGACTTTAATGATAGGAGCTAAAAATGAATGATATATATATATATATACTTATACGTAAGTGTGTAAACTTCTCTGAACAAATTGGTCCAGCACGTACAATATTTTTAGAGGGTGAACCACTACCAATGACCCATGAGTTTAAATACTTGGGGTCTATTATAAATGATGAGGGGAAAAGCTGACTCGGATGTAAAACATCGTATTAATGTTGGTTGGATGAAGTGGAGATCGGTCTCTGGTGTGTTGTGCGACAAAAATATGTCTATACGATTAAAAGGCAAGATTTATAAAACAGTCGTTAGGCCTGCTTTGGCATACAGTGCAAAAACATGGGCGAGACTGGCTAAACACAATCAACAGATGCACGTGGCAGAGATGAGAATGCTACGATGGTGTGTGGGTGTCACGAAGAAAGATCATGTACGTAATGAACATATTCGAGGTTCATTAAGTGTTCAATCAATTAAGGATTTTATGGATGAATCTCAATTGAAGTGGTATGGACATGTTCAACGTCAAAATCAGAACCACATAGTGCACCGAGTTTTGGCAATAGATGAACGTAAAAGAAGACCAGGCAGGCCAAAAGTACCTGGAATAGGTCTTCCCTGAAGCTTCAATGTGATTATGACATACCTCCGGAAATAGTTTATAATAGAAGAGAATACTCCTTAAGAACACGCCTACCCCGATAAGGGAGCAGTTGGAACAATTGCATTAAAGGCGAAGATAAAGAAGAAGAAGAAGATGTAAGTGTGTAACTGACTTTTTTTAATAACTCGAATTATTGATAATTCGAATTACTTTGGTGTCCCTTCGACTTCGACTTATCGAGGTTTGACTGAATGCCAAATCATGGCTAAAACAGTCTCATATTTATTTTGGTGCCATCTTCATTGGGCACTGCATTTTTTGTTTTTTTTAGGGCTTTTGATTACATCCGTACCATCTGTGAATAAATTATACGGTCGAAAATGCCATTTAGGAAAGCTCTGTTTATTTTTCTACCGATATTGATCATTTTTTGTCTTTTCGCGTTTAATATCAACTATTAATTTTAACCACTCAAAATGTTTTTGACTATATCGTTATTTATAAACCGATTTTGACTATTCTTAAACAAAACAAAAAAAATCGAGTACTTTATTGAAACATAAGTCGTGCTAGACGCCGAAGGCACTAAACGCGCAGCGTTTCTAATACGCGTCCACTGCGGTTCAAAACAAAATCGCGTAGCGATTTTATTAATTAATTACTATTAATTAATTACTTTGGTGTCCCTTCGACTTATCGAGGTTCGACTGAATGCCAAATCATGGCTAAAACAGTCTCATATTTATTTTTTTGCCATCTTCATTGGGCACTAAATTTTTTGTTTTTTTTAGGGCTTTTGATTACATCCGTACCATATGTGAATAAATTATACGGTCGAAAATGCCATTTAGGAATGCTCTGTTTATTTTTCTACCGATATTGATCATTTTATGTCATTTTGCGTTTCTTATCAACTATTAATTTTAACCACTCAAAATGTTTTTTGACTATATCGTCGTTATTTATAAACCGATTTTGACTATTCTTAAACAAAACAAAAGAAAATCGAGTACTTTATTGAAACATAAGTCGTGCTAGACGCCGAAGGCACTAAACGCGCAGCGTTTCTAATACGCGTCCACTGCGGTTTAAAACAAAATCGCGTAGCGATTTTGTCTCATAATTCGCGAAGCGAATTTTGCTAGTTTAAACCTCTAAAAAAACAAGCTTCGTAAACCTGTCTTTTCCCGATAATTCGAAAACGCCGCTAAGGATTTTTTTCAAATTTTCTGAAAAGTTTCGGAAAACTGATCGACGCCTTTTGGCGGCGTCCCTATGCCCACGGTATTCTCTAAATCGGCCTTTTGGCAAAAACGATTTTGAAATCGCATTTTGCGCCTTCTCTTTCGATTTTCTCGAAAACTAAAGCGACGACCTACTTTCAACAAGCGAGGAGGTACCCCTCAAATTAAACGGGCTATCGATTAAAAACAAAAAAAAAGGGTGGTCTTGTTGGAAAATTTTGAGCTACGGCCCTTTTCTCGAGTTGCATTTTTGAGCGTTCGCTTTGGAAGGCGTAGCGGCGCTGTTTCGCGAAATACGGCCTCGCACCCCGATAACAAAATTTGCGTGCTTTCATGGCCTTTCCGATACCGAAAACCGCGTTTCGATACTCCCATTCGTTCCGAAACTACGATTTTTTTACTCCGTCGGGGCGTTGTGCCCACAAAAAATCGTCCTTTGGAGCCCTATAACGGGTCCTGGGAAACGTCCGGGAGCGACGAGACCCCCAATGGACTTCAATCTGATGTCTGCCCAACAAGAGTCCTGCATGTCAAAACGACGTCGGAGCGTCCCCGGCGCCTCCACAGGAGCGCAAAAATACTGAGAAATTTTTTTCGGAAAATAAAAATCGGCCCTAACTTTTGAACGCGTGCCCTTATAGACTTTTGCTTTGTCGTCCCGAAAAGCGCTTAAGATTTCGAATTCGATACCAAAATTCCCGTCATCGCGACGCTTTGAATTACGTCGGTAGCGCATTTTTAGCAAAACGACGCCAACTTTTACGTAAAAATTCACATTCGAAAGCGCCTTAGAGCCGTACGATAAGAGATAGCGTTTTGGTCTAATGGTGCTTTAGAAGCGTCCATTCAGGACGCGTCTAATGGGCAAAACCGACGTCGATATCTCTTACGGTTCTTTTAAAAAATTAACGAACGTCCAGTTTTGTATACATTCTCGAAAGATTCTTCCGAATACGCTGTACAAGATGGTTGCTCTCTTATGCGTTTCCGTATAAGGGTATTTTAGCTCGCATTTTTTTTATACGAATTAAATTTAACACTAAACAATCGTTAAAGGAAATGAGAAAAAGTGATCCAAAAGTACTTCGACTACAAGAGAACGTAGTTATATGTAAGTAAATTGATAAAATTGATTTTCTGATGGAAAATTATAAGCACGCTTATGACGAATTTGAATAACAAGTCGTTGTGCGTAGACCCTTTGTCACCCTTATTTACCGTTGCTAAAGCTTTAGGTATCTACTCTTTGTTAATTTTAAAAATTATTTTTAACGTTATTGGAAATGCATTCTATTTTCTAACTACGTACCCATTCAGATTCGTACCTATCCACATTTTTCTAATTATTTGAAATAGGAAGAAGTTTATTTGTAGATGCCATCTTTTATATCATTATTTTCATTACTTTAGAATATTTTACAAAATTCCCAATAACATTCCAAAACGTTATAATTTTTTAAACGACATTCCATTTATTCCTTTTTAATTTTCTATTTTGGTTAGGTTGATTACATTCATTAAATAATAGTTTATAACATTGGCTTATTTTATTTAATTAAATAGAATAAGTTGCAAATTATTATTGGAATGTAGAGTTTTTAACACTATTTCAAAACGCTTCATATTTAATTTAGTACAATGCCTAGACCTAAAAATAAAGGAGTTTTTTATATGTATTTATTGTTAAACATTAAATGGAAATATAACGCAAAATTTTAGTAAAGTTGCACTCTGGGGTCAACGACCTTATATTTTGTGGTCTTTCTTAAAGTATTCATACCTATTTATTATCAATTGACACCGTCTAGGAAATACAGTCAACTCGCGTCATAACGAAGCTCGATATAACGAAAATCTCGATATAAAGAAAGAAACCGCCGGTCCCTTGAAAACCTCGGTTTATAACGAAAATTTTAATGAGTTTTGGTCCCCTCGATATAACGAAGTTTTCTTGACCAAAGTCTAATAATTTTTATTAAAAAAGTAAGTACTATAGGTATGTTATAAAATTTACATAATGTGTTTCTACAAAATTTTTGATTTTATTCTCAAGTATCTTTAATCTGGAGAACGCAATTGAACGGACACGCACAATCACCTGCTTACAAATCATATTTATGAGTTAATATTAAAGTAATACTTAGGACAGGGTTTCATCGTAAAGTTTATTGTTTTATGATTTTATGAATGCGTCAACGGATCTTTGGAAACGTCCAAGGTGGATTCGACCCCCCAAGGCCGAGTGACGCAAGTGTGCCAAAAATTGTTATATTTTTAATTTAGTCTCAGCGAAAAGAGCCGGAGGACCGTCCCCTTTGCAAATAACGGATATAGAATTATCCCGTGTTTCTTTTTGTGTTTTTACTGTCCTTCTACGACGCCCTTTAGCCGAATTAGAAGCAAAAACAAAGTCGAGTTGCTGATTTTAACTTATCAATCGCAACCGTACAAGATGGTCGCTCTCATTATTATTTTAGATCGCATTTTTTTTAATACTAATTAAATTTAGTGCGAAACAATAGTTAAAGAAAATGATAAAAAAAAATCAAAAGACAGTTCGAGTACAAGAGTAGGTACGTTTAACATATAATTAAAATTGAAAACCGCCGTTGAGTCCGAAGGGGGCATTCAAAATTTGATAAACGTCTTTCGTAAACAACTTACATATTTGAAAAAGATGTTGGTGAAGAAAACCACGTTTAAAACTATTAAAATTTTTTTTAAAAAGTGTAATGGAATTGACAAAGAGGATTGTCCATACGAGGCGTTAAATCCCCCCCATTTTCGCAGAAATTTGATTACAGAATAAAATATAAGCATAATCAGTGAGTTTAACAGTGGTTTAAGAAAAGACTTAGGACATCGAGAACATGGTGAAAAAATGCATTGAAAATTTTTCTAAACGATAATTAAAAATAACTGAAATGATTAAAAATAATCTGACTTTAAAAAATAAATGAGCAAATAAAAACGAAATATTCATTTGCTTCTAACTGTATATTTTAGAAATTATTTAATTTGCAATCTAAATTTAAGAAAACCCGATAATTGTTATAAAAATTATAGTTACACTAAAAGTTCTGGATGTATAGAGTCGGCAATAATAGTGGAAGGTTTTTGACACGGCGAAGAATTGCACGCAGTAAAATTTGGGAAATTAACTGGGGACGGTGACAGTAGCGTATACGCGAAAATTTTAGAATCAAGATCCTACCATTATTTAACTGTAAAAAAAATTGAATGTCGCAATCACTTATTGTAAAAAATTAACGGTATTGACTACTAATACCGATTACCCGGCAAAACAATGTAAAATTTGAAAACACAATATTTTAAGATTTAGAACGGCGGTAAAAAAAGCGAAAGTTATAGGAAAAATAATATACTTTCTTTAGAAGACAATATTAAAGAATTAGACAGAGATTGAATAAATACTCCTTACTACGATGTGTGTGGTAATCACACTAATCGTTACAGCTTTTTGAAAAAAAAGATACCCAATGAAGATGAAGTTGATTACGTTGAATCTTTTAAAAAAGCGAATTGTGTTTTAAAATTTATACATATTTAGTTGTTTTCAATAGCACTGTCGCAGAAACCCACATTTTAACAACGGAACTTAGATAATTGACACACCCGTCGTGAATCTACCTGCAAAAGAGAATCCGTCAAAGAGAGAAAAGTATTAGCCTTAAACCTTTCGTTTAACAATTTTAAATCTTAATAAGACGGCAGGTAGTGTATTTGAGTTTAAAAACAACAATAGATGCAGTTCAAATTTTATGACAAAGTTTTAGGGAGGCTTTGAGGGTTTTCCCTTTAAAATAATTTTTTTGTCTGTTCAGTTAGAAAACTTCCGTTTAGAAGAACGGTTTAAACAAATATGTGCGCTCCGGGTGTGTGTGTGTGTGTGTGTGTTTGCGTGTGTGCGTGCGTGTGCGCGTTCAATTGTCCACATAATCAGGATGTAATGGGAAGATTTGAATTATCGGATAAATACAGAGCAAGGTAAAGCTTAATATAAAATACAGTCAACTCGCGTTATAACGAATTTCAAGGGACCCACGAAAAAGTTTGTTATATCGAAAATTCGTTATATCGAAATTTTATTATAAAAGCATAAATTAACAAACTTTTACAAATTTATTTAGAGATATAGATAAATCAATCCAATACACCACAAATGTTTCGCTAATAAAATAACCAATTAACGCATAAATTACTTTTTTAATAACAATAGGAAACGCGAGCGTCGGCGTCTTAAGGCAAGATGTCGCCAAAAGAAAGAATTCGAAATTGCGCGCGCGGACGTTGTTTTGCGTTTTCTCGAAATCTAAAGCGACGACCTATTTTCGACCAGCGACGAGGTACCCCTCAAATTGAACGGGCTATCGATTAAAAATAAAAAAAATGTGTGGTCGTGTTGGAAAATTTTGAGCTACGGCCCTTTTCTCGAGTTGCGCTTTCGGGCGTCCGCTTCGGAAGGCGTAGCGGCGCCGTTTCGCGAGATACCGCCTCCCAACCCGATAACAAAATTTGCGCGCTTCCATGGCCTTTCCGCTACCGAAAACCGCGTTTCGATATTCCCAACCGTTCCGAAACTACGATTTTTTCACTCCGTCGGGGCGTCGAGCCCACAAAAAATCGTCCTTTGGAGCCCTATAACGGGTCCTGGGAAACGTCCGGGAGCGACGAGACCCCCAAAGGCACTTAATCTGATGTCTGCCCAACAAAAGTCATGCATGTCAAAACGACGTCGAAACGTCCCCGGCGCCTCTACAGGTGGGCAAAAATTGTGGGAGAGATTTTTCGAAAACCAAAATCGCCCCCCACCTTTCGAACGCGCGCCCTTATAGATTTTTGCTTTATAGTCCCGAAAAGCCCTAAAGATTTCGAATGGGATACCAAAATAACCGTCGTCGCGACGCTTTTGGTTACTACGGTATCGCATTTTTTAGCAAAAACGACGCCAACTTTTACGTAAAAAATTCACATTTGCAAGCGCATTAGAGCCGTACGATAAGACATAGCGTTTCGGTCTAATGGACTTTCCTTCTTGAGTTTTTGCCATTTTTCTACGATGCCGTTTTGGCGAGTTAGAAGCAAAAAAGGAAGTCGACTTGCTAATTTTAACGTATCAATCGTAATTGTACAAAATGGTTGCGCTCTCATGCACGTATAAGAGGTATTTTAGCTCGCATTTTTTTTTATACAAATTTAATTTAAAACTAAACAATCGTTAAAGGAGATGAGAAAAAGTGATCCAAAAATACTTCGACTACAAGAGAACGTAGTTATATGTAAGTTTTTTTTTTTTTTTTTTATAAATAAAATTAGCAATCAGAAAATAATAATTACATGATTTTCTATAAGCTAATTGTATGGCAATTATTTTGACAGGGAGGGAATCATACCCAATGGTATTATCCCTATATTATATGTAAGTAAATTGATAAAATTGAATTTTCTGAGGGAAAAATTATAAACACGCTCATGAGGAGTTTGAATAACAAGTCGTTGTGCGTAGACCCTTTGTCGCCCTTATTAACCGTTGCTAATCCTTTAGGTATCTACTCTTTGTTAATTTTAAAGTTATTTTTAACGTTATTGGAAATGCATTCTATTTTCTAATTACGTACGCATTCAGATTCGTACCTATCCATATTTTTCTGATTATTTGAAATAGGAATAACTTTATTTATATGTAGATGCCATTATTTTTATTACTTTAGTTAGAATATTTTAGAAAAATTCCCAATAAAATTCCAAAAACTTATAATTTTTTTAAACGACATTCTATTTTATACTTTTTTTCATTTTCTATTTTGGTTAGGTTAATTATATTAATTCAATGATGCTTTATAACATTAACTTATTTTATTTAATTAAGTAGAATAACTTGCAAATTATTATTGAAATGTAGACTTTTAACACAATTGTAAAATTTCAAAATTTTTAATTTACTACAATGGCTATACATAAAAATAAAGGGTTTTCTATATGTATTTATTGTTAAACATTAGATGGAAATATAACGCAAAATTTATAGGTAAAGTTGCACTTTGGGGTCAACGGCCTTATATTTTGTGGTCTTTTAAAGTATTCATACTTATTTATTATCAATAGACACCTTCTAGGAAAATACCTTAATAGTCGGACACCCCATTATATCACGAAAAATTTTGTGTGGAAATGAACATTTCAAATTTATCATTAGCAACAATGTTCAACTTAAGAGATTACCTTGTGGGAGATGGGGCTGTCTTTTATAAACCACCACAAACAATAGTTACGTGCACGTCTCCGTATAAGGGGTATTTTAGATCGCATTTTTTTGATAGAAAAAAATTCTTGATGTATTTGGACTTTGAGTTTAGTGACCTTCTTAGCAAAGCTGGTCAGTTTCAGTCGAATAGGCAAGGGTTGGTGGTCAGGTACTTTTTTGATTTACAACCGGTCATAAACATGATAACAAACACTGTTCAAATTTAATGTATTTCCGCTTTTGTAAATATTTGGATCTTATAATTTATAATTTTTATAACAATAAAAAAGTTGTAATTTGTAGAATACCAAAAGGATATTTAAATAAAAAAACTACACGAACGTACCGTTGGAAGAGTTTAATAGGAAATCAAAACACTAGCCAGTGGGAACGAATTTTATTATTTCCACGTTAACACAGATTTCAGTGGTTTCTCTTAAAGAACAAAACTTCGACTAAAATGTAAAATTAATTCTTAGTTCATTCTTTCTCACACATGTGTGAGACCTACCCTTATGATCCCAGTTACCGTAAATCAGAACTGAATTTTACGGAACGTTGGAAACCTGGAATTTTTATTTATTCCAACGCGTACTTACATCTAAGCCTACGGTTTCAAATAAATTTTATACAATTTTATTCGTTTTCAATAAGTGAATCCATTAATCAGTCATTCACTAGATTATACCCGATCTTTTTTAAGAAACTGTAACAAACGCCTTATTTAGGGGTTGGTTATTAATAAATTTTATTGGAAACGTTTCATGTTTTAATTCAATTGACGTTTTCTGACGACGCTATTTTCCACCTCTTTTCACGAACATCAGATGGATAACGTGACGTGAAGAAATATTCACCTAGCCAGTGCACACCTTCGATCTCTGTACTATATACACTTAAATATTTGGGATCGATTTGCGGCTTACTTTTGGCTGTACGGGAGTTCTCAAACGTCCCCCTTTAAATTTTTCAAAAAACGGTATTTCCATGTAGTTTTCGAACGGGGACTTTTAGCAACATCCGCTTTCTGGGTACGATGGGGGTCGGTTTATACATTCTGTGACACATTTTTAACCGCGGGGACGACGGGGTGGCGTCGGACGACTTTCAAGCAAACCTTATTTCTGCCGTTATTTAAACGTTTCAAAACAAAAAAGATATAAACGATTCGATATAATTTCTCTAAGACGTTTTAACAAGTTTTATGCAAATTTAACCCTTTTTTGCAAATTTTGACCTAAAAGGCGGTTTTGCACGCAAAAATTCGGAATATTTTTTGTTTATCCATACTTACGAATGATACTAAGATTTTTCCCGCATTGAAAAAATTATACATTTAGAAATTTGATTTCATAAGTATCTGTTGTCCGCAAAGATAGCGGGAATCTCTTCTCTTTGTTAACGAAGGGTCCAAAAGCAGGTAGCCCTGCTTGGGTTTCGGAAAGTGTTTATATTGGGATCTTTACTTAAACATTAGAAAATGTTTGAACGTTAAAAATTCCAAATAGGGGTCGCCATCTACATCATTTTATAGAAAATAACCATTTTACTAATATATTTAAAAATATCAGTTTTGAATTTTTATATGTATTTAGTAGGTACACCTGTTATTTTTTCCTGCCAATTTGTAATTTTTATGATGTAGCTTTAATTTATACTTCTCATATAATAGTTGTCTATTGCTAACCGTTATAAATTAATGTAAAAATTTATTACTACAATTATGATTAATAATAACAAATTCTGTTAAATATTTAGAAACAGATGCAACCAATTAGTAATATTTAAAAAACACAATGTTCTTGTCGTGCTAAAAATCTTATAAAGTTTTATCAATCAAAAATTATCAATTTAAAAAATGTATTTGATGTTTTAAACCAGTCTTACATTAGTTTAAAAAAATTAGTGAAACTAATTTTAATAGAATGTCATAGCAGTTTAAGTTGTTGTAACAAATAAGATTGTTAAATGTTAAATGTATACAAATTACATTGATTTATTTTATGTTTTAGGTTTTATTACAATTACTTAGGTGTACATTTATTATTAATACTGTTTTAGATTTTTTTTGAGTGTATTGTTTGTTTTCAGTTCAATAATATGATTAATTTTATGGTATTACTTAAGGCTTCTCCTATTGTTTTTTTATAATATACAAATTGTCATTTTGTTTCAATTAGAAGGGTCTAGAATTATGATTATTTCGACATTCGCTATCAGTGCATATTTGGCAAATATTTCGGACATACATAAAGCGACTTGGTGAATCTTGCCATTCATTGGAAGATGTCGACATTTACCAGACTTCGGTCTTACACGGTAACATATATACCACGTATATCAACCATCGCAGAACGTAACCCCTCCCCTCCCATTTTCACATTATTATAGACATAACATACGGGAATTCGATATTTGAGAGGTTTTTCTGGAACGTAACCCTTGCGAATGGTGAAGGGTTACTGTATATCTTTTCGTATTATTTGTTACGCAAAACAAGTGGTAAATTGCGATCCAAATACGAATTGAAAAAAATGTATTTTTTGTGAAATGAACAATAAATGTGTATTGTTTACATAAAACCCATTTCAGAAAATGACAGGTAAAATTAGAAAGTTATAAGCCAAAACTTCTGGAGAACCTCTGCGGAAGCGAGAATCGGATAGAGGCATTCCAAACGATCCTTGAACTTTATAACCAAATTGCGATAATCTTTTCATTAATTCATAAACAGAAATAATATCTCATTTTAACTGTAACGTCTGTGTTTACATCAAAATAGCTCTCGATACAACAAATCGGTCATTCGCTGGATGCTTTACCATATTCACGCTTTTATAGGGTACATTAATTTAAAATTCTCTGTAAATACGCGAGCGGTTGTTTCTTAGCCTATTATAAAAACATTTCAAAATTTATTATTGCAGTATCCTAATAAACATTTTTAACTAAGCAATGCAATGTAAGAAAATCATAAACATGTTTTATTGGTAGCTGTCAAAATTGAGATTTCAATAAGCAGGTAGGAACGCTTTGTTTAGTTTCCATCAGTGGCGATTTATGTGTTAAGAAAAGGACGGTAGATACTAGATTTGAGTTTAAAAACCATAATAAATGCAGTTTAAATTTTATGACGTTTTAGAGAGGCAAAATTTAAGGGGTTCCTCAACATCTATTTTTTTTGTCTGTTCAGTTAGAAAACTTATGTTCAGAAGATCGGTGCGCTGTGTATATATATTGTGTTTTGTGTGTGTGTGTGTGTGTGTGTGTGTGTGTGTGTGTGTGTGTGTGTGTGAGTGTGTGGGTGCGCGTGTGTGTGCATTTGTGATTTCCCACCAAAGCAGGACGAAACGGCTGGACGTGAGGACATTAAAAAAGCAAGGTAAAGCTTATAAAAAAATAAGTTTTCGCGTAATCTTTTTAAAATAACTTTAAAAGGGCATATGCTATACAAGACCTTGAAAATCTCAGATTTTTATATACAAGACCGTGAAAATCTTAGATTTTTAACTCAGCCTGTTTTCGAGAAAATAAAAAATACTAAACAATTGAATTTTTTTACTCAGGAACGGCTTAATCGATTTTGATAAAATTTCAGTGTGTTATAGTATCGCAGGACAAAATAACAGTTGTATAAAATTTCATTATCCAGTAAAAACAAATTAAAAAATATTTTTTTATGTATGGTATTATTTGGGCCAAATTATGAAATAATTTTTTAGAAGCCTTACATTCTTTTATATAATAGGGGAGTGTTCCCGGGTATAAGACGGGCTCCAGATATGAGACAGTCAATTATTTTCATTATGGAATGTTAATATAGCCGATCTGAATACAGTCAAATATTTCTTTGATCATCAGTCAGTTTTTGTTCTAAGAGTGAAATAAATCGACGCATTGCTTATATCACCTGCAAACATCGTATGTGAAATAGCATGGGGAAAAAGTTTTTGATTTTTTAAAGTGTTGTTTTTTCATGTAAATCAATTAAAAAGGAAAGTGTAATGTATAGCATTTAGTGTTTTTTTATATTTTACGATACAATATTGAATTAGGCCAAAATGTGGTTGAAAACAATTTTTTTAAATTATTAAAATGTTGTCATTGTCCGAATATGAGACACAGCATATTACCACCACCCAATTCTTTTGAAGTGCGCAAACATGTGTACAAGCATCTACACATGCAAACATTGCGACGATTATGAAGAGGAAATTGATAAATAAAAATTATGGAAAACATAAAAAATTAAAAATTTGAAATAAATATGAGGTTTTCAGTTTATATTTTACAATTTTTAATGTATTTTTGTAAGTGTCTCATACCTAGATACAAATCTTTTTCTTGTCAAAAAAATGATGGTTAGAAAATTGTTCATAAAATTTAGCATGTTAATGGAATCACAAAACTTTCTGCGGATAAAATTTGTGTATTTTCATTACCTTTCCAACAATGAATAGAACACCCGACTTTATTTAACCAGTAAAAAAATTTGGCTCATAAACAAAACCCGTCTCATACCCGGGTACACTCCTTATATATTTTTCAATTGATTCTAAGTGGTGCGCCCCACAAAAAAATAAAATTATATGTTACTATAAAGGCCATAAGCATAGTGACTCAGTCGCAGAGGAATATCGTAATCATCTTTCGACAATAGGTTGGTTGTAATAAGATACATTGATCGTGCAACTTTTAGATTTTTATTTTAGTTTAGTAATAAATAAAAACAAAAATTTAATACGATTTAACCGATTTTAGCGACATTGGACACATTATAGATGTATATAAGGCTATACTCCGCAGAAGAACAGCTTATAATCTTCATTTTCGTTAATTCGAAGCATTTTATAATTCCTTAAATTATAGTTTTGATTAGTAAATATTTCCAAACTCGAAGTTAAATTTTACAACTTTCTATAAAATACCTGGAGGGTTAAGAACGTCTGGGTTCCCTCTTATTGCTGGCTAAAAGCTCTATTGTAAACTAAGGTGTTTTGACGGCGGCACTTCAATGGGATTTAAAACTAATTTATGTTTAAATGCCTTATTGACAGTTATGAATTTTAAAAAGGGGTTTTTCCGTTTATTTCACAAGAAAAGAAACTATTTTTGCATTTTAGTTTTCAGTTTGAAAGATATACGCGGACTAACAAATGTGTTTTACGTTCTTTATAGTTTGTAACAGAGTATAACAGAAAATCTAAAAAAAATTAATACTTTTTCTAAAATTATTTACGTATTAATATAGAGTGTAAACAAAAATTAAAAAGTTTAAGCATAAGGGAGAAAATTAATCTTATAAAAGAAGTGGAACGTGGGCTCAAAAGAAAAAAGAATATAGCCAAAGACTTTGGTATTTCCGCAAAGACTTTATCAACCATTTTAAAACCACTGACTTAATTGTAGCTGCTGAAGATAAAAAATGACCACCCTTCTAGAAAAAGGCTAAAAGTGCCTCTTTTTCCAATCTGGAGAAAGCTATGATTGAATGGTTTAGGTATGCACGTAATAAAAATATTCCGATTTCGGGACCTGTACTGTTAGAAAAATTAGAAGAGTTCGCGCGCCTATTACATTATGATAATTTCAAAGCAAGTCAGGGTTGGCTGGAGAATTTCAAAAAGGAACCTCGTCATTCAAAATGTAATATGTGGTTAAAGTGCAAAAGTGTCTGAAAACGATTGTGAACTTTGGAGGCATAAAGTTTTAACACCATTACTGCAAGAGTATGAACATATCAATATTATTAACGCCGATTAAACTGCTTTGTTTTTTAAATGCTTACCGGATAAAACTTTGACTTTTTTAAATGAAAAGTGTTACGGTGGGAAACGCAGTAAGGAAAGAGTGACTTTAATGATAGGAGCTAAAAATGAATGATATATATATATATATATATATACTTATACGTAAGTGTGTAAACTTCTCTGAACAAATTGGTCCAGTACGTACAATATTTTTAGAGGGTGAACCACTACCAATGACCCATGAGTTTAAATACTTGGGGTCTATTATAAATGATGAGGGAACAGCTGACTCGGATGTAAAACATCGTATTAATGTTGGTTGGATGAAGTGGAGATCGGTCTCTGGTGTGTTGTGCGACAAAAATATGTGTATACGATTAAAAGGCAAGATTTATAAAACAGTCGTTAGGCCTGCTTTGGCATACAGTGCAAAAACATGGGCGAGACTGGCTAAACACAATCAACAGATGCACGTGGCAGAGATGAGAATGCTACGATGGTGTGTGGGTGTCACGAAGAAAGATCATGTACGTAATGAACATATTCGAGGTTCATTAAGTGTTCAATCAATTAAGGATTTTATGGATGAATCTCAATTGAAGTGGTATGGACATGTTCAACGTCAAAATCAGAACCACATAGTGCACCGAGTTTTGGCAATAGATGAACGTAAAAGAAAACCAGGCAGGCCAAAAAGTACCTGGAATAGGTCTTCCCTGAAGCTTCAATGTGATTATGACATACCTCCGGAAATAGTTTATAATAGAAGAGAATACTCCTTAAGAACACGCCTACCCCGATAAGGGAGCAGTTGGAACAATTGCATTAAAGGCGAAGATAAAGAAGAAGAAGAAGATGTAAGTGTGTAACTGACTTTTTAATAACTGAATTATTAATAACTCGAATTACTTTGGTGTCCCTTCGACTTCGACTTATCGAGGTTTGACTGAATGCCAAATCATGGCTAAAACAGTCTCATATTTATTTTGGTGCCATCTTCATTGGGCACTGCATTTTTTTGTTTTTTTTTTAGGGCTTTTGATTACATCCGTACCATCTGTGAATAAATTATACGGTCGAAAATGCCATTTAGGAAAGCTCTGTTTATTTTTCTACCGATATTGATCATTTTTTTGTCTTTTCGCGTTTAATATCAACTATTAATTTTAACCACTCAAAATGTTTTTGACTATATTTGTTATTTATAAACCGATTTTGACTATTCTTAAACAAAACAAAAGAAAATCGAGTACTTTATTGAAACATAAGTCGTGCTAGACGCCGAAGGCACTAAACGCGCAGCGTTTCTAATACGCGTCCACTGCGGTTCAAAACAAAATCGCGTAGCGATTTTATTAATTAATTACTATTAATTAATTACTTTGGTGTCCCTTCGACTTATCGAGGTTCGACTGAATGCCAAATCATGGCTAAAACAGTCTCATATTTATTTTGTGCCATCTTCATTGGGCACTAAATTTTTTGTTTTTTTTTAGGACTTTTGATTACATCCGTACCATATGTGAATAAATTATACGGTCGAAAATGCCATTTAGGAATGCTCTGTTTATTTTTCTACCGATATTGATCATTTTTATGTCATTTTGCGTTTCTTATCAACTATTAATTTTAACGACTCAAAATGTTTTTTGACTATATCGTCGTTATTTATAAACCGATTTTGACTATTCTTAAACAAAACAAAAGAAAATCGAGTACTTTATTGAAACATAAGTCGTGCTAGACGCCGAAGGCAGTAAACGCGCAGCGTTTCTAATACGCGTCCACTGCGGATCAAAACAAAATCGCGTAGCGATTTTGTCTGGCATAATTCGCGAAGCGAATTTTGCTAGTTATATACTTATAAAAAAATAAGCAACTTTTAAGCTTTTTCGATATAGCGTCCACGTTTTTGGACCTTGACCTTTCAAATTTGGTACAAAGGTGGCAAATTACGAATGACAAGTTTTGAAAAGGGTTCGAGGGGGGCTTAGGGGGCACTATTTTTAGTTATTTTGATTTCTCTTGCGCGGATCGTTCTGGAGGGGAGAGGGAAGGAGGTAGAGGGTTGAACTTTGGATATGTGGTAGCCCCATCAAAGGCACACGTCTTCATTTTTGTGCGCCGCGATAGCTCTATCGGGGGCCGAGATATCAGCCTCCAAAGGACCGTTTCTGCGCAAAAAATCTCCCTCCACTTTTTTTTCAAATGCGATTTTCGGCTATTTTTTGTACTCGAATTAAAAAAAGTTTCCTCTATGGAAACCACATAAAGAGCTGCCCTATTAGACCTTTATTTTTGTTTTTTTAAAATACGGCCCTGGAAGGCCCCAGATGCGAGCAATTATTTCAAACTCAAATTACTCGAAAACGGTAGCCGCAAGCTGCCTAAAATATTTAAATTCGAATAGAACGCGTTATTTTACGTAGGAAAAGTTAAATTTTGAATGGGGCAGAGCCCCGGGGGCTCCGCAAAAAAATCTTAAAAAGCGGCCTTTTTTTGGTGTTTTTTGATTGCTAATATCTCCGAAACTAAAAACGATAGAAGATTGTGGTTTGCGCAGCTAGAAAGAGCGGTCTTTTGAGATACTAATAGTCATTTTTAAGGACATTAGGACTGCGTAGGGCTCGGCCTCGATTTTTTTACCAACACCTTTAAACGCGATCATTTTTACGCTACGGAAGATATTATCTTAATTCACCAAATACAACATTTCTAATTCTTCCGATCGTCATATCTAAAACTTGAAATTTTTAAAAGGGGTTAAATTTATATTGGCTAGAAAGCCCAAAAAAAGAGCGCTTCTTACTGTTAATTTTAAAAAAAAATTTTTGTAGGCGTTCGGCCCTTAGGAGCCTCTAAATAATTAGGCGGAATTTCTGAAATAGGGGTATGTTTGATGCAGCATACCGGCTTAGGGGTTGAAGATAGACCCTAACATAAAGCGAACGAAAGTGTCATGAGATCTTCCAGATTCATGTAAAAAAAAGTTTTTGTAAATCGGTTAAGGGGTTCTCGAGATATTCGATTTTAAAGGAATTGACGGATCGCCCCCGAGTTTATGAAATTATCTAAATTTGACGTTCACCTGCCAAATTAATTATAATTATACAAAGCAATTTATTTATGCGGTTTTTAATATTAAACTATTAGAATACTTACTAGAAAACGTTACTAAATATCAAATTTTTATAAATTAGTTTTAACAAATTTGATTACAAAGTGCATTAATCATTAATTTTTGCAGTTTCGTACATATTTATTTAAATTAGCGCCTTCAATCGCCTACTTGGAATTTTAAAACGTCGATTTACATTTTTTACCATCACTACAAATAATTATTTATTCCTTTTAAATTATGTATTGAAAATACTCTCCAATAATGACTAACAAGAGGTTTTCTTCTTGAACAGACGTTTTTCTTAATGAAGATATTGTTTCTTCCCGTCTTTAACCGTTATGAAACGAAAAAAATGTTTAAATTCGAATTCTAGGCATTGTGGGTTAGAAATATGAAATTTTGAAAGGCGCAAAACACCGGGAGCTTTGCAAAATCTTAAAAGGCGGGCTTTTTTCCTTAATTTTTGTTTGCTAATATTTCCGAAATTAAGAGATTAACAGGCAGATTTGCGTAAACAGAGCGGGTTTTGAAACCTTAACACTCGTATGCGAGGAAGGCAAGGTGACCAATTCTGTAATACTTTTAAAAACGAACTTTTTACGCTACGAAATAAAATATTTTATTTAGCGAAATACAACATTTTTAATGGTTCTCATGTCTTATCTCAGACATATTCAATTTTATTTTTTATAGTAGTACAAAATTACCGACTAAAGAAACAAACAACACTTCCACATAACAAAATTAACAACTAATTTTAGAGAGGTATTTACATAAACTAACCCATCGAAAAAACAAACTGTACTAAGATCACAAACTAAATTTTTTTCTTTTTAAACGCTCAAATGAAGGGACGTTCGTGAAGCTGATATTTACAATGTAGGGTCGGCTAAAATCTCCCAATTCGTAACGCTCATCGGCTGGTCATCGAAACCAGTTTAGGAAAAAAAGTATTTTAGAGGTAATAATAAACAAAAATGTATATGCTGTATTTGCAGCTGATTACGGCTATCTACTATCCAAGTAAAAAGTATTGTCATCTCACTTTAAAGGCTCAGATTTTGAAAAACACTCAATGTATTTTAATCAAACTAAAATCGGATTATAGTCAAAATATTTCTGTACGCCCATGAATAATGTTATAATTTTTTAACAAGGGGGTAATTCGTTACCTTAATTTTATGTTCAAAAAACTGTGTTATTACTTATACTTTAAAAATGCTTACCTTTGTTTATTTTAATTAATTATATTTTATATATGTATATGATAGATATATTCTTTTAATTAAAAATTATGTTATTGCGTTAATTGAAAAAAGAGGTTTTAATCTATTTCAATTTCCTCATTTGATAAAATATTTTGCAAAAGTTGATTGGATATTGAGAGTAAAACTAAATAAATTGCTCTGTAGTATTATTAATAAAAATAATATTAATTAGAATTTTAAAAGTTTAAATTATGTTACGAGACGCGTAAGTGAAGCGAAAAATGCAACAAAATCGCAATGCGATTTTGCGTAGAAGTTAGCAGCGAAGCGGCAAACAAGTTCATATTAAATGACAATAAATTGGTACCAACAAAAATGCTGCAAAATTGCGAAGCGATTTTGCCCAGAAAATAGCCGCGAAGCGGCAAACAAGTTTGCATTGAATAACAATAAATCGGTACTAACAAAAATGCTACAAAATCGCAAAGCGATTTTGCCCAAAAGTTAGCCGCTGAGCGGCAAACAAGTCACATTGGATAACAATGAATCGATGCTAACAATAAAAATGCAGCAAAATCGAAAAGCCATTTTGCCTAGAAGTACCGGACTTTTATAAAAATCAAAATGTCAACTTACACTGACAGATTTTGAATTTTACTAGAAGCGCAAGGTCTTAAACGCGATAGCGTTTATCAATAGCGGTAAACAAGTTCACATTAAATAACAACAAATTGGTACTAACAAAAATGCTGCAAAATCGCACAGCCATTTTTCCCAGAGGTTAGCCGCGAAGCGGCAAACAAATCAAATTGGATAATAATGAATCGATGCTAACAACAAAAATGCAGCAAAATCGCAAAGCGATTTTGCCTAGAAGTACCGGACTTTAACAAAAATCAAAATGTCAAGAAATTCTGACAAATTTTGAATTTTACTAAAAGCCGAAGGTCTTCAACGCGATAGCGTTTATCAAAAAAATACTGACATATTTTGAATTGTTCTAGGAGCCGAAGGCCTTAAACGCGAAAGCGTTTAGCAAAATTGCGAATGCGATTTTGCCTAGAAGTTAGCCGCGAAGCGGCAAACTTCTAGTTAATAAATATAAAATTCTAACACGATTCGAAAGTATCAAATAATAATAAGTAATACAAAAACATACTAATTTAAAATACTCCAAATCTTCTATGTAAGCAGTTCAGTTGTGACGACATCCGGCTTTATTTTATTTTCTTAGGATCTTAATTGGTAATAAAACTTGACTGATAAAAAAACACTCTTACAATACGATCAGTTTGTATGGGAAAATATAATTATTGTTTTTACTATTTTTTTTGAAATTTCTTCATATTTTCGCACCTATAGTTTTCTTGGACTTCTACAAATATTTCAAAACCAAAATTGGCCAAATCGGCCCAGCCGTTCTCGAGTTTTAGTCAGACTAATGCCCGGTTGCACCAGCCAAATAACATCCGATTGAATCGGCCGATCGACTGTAAATTAAAGCTTTCGTGTTGCACTACCCAAAAACGGGCCTTTAATCGATATATTTTACCGACAGAATTAACCGACTCTTTTCGGGCGATATTTGCAAATACAGAGCGTTTTTTACAGTAACCTCATTATTTTGAAAACTACTATTTTGTTTGTTGTTGTGAAGTTTAAAGTTATTCGGCAATCTTTTTAATAAAATTATGATAAGTGGCATTGCATTCACTTTATAATCTTATAATCTACAGATTCATTTATATGTAAGTTGATTTTTATTAATCTGTTTTGATTTTATTGTGAATTTTAATAATATCTCAGTAAACGAAAACGTATTAAAATTTTAGTTCTTTTCAATACGTTTTCTGTTTAAAATAACTTGTTTTGGTATTGTCCGTCGTATTAGAACGTATTGGTTTTAAGGTATTTAAATACGACAACAAAAGTCATATAGCCCTAATTAAATTGAATTAAAAGTTGTCGTATTGTAGAGAATTACGGCGAATTGAAAAATTAAAATGTATTCATTTATTTGAGTTTTAATTCGAAATGTGGCTAAATTCGAATTGAAACACGAAAATCTTAATTCTTTTCAATACGTGATCGCTTTATTCGAATGCCTGGAACAAATGAA
Source organism: Sinopyrophorus schimmeli (assembly GCA_036325965.1). Taxonomy (NCBI): domain Eukaryota; kingdom Metazoa; phylum Arthropoda; class Insecta; order Coleoptera; family Elateridae; genus Sinopyrophorus; species Sinopyrophorus schimmeli. The sequence goes on from JARFIZ010000073.1 coordinate 27,994, forward strand.
GAAATTGCTGTGGTAAAATTTATAATGTTGCTGGATTTCCTGGAGTTGTTGGAGCAATTGACTGTACCCATATTAAGATTTTGTCCCCTGGTGGAGAGAACGCAGAGGTTTATAAAAACCGTAAGGGCTGGTTTTCCATCAATGCACAAGTGATAGGCAATATGAAACTGAAGATTCGAGACATAGTAGCAAGCTATCCGGGATCTGTACACGATAGTACTATTTATAACGATAGTTTAATTAGTGCTAGATTTCTTAATAACGAGTTTCCCAGCAGTTATTTGATAGGTGGTAGGGGGTACATGAGTACAAATCCCCTAATAACTTACTTTTAGGTTAAGTTTTATTTAAGTTTCATATGTTGCTCACGTCACTTTAGAAATAACAGTCGGTTCAATAACCCACTGTCATATTTTCTGGTGCAACTGAGTGTTTTGAAAAATCGGAGAATCATCAATTAATCGGGCGATCGACGGTTGTTCTACCGACTGTTTTTACGGTCGGTTGGTGCAACCGGGCATAACACTCGCCAATTCATTTTTATATATAAGATTATATATAAATATATAAAAAATATATAATACAAAAAATTTATATGGTTTTATATAAAAATTATAATTTTATATATAATTATATAAAATAATACATAATTAGGTCTTTGAATTTTTTTTTTTTTGTGATAAATAGAAGGATCATATATGTTTTATAACAAAACTATTTTTATTTTATTTTTTTTCGCAATATTTCAAAAGTTATATCAAAATAAAAATTAATTTTGAATCCAGTACCGAAAACACGCCGACAGCTTCCGAACAAATACGAGCGTGTGTGACGTCATAATGTTAGTTTTCATTCATTGCAGCTTATACAGAAATAATAAATGCAGTGTTTTGATCTATTTAATTCTTTTGTCATGGTTAAATCTTCTTCTCCTTATTCAGATTTCCTTGATCCACTCTTGGATATAATCCTCCTCTTTAACTTTCCAGGTTTCCCGGTCTTGTGCCGTTCTTTTCCATTTTCTACCTTCTGTCTTTACTATATCGTCCACCCATCTGGCTTGTGGCCGACCAACACTTCGCCGTCCTAATCTAGGTCTCCAGTCCAGGATTCTCTTGGACCATTTTTCATCTACTGATCTTACTACATGACCAGCCCATCTCCATTTTAATCTTGTAGCTTTCTCTGCCACGTCTGCTACTCTCGTCACTTCTCTTATTTTCTTGTTTGGCACTTTGTCTTTTAATGAAATGCCCATCATCTTTCTTTCCATAGCCCTTTGTGTGGTTTTAAATTTTTGCATTATACGCTTTGTGAAAGTCATCGTTTCAATACCATAGGTTAGAACTGGTAGCACACATGTATTATATAATTTTGCTCTTGCCTGCATAGGATATTTATTGTTTGTTAATATATACGACAGTTTGCCAAAAGCTGTCCATCCTAATTTAGTCCTTCTAATTAATTCGGCTTCTTGATTTCTTTTATCGATTCTTAAGGTATGACCCAGGTATATGTAGGACTCCACTTTTTCTATAGTTTTTTCACCGACTTGTATGTCTTCTGGTAAAGGAATATTTGTCATTATTTTGGTTTTCTGTGTGTTCATTTTAAGTCCACACCGTATTGACTGTTCATTAAGCTGTTGTATCATGTTTTTCATTTGATTTACGTCTTCCGCAATTAACACTACATCGTCAGCGTATCTTAAGTTTGTCAAGTTTATTCCATCCACATTTACTCCATACTTTGCCCAATCTAACTTTTTAAAGATGTTTTCCATTGCAAGCGTAAAGAGTTTGGGTGATAGCGTGTCCCCCTGTCGTACTCCTCTTTCCATTTTTATTTCGTTTGTTAGTTCTTCTACTTTCACTTGCAACGTTGCCTTCTTGTAGATGTCTTTTATTATCATCGAGTATCTAGAGTCAATGCGACAGTCGTCTAATGCTTCAAACACATATTTATATTCTACAGTGTCGAAAGCTTTTTCATAGTCAATGAACGTTAATATTAGCGGCAGGTTGTATTCGTTGCTTTTTTCAATTAGTAGCTTCATACTTGTTAAGTGTTCATTTGTCCCGTATCCTTTTCTGAAGCCAGCTTGCTCTGACGGTTGGTAGTTGTCTAGCCTGTTGGTTAACCTATTTGTAATTACTCTAATAAATAATTTGTATATGTGAGAAAGCAAGCTAATTGGCCTATAGTTCTTTAATTCTCCTTTATCGCCCTTTTTGTGTATTAATACGATTTCAGCTTTACACCAATTTTCTGGTATCGTCCCCTGTTCAATGCACATATTAAATAACTTGCAGATATCGTCTAACAGTAGGTCTCCCCCATTCTTTATGTACTCTATTATTATTCCATCAGCACCTGGTGCTTTCCTGTTTTTCATTTGTGTGAGGGCCCTTTGCAGTTCATATCTTGTGATACTTGGTATTTCTTCCGAACCTGTATTTTGTATTTTTCTTTGTTTTGCTACTCTTTGTTCATTTGTCTGAAGTGTTGTCTTATATAGGTCTCTGTAAAACTGTTCTATCGTCTGCAATATTTCCCTTTTATCTGTTGTTTGGGTTCCGTTCAATTTATTGATCTTAAATATTTGTTTTCTTCCAAGACCTAACCTTGTTTTTAGGGTCTTCATACCACGATGTTCCTCTATAACCTTTTGTATTTCCTTTTCTCTATATTGAGCTATGTCCTTTTTTATTTCCTTCCTAACCTCTTGATTTAATATTTTATATTCGGTTGTGTTGCGCTTGTTCTCTTTTGCATATTTCTTCTTTTGTCCATCAATTTTATTGTGTTAACGCTCAATTTTTGTGATTTTTGCGTGTTTCCGGGATTTATTTTTCCGATATTATTTATAATTACCGACTTTATACTTTCGTATTTATCATTTACATTGTTATTTTTCTGATGCTTATTTTTAATTTCTTCGTCTAACTTTAATTTATATTCTTCGCGGTGTGATCTTAATATATTTATGTCTATTTTCTTAGGTCTTGTACTATAAATTAGTTTCAATCTTTCAATTTTAGTATCTATGCGTACCTTGCTTCTAACTAATCTATGATCGCTTCCTGTTACTACACTGTTTATTGTTGTTACATCCTGTATTATTCGTCTGTTGTTGGTTATAATGTAATCGATTTCATTCTTATAGTTTCCATCTGGACTTTTCCACGTCCATTTCTGCTGCTGTTTTTTGTTGTAGAAGGTATTCATTGCATATAGCCGGTTTTCGAGCAGGAAATGTATTAGTCTATCTCCCCTACTGTTGCGCTGTCCTAGACCGTGTGAACCTATACAGTTCTCGATCAAATCTACTTTTTTGCCTATTTTTGCGTTCCAGTCCCCCATTAATATAGTGTAGTATGTTTTATCTTTACTCAAACTTGTGTTAACGTCTTCATAAAATTCTTCTATTTCATCGTCTGTACTGATGGACGTTGGTGCATATGCCTGAATTATTTTCAGTTTATATCTGGTATTGATATGTAGAATTGCATATATTACTCTGCTGGATATACTGTTTACGCTTAGTATGTTGTCTTTTATGTTCTTATTTATAAGGAAACCAACTCCACCTGTTGTTACGTCTTCGTTTCCTTTGTAGTAAAGGAGATTCCTGCTCTTTAAATGGATTTTTTCCTCTCCTTTCCTTCTCACTTCTGAAATTCCCAAAATATTCCATTTTATTTTTGATATTTCTTCTTCCAATTCCAATATTCGATCTTCTGTAGACAAGGATCGGGCATTGTATGTAGCTATATATATTGTTTCTGTGTTCTTTTTATTCTTTTTTTTATTTCTGTTCTGGTCCTTAATCGAGGTGTTGCCTCCCAGAATCCTTAGGGCAGACTGCCTCGGCAGTGTGAGATTCTGGATATTGTTGAATCCTACTCACCTGGGGTATATTTTCTTTACATCTCGACATTTCATATATTTACTAAACATTAAAGAGGGATGTTGGCAACATAGCACACCACGCTTGCCAAGAACGTATTGGTGTGCAGGAGGTAATCCAGCTGACTAGGACTATCGGCGCCACCGTTGATCAATTTCTTGATTCTTCCGCCGTCTGCCGTAGGTTATCATCCCCTCCTTGATGATAACCAGTTTGTTAAGCCGTAAATCGCCTTTAACAAACCCCCCTTCTTTCGTTAGCTTGTCGACCCTGTCTTCCTTCGGGATTTTACCGCGAACTTCAACAGGGTTGCTCGACGTAACAGGTTCCACCGCTAGTAGGTGAGAGTGGGGTTGGGATATAGAGGCTAAGAAGGTTTTCTTGATAATCCTTTATATTCGCATATTATCCCCTTGGAACCCCATGGTTAAATACTTAAGTTTATATTGAAAATGTCAAACCACAAAAGCTATCGTTCTTGTTTTGTACAAATACTACAAAAACAACTCCTGACAAAATGTTTTTAAATGTTCCCCAAAATGAAAAACGTCGAAATAAATGGTTTCAAGCAGTGCATCGTTATAATCCCAAAACAAAATCGAATTTTTTTTGTTGTGAAGATCATTTCGATGTAAGTATTTTATAACACTATTGTTAGTAATTATTATTTATCCAAGTATACAAATCAAATAAGTAGAATTCAGTAAAAAATATGTCAACATCAGGAATATTATCAGACTTTGCCTTTATAAATCCTTTATCACACATAGCTAATCGGAATTAACTAACAAATCGTTTTTTAGCAGTAAATTTTCAATATTATTGTCAACTCACGTGTAATAGCCGTAAACGCTGTCCTGTTATTAAACAGCTATAACATTATGACGTCACAAAGATGGTGGCCAATTTTTGCGCGTTTATAGTCATGTGATTTTTTTTTAAATTTTATCAATTTTTAATTGCTTATAATTAATTGAAAAAAATTTTTTTTTAAGTATTTTGCATTAAATATCGATATTATTAATAATAAAGTTTTAAAATACATAAAAAAAATCAATAATTTTTTTTTTTCAAATACCTAATTATACATAATTACATATGATTATATAAAATACTTTTTCCCGGAATAAGCTACTTTATAAAATTTTATATAGTTTTACATAATTATGTAAATTTATACATAATTATATATACATTAATATAAAACCATATACAGGGTGTCCCAAATTGAGTAGGCTATCATGGGTATCTTTCTTATTAGTGAAGATAGAAGTTTGGTTAAATGGGCAATGTTTTGCAGTTTTAGGTGCCCATTTAGATTCTGTTAAGAAAATTTTAAAATCCCAAATAGTTCCGAAGTTATGGTCAAAAAACTGAAAATTGTCATTTTCTTTAATGTCAAATAACTTTGTAATTATAAAAATTAAAAAAAAAAGTTTAATACAAAAGTTACTCGGTTTCATAAAGTACAGATGAAAATGAAGTCAAAATTAAATTCAAAATGGCTGTTTCCAAGATATTGATACCAACTTTCTTATTTTAAACAGGCGCCATATTGGATTTTTACATAGTTAAATATCATTTTTTTTTCTCTTTTCAACCATGTATAACAACCCAAATTTAAATAAAAAATTATTAACAATATTAAATTTTTCTGTTTAAAATCAAGTAGCCATGAATTATCAAAGAACAATAAAACAGCATAATACAAGCCAAGGTCATTATATTTCTTTTTTGACTGATATTGTAAGTTTTTTAAATAATAATAATTATTACCTTATAAATAATTCAAAATGGCAAAGTTTTTAACTACGCAGTATAATATGTTGTGTACCTACATTAAATGTTACAAAAGCTCCTGCGTTGCTGCACAAACATACTTTAATAGCTTTCCAAAAAAAAAAAGCAACGAAACCTTAAAATTTTTAAAAGATTGGGTGTGAATATGTAGAAGTATGGATGTTTACAATAACCAAATTGAAGGAATGTGGAAGACGATCTTCATCATTTTTTTTTTAAACTGTTAAAGTATGTTTGTGCAGCAACGCAGGAGCTTTTGTAACATTTAATGTAGGTACAAAACATATCATAGGGGGAAAGTGGCATGAAACAGCCATGTTTTGAAAAAGCCATTATCAATTACGCGGTAGTTTTCATACGAATCATTCATGTATTATTATTTTAAGATAGCAACACTAGCCAGTTATCCCCCACAAAAATTTGACCGTTCACCGTCAATAAACGGCGCCGATACGACGTATTGAAGATTTTGTCGTCAAAAAGTAAGGTTTTGAGTTCAGTTTATTTGTTTTCTAACGCCTATACGTACAAAACTAATAATAATATGATTACACTATAATTTTATAGATATATTAGGGCTTCTAATAACGTATATATTTTGTATACTAATCTTTGATTTCATAGTAATTTTCGAGGTTTTGTTTCTTGAGAGAATATGTTCTGAAATAGCCGGACTGCAGTGTAATGAAAAAGCCACCTTTTAATTGCGTAAAATGCAATAATAATTGTAGTAACAGCAATCAAGAGTGGTACCGATGCAAAATTGTAATGGTTGGGCATATAAATCCTGTGGCGTAAAAGGGAAATTGCATTATTTTTGCTAAAAACGTTTTTAAGTTTTTGCAATGATTGATCTCAAACGTCAAATTTTTTGACAGTTTCTTAGATTTATGTAAGTAAATATTTTATCTAGAGTTTGCGTTATTTAAAACGTTTTATAATTATATAATATCTAAAATTATAGTTTAAGATTATTATTAAATAATATCTTTGTTAATGTGCAGTTTTAATCTTGTAATAAGAACATGGCTTTTTCAAAAATTGGGTTGGCTGTTTCAATACCTATAGGTTATGAAAAAGCAAAATTTTATTTTTTTTATAAATGATTAGAAGTCGAAAAATATCGTTAATTTTGAAAAATGTTTTATGACATTACGTACATAAATGCATGAACAATTACAGATTTAAAAAAAAAATTGATTTATTTATGTCCTTCTATATTATTTATCCCTTTTTTTAAAACTGGCTGTTTCATGCCACTTTCCCCCTA
>JARFIZ010000073.1:34978-110666 GCA_036325965.1 Sinopyrophorus schimmeli
AGTACTTTTATACAAGATAATGAATCCTTTTTCAAAAAAAAAATTGTTGATTTCATTAACCTTCCGCGTACGAGGCGGGGTATAATTAAAGTGACCAAAAATGGTCACGTTGGTCAAGAAAAAAAAATTTCTGGTTAAAACAGGACGCTTGATAATCGTGCTTAAAACCGAGTGTGCACATTCGAGCTCAAAGTGGCACATTCCGATCTCGGGAAAATGAAGCACGCCGCTCTGCGTCGCGCTTCATTTGCTTCCCTCGCTCGGAAATGTGCCACTTTTTGCTCGAATGTGCACATCCTCGTATTTCTTGGATTTGTCCATATTAATCTTCAATTCAAAAAATTAAAAGTCGAATAAATTTAGATTTATTTTTTGTTTGTAAAAGGTTAGATATTTTATTCTGTTGTTGGCGCCTTTTTATACCTGTATCAGGTTTAGGCGTTTTCCCCGCTTGAAACTTTGTTGTGAATGTTGTAGTGTTTCAAAGATTCAAGGCACCTACTGTTTTACGTGGGTTGCGAACCACGGCAATTTCTAGGGAAAATTTTTCGAGCAGTTTCACTCTTGCCAGGTGCTCAGCCTTGCGAAGACAAGAGGAGCGTGAAAAATTTTCGATGATGGGCGCGGGGATTCGAACCGCTTCGAATCCACCTCGCTAGCGCAGCAGCCCAAACACTAAACCACTTGCGCCACGCTCCCTCTTATTTTATTCCTTTTGACAAATTATCATGGTGCTCTTCTGCACGTCTAAATGCAGCGAGCTTGACAAATATATTTTCATGTGTACTTTCGAGTATTTACTAATTTGCATTTTTGATCAATTACAATTGTATATGGGATGTATCTAGTGATGAGCAAAGCAAGACCAAGACTGTAATAGTCTTGGTATCGGTCTGTGTCTTGCTTATTCGGTCTTGGTCTTGGTCTTGGTCTTACGTATTCAGTCTTGATCTCAACCATTTGGCCTAATACATGCAACTTTTTAGCGAATTTTTCAGATTTTTTATAGGTATAAGTTAAAAAATTGGTAAATTTCTAATTCTAATTCATAAAACTTTTACTCTACAATCGAATAATATCGAAGAGTCATCTTATCTATAGAGTTCAATTATTTCTACTTCTTTCCTCGTTTTGAAATTGTTTTTGTTTAAATAGAAAAGACACTATATGTACTTACTTACTGAAATATATTTCAATTTATAGGTAAAAGTCAATAAGAAAGTATCTCTCTCTTGTTTTCAGTCTTTCGACTGGTTTGTCGCAGTTCTCCACATTTGTCTATTTCCGGTCAGTCTCTTCATTTCTCTATATGTCTTAACGTTGACATCATTTATCACTTGCTTGATGTATTTCAGACGAGGTCTTCCTCTTTGATTTGTTCCCTCAATTTGTCCTTTTATAATACCATTAAGTAAGCCTTCCTTTCTTGTAACATGTCCAATTAACTGGCATCTCCTTTTTTGAATTATTCTTATTATCTTTCTTTCTTCTCCTACTCTTCTAAGGATTTTGTCGTTCGTCACTCTTTCAGTCCAGCTGATTTTAAACATTCTCCTGTAGCACCATTGTTCAAAAGCCTCAAGGTTTTTTCTTTCTGGTATTTCATAGGTCCAACTTTCACAGCCATACAGAGCAACACTCCATATATAGGTATGTAGGAAAGTTTTTCTCGTTTTTAGGGTTATGTTATTAGATGTCATTAAGGTCTTTTTGCTCAGAAAGGCCTTATTTGCCTGATGGATGCGACTTCTTATTTCTCTTTTACTTCTGCTGTCTTTGGTGATTATACTCCCTAAATATTGGAATTCATCCACTTCTGCTAATTTTTCCACGTCTATTATTATGTTTGTTCTATTTCGGTGTGTTGTTCTTGTGCATACCATAATTTTTGTCTTTTTCTTATATAATATTAAGTTACATTCTTCTTTGAGAATGTCTTCAAGTTTCGTTAGGTCGTATTGTAGACTGGCCTCGTTGTTTGAAAGAAGAGCAATGTCATCTGCAACTCTAACTATTTTTATATTTGTACCGCCAATTTTTATTCCGTCGTTACTTTCTACATTCATTTTATTTATGGCTTGCTGGGAATATATGTTAAACAGTATAGACGATAGCGCGCATCCCTGTCTCACTCCTTTGCCTATGTTTATTTCTCTCTCTTTTTTGTTTATCTTTATGCATCCTTTTTGGTTATTGTACAGGTTATATATGAACCGTTGGTCTTTATAGTCTGTATAAAAATGTAAATTATTATTTATTTAAGTGGACTGTAAACTCAAATTATAAATTTTATTTCTAAGACAATCTTGCTGCTTAGCTTAACTGTATGTTAAAGAATAATGTCTAATCGGACTCGCAGGTCCATCAGGTACGCTAGAAATCACAGCGATCTCCAAATATATCAATAAAGTAATCATAATTTTAGGGGGAACTAAACATGCCGGTCCTGTTGAAATGTCACATTTCAAAAAAAAATAATAATAATAATAATGATAACAATAATAATAAAATTAAAAATTCAATATTTATTCGGTGGGTAACAAACACACTCGCATCACCGAGCGCTTCACCACACCCATAATTGTCTTAATTGTCACCACTCGTACAACACCATCCTTCCCAGGATGAAGTTCGGTGATCCTGCCAAGTCGCCATCTCTGTGGAGGAAGATTCACATCCTTAAGTAGAACTAGCGCTCCAGTCAAAAGAGATGCATTAGATTTAAGCTTCCACTTTGTAAGTTCTTGCAACGTATGCAAGTAATCATTAGACCAGCGGGTCCAAAAATGTTGGGTTAGTTGCTGCAAATACTTGTAGCGAGATAAACAATTAAACTTCACATCGTGCAAGTTTTCTTGCGGAATTGCAGTTAACGCCTCGCCCATAATAAAATGTCCAGGTGTTAGAGCGTCCATATCACTTGGATCGTTGGAAAGAGGTACAAGAGGTCGGGAATTAAGGATAGCCTCTACCTGGGTCAAAACGGTATGAAATTCTTCATAAGTAAATTGTACTGTATTCATTATTCTTTTGAGATGATGTTTGGCAGACTTTACAGCCGCCTCCCATATACCCCCAAAATGGGGCGATCGAGCTGGAATAAAGTGCCACTCGATCTGATTTTGAGCCAAAAATGAACGAAATATTTTGTCATTATTTAATTTTGCAATTCTACTCAACTCGTGATTCGCACTTACATAATTAGTGGCATTATCAGAATGTAAATGTTTACAACACCCTCGTCTTGATATAAACCGTTTGAATGCGCTCAAAAAACCATCAGTAGACAAATCACCAACAGGTTCTAAGTGAACAGCCTTAGTCGTTAAGCAAATAAAAATGCAAAAATAGGTTTTAATTAATTTCCTATTCCTTAATCTTCCATCTTTCACTAGATAAGGTCCTGCAAAATCAGTACCAACTGAATAAAAAATACGTGAAGGTGTTATTCTATAGTTGGGCAAGTTGCCCATCTGTGGATATATTGATGGAGGATTAGCCCTAAAACATATCATGCAAGTTCTTAAAACACTTCGAACCGCTTGTCTACCATTTAAAGGCCAAAATTGCCTTCGTATAATTGATAATAAAATTGTGGGCCCGCGTGTAAATTCTGATAATGTTCGTGACGAATAATTAATTTTGTTAATGAATGAGCCTTAGGCAGAATCATAGGGTATTTGTGATCAAAGTTTAAATTTGAATAAGTTAATCTACCGCCTACTCTTATTATTTCATTTTCATCTAGAAATGGGTTAAGTGTCGCCAACTTACTTTTACAATTTACCTTTTTATATCGTTTAAGCGATTGTATATCTGCTGAAAATGCACTAAATTGCGCTAACTTAACCAATTTAAGAGTAGCGTTATTTAATTCAGTTGCTGTCAAAAAAGGTGAGATAATAATTTTATCCTTTGATTTTAATAATTTAATAAACCGCAAACAGTATGCTGTTACATGTTGTAACTTATGAAAAGTAGAATATTGTTCGAATAATTCGAAGAAACATATTGTAGTATTTAAAGTAATTTGGCCTTTGGCTTTAAGTTCGGGAATGTCGTTTGATATTCGCGGAATATTTTGCGGCCATTCCGACATTTCCTTTACAAGGTAAGAAGGACCGTGCCACCAACATTTAGATTCTAGTAATTGTTCAGGTGTGCATCCCCTAGACCCTATATCTGCAGGATTGTCTCCTGATTTAACATGTCGCCATTTGGCACCGTCAATTAATTGCTGTATTTCAGCTACCCGATTACAAACGAAAGTTTTCCAGTTACTTGGATGCTTAGCTATCCATGCTAAAACTATGCTGGAGTCGCACCATAAGAAGGTTTCTTCTATATTTAAATTTAAGGCTGCAATCGTTTTTTTTACTAATTTGGCCAATAAAAGGGCACCACAAAGTTCCAGCTTAGGAATAGTCAAGATTTTAAGAGGCGCAACTCTTGTTTTAGCACATACTAAGTTAACTGAAATTTGCCCGGAATCATTTATTGTTCTTAAATACACATTAGCGCAGTAAGCTTTTTCAGATGCGTCGCAATAGCCGTGCAATTGTATATTAGACATATTAACAATAGTAATTTGTCTGGGAATATTAATTTTATTTAATATTGGAAGGTGGGAGAAAAAATGCAAGCATAAATTGTGCAAATCTGGAGGTAATTCCTGATCCCAACCTATATTAATTTTCCATAAACTTTGTATTATGCACTTGACTGTAACAATAACGCAAGCAAGTAACCTGAGCGGGTCATAAATTTTGGCTATAGTGGAAAGTATAGTTCTTTTAGAAAGTTTTATATTGTCATAATTACTTATGTCATTATTTAGCGCAAAATAAAATTCATCGTTTCTAGAATTCCAAGACATTCCTAAAGTCTTCACGTTTTTTTTCGTCCGAAATGACATAATTTGAATCTCTTGAATCGTTATTTGAATTTTGAAACACATTAGAATCGTTTGATATCCATTTACGCAACTCGAATCCCGCGCTGCTTAAAACGGTTTCTAAATTTTGTTTTAATTTTATGGCGTCATCAATATTACATGCGCCAGATAGCAAATCGTCCATATAAAAAATCATTTAAAATAACATCATAAGCAAGTGGAAATTCATTTTTATTCTCTATAGCAACTTGCTGTAGACAACGTGTTGCCAGGAATGAAGCCGGTCCTGTACCGTAGGTAACTGTTTGTAATTCAAAATGTCTTAAATTTTCATCCTTGCTTGCGCGCCAAACGATTCTTTGAAATTTTCGATCCGTTTCCTTAATTAATATTTGACGATACATTTTAGTCACATCTGCAACTAAAACTATATTATGTTTGCGAAATCTGACTAATATTGAAAATAAGTCATCTTGTATGCAGGGTCCGATCATAAGAACATCGTTTAAAGAATTATTATTGGTAGTTTTCGCGGATGCGTCGAACACCATGCGCAATCTTGTGGTTAAACTATCTGTTTTTAATACACTATGATGCGGTAAATAATAACCGTCTTGCAAATCATTTTCTTTTATATCTTTCATGTGATGCAGTGTTTCATACTCCTTCATGAAATCTCTGTACTGTTTATATATATATGGATTATTTTGTAGTTTACGTTCAACTGAATAAAAACGCTTAATTACTTGCTCCCTTGACTCCCCAAGTTCTTTGTTTTCCCGAAAAGGTAAACATACGACAAATCGACCTTGGTAATCACGACTAAAGTTATCAATAAAATGAGTCTCGCAATCATTCTCTTCTTGACTATATTTACCGTGCTGCAGATTATACGAATTTTCAACTAACCAAAATTTTTCTAACTGAACATTTAATTGCGCGTTCGAACTTCCATGTGACGTAATTACATTACAAATCGCACTTGTTGTAGCATTAGTCGTTATCGGACCGGAGATTATCCAGCCTAAAACTGACCGCTGAATTATTGGTTTATAATTATTTATTTTTATTTGACCAGGGCGCAGCAAATGCCAAAAAATACCAGCACCCAAAAGTATATCCACTTGGCCTGGAATATAAAATTCTGGATCCGCTAAAGGTAATTCATCGGGTATATCTAACGATTCACAGTCAATCGAAATCTGTGGCACACTCTCCGTAATTTTGCTTATAATTAAAAAGTTTAACTTGCTCGAAAAATTGTTTTGAGTGGATTGTATCGTGCATTGCGCCTTGCTTGTAATGTGTGTTAACACCTGATTAATGCCCGTTACTGGCGTATTTATTTTGGTAGATTTTACATTTAATTTGTCAAAAAACTGTCGGGTGATAAAATTTGATTGACTACCACTATCTAGGAGTGCTCTACACTTTCGTGGTTTACCTTGACCATCAATTACATATACAGTAGCGGTCAAAAAAAACGTTACACCCCAAAAAAAATTATATTTTCAATTTTTTTAGGCAAACAAACACACTTAAAAAAAAATGGCTTTTTGAATCTTGTTTATCTCTTTTTTACGATTATTTTTCATATTTTACTTTGCCATTTAGCACATCCTATAAAAAGTTATTAACATTTTTATACTCCAAATTCTTTTTTTGATCGGTCAAAAAAAACGTTACATGTAATAAAACTCTTGTAAAACAATTTTTTTAAATCCTCCAATGGAGACCATGGACAGCCAAGAGACAGCGTGACAGGCCAATAATGAGATGGCAAGACGACATAAAAAGAGTAGCGGGACTGCCATGGATGAGAGTCGCACAGAATCGCGCTACATGGAAGAATCTGAGGGAGACCTATGCCCAATACTGGGCGCAATGAGGGTTAAAGAAGAGAAAGAAGAAAACAATTTTTTATTCAACAAAAAGCTAGGAATAACATCTAAAATATTTAATATTTTGTTGCGAAACCTTTTGACGCAATAACGGCCGCACAACGCGAAGGTAACGAATCAACTAATGTAATAATTTTATCAAGTGGAATGTTGTTCCATTCTTCTAATAAAGCAGTCATCAAATCTCCCTGATTTTTATAATGTCTAGTTCGAACACGTCTATCCAGTTCTTCCCATAAATGTTCTATAGGATTCAAGTCCGGTGATTGGGCTGGCCATTCCAGAACACGAATACCCATATTCGCAATCCACTCTTTGACCACTCGAGAAGTGTGCTTAGGGTCATTGTCGTGCTGAAACGACCAACCCTCTGGCATTTTTCGGGATGAATAAGGAAACATGACGTTTTCAAGTAATTCTCGATAATACACTCCGGTCATTTTACCTTCAATACGAACTAACGGGCCGACTCCGTCTTGGCTGAAACATCCTTAAAAAATGCAATTTTTACTAAATAACCAGACTTAAAAAGAAAACGCATTTTACCCCATATCATCACGTTCCCGCCTCCATGTTTTACTGTTGGAACTTGGTAACGTCTGTTAAATCGTTCCCCAACCGGTCTACGGATATAACGAATCCCATCAGACGAAAAAAGGTTAAACTTACTCTCGTCGGACCACAAAATTTTTCCCCATTCATTTTTGGTCCATGCAAGGTGACGCTTAGCGAAAGCCAAACGAGCTTTCCGGTTTTTTAACGAGATAAGAGGCTTTTTACAGGGTCTCCTTCCAAACAATTTTGCAGATCGCAATATTCTTCTTGCTGTTTCAACGCTAATATTCAGATCCATATTCTCCTTTGCAAATTTGAAAACGTCAGTAGTAGTCTTTTTTGGATCCTCTTTTACAATTTTAACCATACGACGCCTTTCTTTAGCAGTTGTTTTGGAAGGTCTACCACTTCCAGCTTTGCGTTCGACAGAATCTGTTTTTTCGAATTTTTTAAAGATTCGAGAAACCGCCATGGGGCTAACACCGAATTGAGCAGGAACTTGACGATGACTTTGCCCAGATAATTTAGCGTTGACAATTGCTTCGCGTTCTTGGATTGTCGCTTGTTTCACCATGATTCAAAAAAACTAAAAAATACAGACAAAATTCTTTAAAAAAGACAAAAAAATGCAATGTAACGTTTTTTTTTACCGATAAAAAAAAGGATATGGAGTATAAAAATGTTAATAACTTTTCATAGGATGATCTAAATGGCAAAGTAAAATATGAAAAATAATCGTAAAAAAGAGATAAACAAGATTCAAAAAAACATTTTTTTTAAAGTGTTTTTGTTTATCTAAAAAAATAGAAAATATAAAATTTTTTGGGGTGTAACGTTTTTTTTGACCGCTACTGTATGATAGCGGTTGATAATAAAATATAATTATGATTTGACTGTGTATAATGACTTAAACTAGTAGAACATGAGGTGTTACTCTCGTTCACCTGATCTGGATAAGACATCTCAAGGCTTTTACATAAATTTTGTGAAATCAAAGTTGAATTTTGCGTATTATCAAGCTGGGATTTGCGATTATCACCATCCATTTGCGCATTTGTACTATTTATGCGATTATGATTATCCTTTGCCTTAAAGAAATTATTTGTTTCTGATTTGACTTTATTGAAATGAAGCAACGTATTGTGCCTTTTTTGACAAATCTTGCAAGTGCCACCTCGACAAACTGACGAGGAATGACCTGTTTTAAAACAATTTATACATTTATTTAATGCCTTTATGCGTTCAAAGCGTATATTTGGCTCTAAACGTAAAAACTTGTCACATGACGATATAAAATGAGAACCTTTACAAAATATACAATTTCCTGTTTCAGCACTAAAATGTGCATGAGAAGATCTTTGTTCATATCTCTTTGCCCCTAACTGATTATTATGTATTTTCGTATTTAACGTTTCTAGTAATAAACATCTGCTGTGCACAAAATTAGTAAAATCTGTAATTTTAGGAGATATTTCGCTTTTTGTAGCTATTTCCCACTCTCTCTTTGTCCCAAGATCTAATTTGGAAGATAACAAATGAATCAAAATAGTATCCCATGTGCCTACAGGCTGTTCTAAATTTTCAAGCGCTCTGTAATGGCGTAAAAAGGTATCTAAAAATTGTCGTAATGACGTATGAGATTCCTTCACAACGTTAGGTAACTCAAATATATTTTTCATATGGCTATGAATTATAATTTTTTTATTTTGATAGCGCTCTTTTAACAGATTCCAAGCTACTGGATAGTTTGCATCTGTAATTTCTAAATTATTTATACTTTGAGCGGCATCACCCTTTAACGAAGCTTGCAAATAGTAAAATTTTTGTATGATAGTTAATTGCGTATTTTCGTGTATCAATGCATTAAAAGTATCATGAAATTGCACCCATTTATCGTAGTTGCCAGTGAACTCTGGAAGATTAATATCGGGAAGTTTAATATTTAATATGCTGTTACCCGTTAATGTATCTACTGTAGGTGTTATAGGTAATGTTTGACACTTCACCTCTGTAACCTGTTTTTTCTCTCGCTGAACAGCTATGTACTGAACTGCGATTGCAGTTATCCTAAAATAATTATTTTCAAATTCTTCGTACTCATTGATACGATCTTCGCTAGAATCTAACATTACGATTTCAAATTGTAGTGATTTGAAATCATCCCAAACAGACTCAATTTTTTGTAAACGCCTCTCTAATTCTGCCACCTGTTCGGAGGAATCACTCAAATTTTTTAGAAATTGTTCAAATCTAGTCAACTGACCCTTTAATGAGCCTCGTTTCATTACTAAAGCATATAATTGTTTTTCCATAACGACAAAATATTATTATCGCGAGAAACGTAAAAAAAAATTATATTAAAAAATATATCAAAAATTTTGAATTAAATTATGTTGTTTTATTATTATAAAAGAAACAAATATTATGTCCCTTTTTGACCTTAGCATGGGCTAGACTGACCTTAGGTTTTTATTATTAACGTCTGCTTCTCAGCGCTGCTGTTGCAATTCGGCTCGAATGCACCAAAAATTATGTATAAAAATGTAAATTATTATTTATTTAAGTGGACTGTAAACTCAAATTATAAATTTTATTTCTAAGACAATCTTGCTGCTTAGCTTAACTGTATGTTAAAGAATAATGTCTAATCGGACTCGCAGGTCCATCAGGTACGCTAGAAATCACAGCGACCTCCAAATATATCAATAAAGTAATCATAATTTTAGGGGAACTAAACATAGTCAATTCCAATATTTGTTAGTATGGTAAATAGTTTGTCTCAATTTACGTTATCAAATGCTTTTTCTGCATCTATGAAAGCTATAAACACTTTTTGGTTTTTTTCCAACAATTTTTCTATGATTATTCTTAAGGCTGCGCGCCGCCATGTATTTTACATATACCACAATTTCAAGACTTCAGAAAAAACTACACAACGTAGAGAGTTCAAATTTTAGGACAATAATTTAGACCAAATTCTGGATGTTTCATTGGAATCAAATTTGGAAAAACATTAATAGTTTTTGAAAAAACAGCAATATTGTAAAATTTAAAAAAAAAAATTTGAACTCCAACGAAACACGCGTATTACTAATTACTTCAACACTGCGCAAACCGTTTTTAAAAATGTTTAATAATTTTTGAGATAATCTTGAAATTAGATTTAGCCACTTTCTCCTGCAGTTTTATGCTTGGCAGTTCAGTTATTGCCTCGTAGATGGCTAGGCACCAGACGCAACCTTGAACGTATACATTACAATCGCAATCTAAATAACTTACTTTATCGAATCAAGTTTTTTATTAATTTTAGCAGCAACTACATATTTATTTATATAACCGTATACGTGAATGTATATAAAAAACATAAATTGATATTTAAAATGAAAAAGTCTTCAATTGTCAATGCAAAATGAAAAGATTATTTATGATTAATTTTTGTCTGCTCAATATAAGTATATATGTGTGTTTACATGTAAATATGTATAGGGGAGACTGGGGACACTTGATCCCCCCTTTTGTTTTTCGTCTCTAATTTCCTTAATATAGATCACATTTTAAATATCTTGGTCTTGAAATACGTGGAATTTATTTGCCTATACTAACTGTAATAGCCAATAATATCAATGTTTAAATTTAGTAATTATCCCACTAAGAGTAAGTATATTAAATGGTTTCAAGTCTCCCATATATATGGGAGACTTGATACCGTATATACGGGTGACTTGATCCTCCCTCTCTGGACGACTTTCTAACGTGTTGTTTAGATAAATGTTGTAAATAAATAAACATTTTAAATAAATACGAGTGTAAATCAATTATTTTTTGTGAATTAAAAATATAAGTAAATTAGTTTTTAAATTAAATAATTATTAAGTAAATGTTATAGTATTTAACTTAATGGTGTAAGCAAATTTGTTAATTATTTTGTTAAATAAATTGTAATTGTTACTAAAATAAGTTACCGACTGTTTATATTCACAACCATAGTTCGAACCCTAGTGAATTAGTTACAATTGATGTGAAGTGTAGGGTTGTGAAGATTCGTAAGTGATATATAATTAACAAAATATTTGTGTGATAAATAAATAATTAATGTTAAACTAAAGTGAAAAAAAAATGGCAACCGGAAAATTATTAACATTGTTTCTCTTCCTTTTCAGTGTCATAACTGCTAACCCATATGCTTTTGCCGTACTACATATACTTTTACCCGCGATACTATCATTCACAGCCGAATCTGAGATTTCTTTGTCGTTTGGTACTCTTTTTCGTGCACCTTCTCTTGTTTTGTATACACTAGGCATATTGAATCCTGCATTTAATAAAACAATAAGGGACACTTGATCCGGCGGGATCAAATCTCCCATAAGAACGTGTACCAAGTGTACCCTAACGAGGTAGAAGATATAAAAATTTAATTTATAAAAGTCTATTACGAATAATACTTTTCTTAGGATCAGAAGTCTACAAACATAGATAATGACTTGTATTAAAGTCATACACATTTTAAATACCTTTCCTAAATAGCGGTTTAATAAAAATAAAAATTTAGGAAAAATAAGTTTTTGCAACACAAAAAACTCAATCGTCTGCCATCTGCAAAAGTGTCAAATCTGACAGGTGTATCAATTTTAAAAAGTTAGCGGGTACTATAAACTACCCTTGTTGTCACTCTAAAACTATATATTACACACAGAAGTTCTGTAAATTATGTGTACCTAGTCTCCCCTAAGGATCAAGTATCCCCATTCTCCCCTAATACTAAAGAACACAAGAAATATTTAGAAAAGAATACGCCTGTTTCCTTGCAGCCCAAATTTTATTTTAGCAATTTCAATTTAACTGTTTTTCAAAAATTATTAATATTTTTCCAAATTTGATTCCAATGAAACATCCAGAATTAGGTCTAAATTATTGTCCTAAAATTGTAACTCTCTACGTTGTATAGTTTTTTCTAAAATCTTGAAATTGTGGTATATGTAAAATACATGGCGACGAGCAATGGCTTTATTGAAACAAAGTGTTTTAATTAATGTTAAATGTACTTACATATTTTTTTATGTAACGGTATACGAAAATGTATATAAAAAATGAAAATTGATTTTTTAAATGAAACCGTGCTCAATGGTCAATGCAGGTTGTTCCCTTAGGTACAGAAAATGAAATGATTATGATGCATTTTTGCCTGCTCAATATAGGTGTATATACAGGGTGTCCCAAATTGAGTAGGCTAACATGGGTATCTTTCTTATTAGTGAAGATAGAAGTTTGGTTAAATAGGCAATGTTTTGCAGTTTTAGGTGCCCATTCAGATTCTGTTAAGAAAATTTTTAAATTCCGAATAGTTCCAAAGTTATGGTCAAAAAACTGAAAATTGTTATTTTCTTTAATGCCAAATAACTTTGTAATTATAAAAATTAAAAAAAAAAGTTTATTAGAAAAGTTACTAGGTTTCATAAAGTTCAGATGGAAATTAAGTCAAAATTAAATTCAAAATGGCGGTTTCCAAGATATTGATACCAACTTTCTTATTTTAAATAGGCGCCATATTGGATTTTTACATAGTTAAATAACATTTTTTTTTCTCTTTTTAACCATGCATAACAACCCAAATTTAAATAAAAAATAATTAACAATATTAAAGTTTTCTGTTTAAAATCAAGTAGCCATGAATTATCAAAGAACAAAAAAACAGCATAATACAAGCCAAGGTCATTATATTCATTTTTTGACTGATATTGTAAGTTTTTTAAATAATAATAATTATTACCTTATAAATAAAGTAGAATATAAATAAAGTAGAAGGTGTACATGCAACAATGAGGGATAGAGCTATCGGAGAAGAGGAATGGAGAGAAAAGAAGAGACGGCAATTAAAATGCGGGATGCGGCAGAGGCTGTAGGACCCCCGCTTATATATATATATACAAATAATTCAAAATGGCAAAGTTTTTAACTACGCAGTATGATATGTTTTGTACCTACATCAAATGTTACAAAAGCTCCTGCGTTGCTGCACAAACATACTTTAACAGTTTTCCAAAAAAAAAGCAACGGAACCTTAAAATTTTTAAAAGATTGGATGTGAATATGTAGAAGTATGGATGTTTACAATAACCAAATTGAAGGAATGTGGAAGACGATCTTCATCATTTTTTTTTTGAAAACAGTTAAAGTATATTCGTGCAGCAACGCAGGAGCTTTTGTAACTTTTAATGTAGGTACAAAACATATACTGCGTAGTTAAAAACTTTGCCATTTTGAATTATTTATAAGGTAATAATTATAATTATTTAAAAAACTTACAATATCAGTCAAAAAATAAATATAATGACCTTGGCTTGTATTATGCTGTTTTATTGTTCTTTGATAATTCATGGCTACTTGATTTTAAACAGAAAAATTTAATATTGTTAATAATTTTTTATTTAAATTTGGGTTGTTATACATGGTTGAAAAGAGAAAAAAAAATGCTATTTAACTGTGTAAAAATCCAATATGGTGCCTATTTAAAATAAAAAAGTTTGTTTCAATATCTTGGAAACCGCCATTTTGAATTTAATTTTGACTTAATTTCCATCTGTACTTTATGAAACCTAGTAACTTTTGTATTAAACTTTTTTTGTAATTTTTATAATTACAAAGTTATTTGACATTAAAGAAAATGACAATTTTCAGTTTTTTGACCATAACTTCGGAACTATTCGGAATTTTAAAATTTTCTTAACAGAATCTGAATGGGCACCTAAAACTGCAAAACATTGCCCATTTAACTAAACTTCTATCTCCACTAATAAGAAAGATACCCATGTTAGCCTACTCAATTTGGGACACACTGTATATATATATATATATATATATATATATGTGTGTGTGTGTGTTTGCATGTAGATATGTATACCTACTAAAAAACACAAGAAATATTTAAAAAAGAATATTTAAAATATTTGCGCAGTTTTGAAATAATTTATAATACGCCTGTGTCCTTACAGCCCAAATTTTACTTTAGCAATTTCAATTTAGTTGTTTTTTCAAAAACTATTAATGTTTTTCCAAATTTGATTCCAATGAAACATCCAGAATTAAGTCTAAATTATTGTCCTAAAATTTTAACTCTCTACATTGTATAGTTTTTTCTAAAATCTTGAAATTGTGGTATATGTAAAATACATGGCGACGAGCAATGGCTTTATTGAAACAAAGTGTTTTAATTAATGTTAAATGTAACTACATATTTTTTTATGTAACGGTATACGAAAATGTATATTAAAAACGAAAATTGATTTTTTAAATGAAACCGTGTTCAATGGTCAATGCAGTTTGTTCTCTTAGGTACAGAAAATGAAATGATTATGATGCATTTTTGCCTGCTCAATATAGGTGTATATATAAATATATATATATATATATATATATACAGGGTGTTTACGAATAGTTGTCAGAGCCGGAAATGGGTGGTGGAGGGGATTTTTTGGAAGATTTTCTACTTGGTAATATTTCTAAATTCATTGATGTGACAAAGTTATAGCAAAATCAAAATTGAGACCATATTTTGAGAACCGCAGGTTTTTTGACCTATGACAACGTTAAATTGGCTAATTAAGAAACATATCCGACGGCTTTAAACGATAAAACAATTCATGTTATTATACACACATAAAATGAATTGCTCATAAATTATTTTTATTTTTAAAACAAACGTGCCTGAGTTAAAATATCGAATTTCAGTCTTTATCAGCTTTAACACTTCTTTCCTTTTTAAAAAGAGACTTCCGATGCTTTTGTGAATCATTGTAAAATACGACTTATGAAAGTAAGTGTTGTAAAAATCAAACAATTTGGGGGTGGTTTTCGTGACAAGACAACTTTACAAATTGTATTAAATTTTATTATCATAATCACCTTATAATAAAAACATTTTGACTATTCATTTATTTTTACGTGTTAAACGTGTTAAATTTAAAATATTAAATCGGTGTAAAAACAATTAATTTCAAGTTCAAGAATAATAGGGGACAAAAATTGCCTAACACAAATACCGTAACAAAAAAAAACAACGATAAATACATAAATAGCTGATGATCTAAGAAACGTGCAATAATTAATCGCTGATATCGCTGTTTTAAGATTATCTCGCGGCGGCATTTATTACAAGCAGCTCGCTTCACCCTTGAAGGTCAATTATTTGTCTACCGGAGAATAAGCTCTGATTGTTATTTGACGTCACCACCTCGTACGAGTGGACATCTGACAAAATTTATGTCGTATTTGAAAAAATAGTTAAAATGTTCGAAATCACATCAAACGTATTTTTAACGATTATTAAATAAATGATTTATTGTGTATAAAATTTTGTATGTTGTGTTAATCAAAACTTGAATGAAAACCAAAGCGTTAAAAAAATATAATTTTGAAAAAAGTATGCTTTGCTGACAAATAGTAGTATAAAAACGTACTTGTGATTTCTATGAAGAACCAAATGACCGTCTTATAATAAAAAATGTAACGTGTTAAAATTCTAAATTAAATATTCATTTCTAACCTATGTTAATATAAAATAAGTAAAAGAACAACTCAGCAAATGTAAGTTCAAGTTCAAGAACAAGAGAGCATAAATAAAGCATAAGTATTTTATTACAAGAATTATTTCGTTTATGTTATCATAAAGGAAACAATAATATGAACCCCAATGACTTGTTAATAAATAGCTGATAAGTGGTTTCTAGACCTAATAAATGAAAGTACGCTTTTAACAATAATGCTGATTTTGAATTTTTAATAACAGGAATACGTTGGGAGGTACATTTTAATAGAACGCTTTCCACTCTCTAATAAAATGTATTTCTTCGCAAACTTTATTTAAGGACATATTTAATATGTGATACTTTAATGATGCCGCTCACAAAAGAGTACCACTAGGGTAGTATGCGCCGTTTGGACCTCGGTATAAAACGGCCTTTATTTGAATTCCATACGTACTGTTAAAAGTAATATTATTTTTTGTGTATTAATAACGTTGTACGATAAAACTTGTACACGTAAAAATTTGAATGTTAATTATGTCGGCAACGTGTTTAATGATCTGATTTGTGAACTTCATTAGTATTACATTTTGATAAATGAAAGTGGTAAAAAATACAATACAGACAAAACGTATTCAACGTACTTGTTGTAATAAAGACTATTAACGTGTCCAAATATTTTTGACCTAGCTCAATATAAGGAACAAATCTAAGGTCAAGTTCAATAATCCTATTCTTAAAAAATAAATAAAACAACAGTCCATTAGTTTGGCCGATATAAAACCGAAATATTAAACAATGACTTCATACATGTAAGATGATACTAACGATATCCTGTGTGTTTATTTTATTTAATAGGCGCGACAAACTTTGATTATGTGTTCGCTTTTTTGATATTTGTATGACAAGGACAACATTAGAAAAGGGGGACTACGAGAATATTTTATAATCGTTGTATTAATAAAGCAATATTTGCTACACACATTTTTTAAGTCAGCAAATCTTACGCTCTTTTCTGAATAACATTTATAGGTATTTGAATCCGTAAACTCAATTAAAATTTGTCCATACGAATTTTAACCCTTTCGTCTTCAGGGCCGTGTCTTTAGCCGGGCGTAGGCTATTTCCCCGCTTGTCTCTTTTGTCGTGTGTCGTAGTGTATTTCAAAGACACAAAAGTTGTTATTGGGGAAATTTTTCTGGGGAAGTTTTACCCTTGTTGGTTACCTCCTGCCTTGTAAGGGAGACAGGTGTAAAGTTATAGCGTGGGTTTAAACTCAGGTCGCTAGCGCATTAGTTCACATACCAAACCTTTGGGACACGGCGCTTTCAATAGCCCTTTTTTGTAGATGAATTATTACTTATTTAAATGTAAGAGGTAAAAAATACGGTAGGTTAGTTCGTCTTTCATTTGTAAACAAAATTATAGGTCGAAATGAAGTTCAAGGATAAATTTCCGAGCAGAAGTTTATCTTTATAATAAAAGCTTATCGAACAATAAATAAAACCTGCAAGATTAAAGAACGTGGGCGATCTTTATAATTTTAAAAGTTTCAATTACTCTTGTTTTATAAATAGGAAAAAGCTAGTGGTTCCAAAACAGTTTTTGGGAAAAAAATTGAATTTTTTCAATTTCTCTATACTAGATCGATTTGATGTGTTTCTTTCGAAAATGCCTTTCATTAATTGTCCCCAACCACCCCTTTTCGGCTCTGATATATCTTCGGGAACACCCTGTATATGTGTGTTTACATGTTACATATGTTGTTGTTGTTGTTGTTGGCGCCTTTTTATACCTGTATCAGGTTTAGGCGTTTTCCTCGCTTGAAACGTTGTTGTGAATGTTGTAGTGTTTCAAAGATTCAAGGCACCTACAGTTTTACGTGGGTTGCGAACCACGGCAATTTCTAAGGAAATTTTTGAGCAGTTTTACTCTTGCCAGGTGCTCAGCCTTGCGAACAGAAGAGGAGCGTGAAATTTTCGATAGTCGGCGCGGGGATTCGATCCACTTCGAATCCACCTCGCTAGCGCAGCAGCCCAAACACTAAACTACTTGCGCCAAGCTTCCTCTTATGTACATATGTATAATACTAAAAACACAAGAAATATTTAGAAACGTTTTTTTTAAATATTTGCGCAGTTTTGAAATAATTAAAAATACGCCTATTTCCTTGCAGCCCAAATTTTACTTTAGGAATTTCAATTTAGCTGTTTTTTCAAAAACTATTAATATTTTTCCAAATTTGATTCCAATGAAACATCCAGAATTAGGTCTAAATTATTGTCCTAAAATTGTAACTCTCTACATTGTATAGTTTTTTCTAAAATCTTGAAATTTTGATACCTATATGTAAAATACATGACGGCGCGCAATGACTTTATTGAAACAAAGTTTTTTATTAACTTTAAATGCAACTACATATTTTTTATGCAACTGTATATAAAAAACGTAAATTGATATTTTAAATGAAAAATCCGAAGTCCGTTTAATTATTTATATACTACTCCTGGCCCATAATAGATGTCATATTTAGCTCTTAAATTTTTCCTAAAAATAACATTTTGAATATTAGCCAGTATAAAATAAATATATATATTAGGGTACTTTGTTTTTAAACAATTATTTTTGCGGTCCGCAGACAAAATATTGTTTTAAAACAGAAAAAAAAATTTCTATTTTTCAATCTTTAATTTTAATTCTAAGTGGTCACTAGTTAATTTAATATTTTTCCATGCATTTAACTACTGTCCTAGACCATATAGAACCTATCCAACCGATTACTCCTAAAGAAATAAAGGACGAAATCGCCCGACTAAAGACTAAGAAATCGCCTGGTGCCGATCATATTACACCCAAAATGCTAAAAGAAATTCCAAAGAAGGCTCTTGTAATGCTAACCTACATCTACAATGCAATCCTACGTCTGCAATACTGGCCCCAGCAGTTTAAAATCGCGGAAATCATACTGATACCTAAACCTGGTAAAAATCCTAATCAAGTTTCTTCCTACAGACCCATCAGCTTATCCACCATCTAAGGTCCTAGAGAAACTACTACTTCGTCGAATTAGTTTCTTGAAGTAATCCCAGACCACCAATTTGGATTCAGACAACAACACTCCACACTTCAACAATGTCATCGAGTTATCCAAGTTATCAATAAAACCTTGAAGATAAAAGATACTGTTCTTCTGTATTTTTAGACATAAGTCAGGCCTTTGATAAGGTTTGGCATGATGGCCTCCTTTATAAAATTAAATCAACAATACCGGCATATTTTAAACTCCTCCAGTCTTATCTTGAAAATCGTAAATTTCAAACCAAATTAAATAATACATTTTCAAGTACCTAGATTCAAGCTGGTGTGCCACAGGGCAGCGTTCTCGGACCATTACTGTATCTATTATATACATCCGATCTACCTACCACTTTACACACCATAATTGGAACCTTTGCTGACGATACAGTAATTCTTGCTAGTCATGACGATAATCGTTGCATCTTCATATATACAAGACCATCTCAATTATCCAACAATGGACGGAAAAATGGCGGATCAAAATTAATGAAAGCAAATCCACACAAGTGATATTTACTCTACGTACAGGGCAATGACCAAACGCTATCAACAACGTAACTATTACCTCATCATCAGCACGTTACTTAGGATTACATCTAGACCAAAACTCAATTGGAAAGAGCACATACTAAAGAAAAACAAATTGACCTGCGATTCAAGGAGTTAAATTCTGATTGGCAGAAAATCTCCACTACCACTGAAAATAAGATTCTCATTTATAAAACAGTCATCCGACCTATATGGACCTACGGCATCGAGCTCTTTGTGCAAGTAAGTCTAATTGCAATTATCCAGAGATCTCAGTCAAAATTCTCCGTGCAATGACCGATGCACTTGGTATGTCTCAAACTATATGATACACAACGACTCAACATCCTTTTGTAAAAGATATTATTGGACAATACAGCACTAACCACCATGCCAAGCTTGAACAACATACCAAACTCATAAACTTCTAAAACAACATTAACTGAAGATTAAAAGGAGATGGATTGACTTGAATTAAGTCAACTCTCATTGGAAGAGTTCTCATCCGACATATGGATTTTAGCAATAAACTAAGGTCCAAAAACATCACATTAGCCTATAGAATGTATATTCTGATTGCTAATAAAAGAATAGAAAAAAAAAAAAAAAATTAACACGTGAATTTACAGTTTTTTTTAATAACTGTATCTTTCCTGCATTTTATAGAATTATCTTTTTCTTTGCGGAAAATTGTAAAGAAAATATCAATTTAAAAAAGTGCTCACCATAGAGTCTAAGCTGTAAAGCGATTAGTTTATAAGATAAATAAATTCCAACGTATAAACATTTAAAACATTTTTGTATTATCGTATAAAAAAATTCCATATTAAATTTTCAAATAACCGTTTATTTATTATCTTTACAACTTTTGACTAAAGACCTTTTTTGATAGAAAATTTAATATTTTCTAAAATTGTCATTTATCTTTTGCTATCTAGCCGTTTATGCGACAAATGCAAAATCAATAAAAATTATCTTTAAGTTTTTTGCCGTGAAACCATTCAAGTGGCCGTTCCAACTATGGGGCACCTTTAAACATTGTTATTTTTCGTACAATTTTCCATAACGAACACAATTACCTAAAATGCAGCAGAGATATAGATAATTGAAAAAAAAACTGTAAATTCACATATTAAATAAAAGTGAAAATTTTAAAATTAACTAATAACAAAATAAAATTATAGATTGACATTTAGTGAAAATTTATTCTTCTGTTTAGAACAATATTTTCTCAATGGAGAGGAAATTAAAAAAAAAATTGTTTAACAACAAAGCACTCTAGTATAGATGTTATACAACACAAGGTTTTTCAACCTTAGGGGGGCCACCAAAGGTATGGTAAAGATCATACAATCTTTCAAAAAATAAGGCACCTATACAAACAGACTTTGATAAACGTTATATCTTGTGATGTGGTTGTTAGGTTTTTGATTTTAATTTTTAGTTTTTTATGAAATCGCGACCCTATAAAGATTTTTGAAGATGTAAAGTTGAATTTTCTTTAGAGCTAGAGATCATCCGTCTTTAAAAAAGTATAATTTTGGATTTTTGATAAATCAATGAGTTTTACACAAAAAAATTAATAAAACGCAAAACAGCCCAACTTCTCAGCTTTCGTGCTTTTTTCAAAATAATTATATTTTTATTAATCAAACGGCAAAGCTTGTGAAATTATTGTAGATCTTATTTTTTTTATATTAATTTTTATTAAATGGCTATCAAGCAATTGAAGTATGCCAATTTTGGTAAACATTTCCTGGGAGCATACATAGATAATAAAATAAAATAAATTTCGTTATCATCTGCTTTTAAAATTGTCGATCCCTGCAAAAATATGCCCTTTGTTAAGATATTTATTGAAGGTATGCAATTTAAATATGCACTTTGTATTTACGGTCATTTCAATTGTTTTAGAATTTGTAATACTAAGCATGTTTAGTATTTATTTATGATATAAGTATTTATTTCTACCTGATAATTCCAAAATTAAACTTTTTTCGTTCTTACCCTTTTATCAGGGTGCATATTTTTACCACAAAATACTCTTCCGCGCTTAAAATTTTGTTAGTTATTTTTTAACCACAATTATAAATAATTTCGATATTTAAAATTAATTAAAAATTTATATAGAAAAAAAAATTTTAATAAATATAATTGGACTAAAAAACATTAGTAACAAAGTATTTTCAACATTTATTTATAGTAAATAATAAATAAAATTAGAACTATATTTAAAAATAATTAACATATCCTCCTCTTCCAAGGTCATCAATCCAGGGATTGGTTTGTAGCAGCGGCCCATTTTTTCCTGTTGAAAGCCTTCCTTTTCATGTTTTTATAGTTTCCGCTTCCTGTGTCGTTTATTATTTGTTTAGCGTATTGCAGGCGTGGTCTTCCTCTAGGGTTTTTTCCTTCTATTTTGCCTTCCATTATTGTCTTCATTAGTCCCTCGTGTCTCAAGATGTGCCCTACTGTAGTTGTTCTTCTTTTTGTTATATGTTTCCATATTCTTCGTTTTTCTGTTACTTGTTCTAGCACTTGTTCGTCTGGTATTCTTTGTGTCCAAGCTATTTTAGGGCTCTTCTATAGCACCACATTTCCAGTGATTCCAGTTTTCTTTGGTCTCTTTTCCCAATCGTCCATGTCTCACAGCCGTAAAGAGCAATGCTCCATATATATGTTTTAATGAACTGCTTTTTGGTTTTCAACGATATGTTATTGCTCGTCAGTAATTCCTTTTATCATAAAAGCTCTTTTGCTTGATTTATTCTACTGGTAATTTCTCTGGTGCTTCTTCCATCTTGTGTAATGGTACTTCCTAGATATTTGAATTCTTTCACAGCTTTAATATTTTCTTGATCTACAATAATGTCGTCCATTGTTATATTATTTTTGAGCACGCCATCACTTTAGTTTTGTTTTACTTATTTTGATATTGTATCTGTTTTGAATATCTCGTCTAGCTCTTTTATCGCATTTGTTAAGTCTTGTTTTGTTTCGGCAGTAGTGCTATGTCATGAGCGTATCTAATCGTGCTTATTTTTGCTCCATGTATCGATATTCCTGCCTTAGTTATTTCTTTAAATTTATTGATGGCTTGTTGTATATATATGTTGAATAATGTTGGCAGAGGCCGATTGTCTGACTTTGTCTGATTTGGGCTTCTTCTGTTCTCCATTGTATTCTATTATCGTTGATTGGTTTTGTACAAGTTGTATATCAGTTTTCTGTCGTTTTCATCTATTCCTATTTCCTTTAATATCTCAAATAGTTTTTCCATTGGGCTCTGTCAAAGGCTTTTTCCGCATCTATGAAAGCTATATACAGTTCTTTTCTTTTCCTATTGCTTTTCTATTATCAATCTTAGTGCAAGAATAGCTTCTTTTGTTCCTGTTTTACGCCTAAAACCAAACTGGTCCTCAGACAAATTGTCATCTATTTTCCGTTCTATTCTTTGTGTAATATTTTAGTTAGTATTTTTTATGCGTGCGTTATTAAAGTAATTGTTCTGTATTCTTCACATTTGTGTGATTTAGTCTTTTAGGAATAGTTACAATTTTGTCTTACTAAAATGTGTTGGTACCAGCCCTGTGTTATATATGTCTCTGATAAGATTGAAATATATTCAGTGTATCTTGATCTAAACTTTTATGATTTCACTGAGATGTTATCTACGCCTGTAGCTTTGTTTCTGCTTAGTTCTTTTACTGCTGCATTAAATTCTGACCTTATTATAGGTACACATTCTTCTTCATGGTTGCAGTTTCTTATTTCTTGTAGAATTTTTTCATCTTCTTTGTACAGTTCTTCTATGTATTCTTTCCATCTCTTTACAATTTCTTTGTTTTGTGTTATTAGTTCTCCATCTTTGTTTTGTAAGCATGGCACTTATGCTTTTCTTTGTGAAGAAGCTTTTAATTTTCCTATATGCTTTATCTGCCTTTCCATTATTTATATCCTGTTGAATGTCCGCACAGTTGGTTTTCATGAACTTTTCTTTTTCCTTTTACATTCTCTTTGTATTTTATTTCTTAGTTCTCTGTATTTTTGTTGGCCTTCTTCTGTGTTCTTATTTTTATACTTTCTCCTTGCATCTATCAATTCCAGTATGTCAGTTATCCATTGCTTCTTATTCTTCTTTTTTAGTTCTAATATTTTAGTGCCTGTTATTATTCCTTGTTCTATTTTATTCCATCTCTTCGATGTTGTCATTTGGTTCTATTCTATTAGTAACCTCTTTTGATTGTTTCCTAACTTGTCAATTGTGCCTTTGGATTTTAAATTGTCTAGATTCCAAGTAATTTTCTTTCGTTTTTAGTTTTTAAAATTAAGCCTGTATTTCATTATTACCATATTGTGGTCAGTGTCAATATCTGGGCAGTAACTCCTTGAGTCTTTGATTTGGTTTCTGAATCTTTGTTTGACCAAGATATAGTCGATTTGGTACCTATTAATGTCTCCAGGCATCTTCCATGTATACCGTCTTCTTACATGGTGTTGAAAATGGTATTTGTGACTATTAGTTTGTGTTTGTCACAAAATTCTGCAAGGCGTTTTTTCATTTCGATTGAGTCCATAGCTTCTGTTATAATTTTCCTTGATTATAGCATTCCAGTCACCCAGTATTATGAGGTTTTCATCTCCTTTTACATTTTTCATTAGTTCTTCTATGCATTCATACATGTGTTCTATCTCTTCATCTTCGTGTGTTGTTGTAGGCATGTATACTTGAATTATTACTGTGTCTGCGTTTAGTACTTATCCTCACTTCATAGTTCTTTCATTATATTGTATATATTCCGTTACGCGTTGTCCAATTTTGTTTAGTATTACAAATTCGATTCTCTCACTTGTTGCTTGCGTGTGAATTATTCTGTATTCGTCATACCAGAAATCTCCTTGGTGTGATCTTATTTCACTTATTATTATGTCAATCTGGTTCTTTTTCATCTCTTTTCAAGTTTTCTAATTTTCCGGCTTGGAGCAATGTTCTAACATTAACATGCTATCTTCTTTGCCTTTTGTTTCTCTGCTTGCTTACAATTGTAGATCCGACTGGGACTATTTTATGGATATGAATTTAACATCTGAAGACATTATACTACCATGCTGCTATTCTTGGGAAAAATAAAATAAAAATATTTAATTAATTTACTTAGACAAATGGTTTCTTTCCTTCTTTGTCGGTCTTAATATTATATTTCTAGGTACTCATGTTAAATTTTACATGATTCTTTTTATGGTTATACAGTATTTAATCGTTTGTTTCTAGCATTATATATTGACATTTGGGTAGAATTTAAGTTCTTGTTAAAATAATTAACATATCATCAAAACAAATAAAAATAAATCCAGAAAATTAATCATTAGCGCCCTTGTGCAATGCTATAATTATTATCCTTTCATTTTAAAGAAAAACAAGTATTTTACAATTTTATACACATATTTATGTTACTTTGTAATATTAATAAAACAAATCGCATTAATTAAGATTCATAACATAATAAATATGTATTCTTAAATTTAAACTGGTTTTTGAATTGCGCGCCGACGCTTACTTTGCGGTTCCACCAAACCTAACAATAGAAATCGCATGAAAATTCTCTGAATAGGTATAACATTTGAAATAATATTGAAAGTAATCAGATGTTTGCTACACCAGACTATATGTCGAAAATAGACGAAAGTATGCGTGTTTGACCGATAAAACTAGACCTCCAACAACTTATGTATTTTGAAGGTTTTTCAAATCAGCTTAAAAATCGATATCTTGCATCTCTATACAACTATCGTGACTCTCTTTATGAATAGTTCACGCCACTATTATTGATAAAACACGAATTTATTATAACCCCTTTTATTTTTAATATTTTTTTAAATTGCGGTATTTATCCATCGTTATTAATTTCATTCGTTAATGTATGTATTTTAGTAATTCTAGTCAAAAAAATGCAGCAAACGTTTTGACTCTTTTATTTAGTAAGGTAGATTTTTAAAATTTATTACAATGCAAGAGAGACGGAATGGTGATTCATATTTGACACAAAATTTAGGTTATCTCTATTTTCAAGCAAATTCAAAAATATTCTTTTAGTCGTTCATCGTACTAAAATGAATTAATCTAACTATAAATAAAAGTTTTTTTTTATTATTAATATTCGAAAATTATTTTATAATATTATATTTTAGAAGTGTTTTTTCTCCCAGAAAACACATGATTTTTATTTATAATTTTGTAAATAATTTATACCAAATTAATTTGTTTTAAATCAAGGGAATATTTAATGTTTTTATGTAGGTATTAATAATCAGGAATGATATCAATGTAGCAAATTAAATTAATATTGTTATCGTGTATTAAATAGTTGCTTTAAAAAGAAATATAGCATAACAGTAAGAACATGTTCATAATATGTATGAAACATATTATATTCAAAGCACATAATTTTTAAACGAGAACGAGAATCATAGAATCAACAACCGATCACCTAGTGGTGGGTAGTTTATTAAGTGTGGTTCTTAGCATTGATGAAAATCGCAATATCGCGATTTAATCGCCACGTGGATATTGTTACAATTTTTGTTTGTCGCGCCATTAAGTCTGAGAACTGGTTGCCTAATATCGACTAAAATTTAGACGTTTCTTACTCAATTACCATTTCTAAATAACAATATATAATGTTGCAAAAAATTAAATAGAACAATAAAGGATTGGACTAGAGCATGGCATATTTCATTTTCCCAAAATGTAATATAAATCTAAAAAATAGCAAACCTGCTGAAATTAAAATGCTTTAAGGGCAAAAAACGATAGTTCAAGCTGTAATTATACAAAACTAAAGAATTTCATCAAATTTGAAATATGCTATGCTGTAGAGCCATCTTTGTAATTGTTAAAAAGTATTGAACAATTGTATTAATGCAGCACTGTGTTAGTTTATGGTTCTCGTTTGAAAACTTTGACCCTTTTCCGTTAGATGGTATAGCGTTGAACATTGATGAAAGTACGTATGGCGTTATACAGTGATAGACAAAAGACTATAATAATTAATTACATTTATTTAGTCTGTAATGATCAAAACATTTGTCTGGTTTATAAATTCGTTTAGACTAGTAGATTGAATCGCGTATTTTGCGTGTTGCGACATTTTTCAGTATGAACGCAGATCGTAAAATCGTAACATCGTAATGGTTATAAAACATTATAATCATGAAATTAAAACATTTTAAAATGTCTGCGCTTTATGCGGTTTAATCGCCTGTTTGAGTTCAATTTAACTTAAATGTTGAATCGGTTCGTACTTTGCCTTTATGGTTAACGTTGACATTTTGATTTTAATAGTTCATAAAAACGTAAATGACCAATGTGCCATTTACATTTTTTATAAATAATATGGTAAATTTTTTATTAAATTCATTGAAGTAAGTTTTGTAAATTATTTTCATTTTTATTTATTTATATGAACTTCAATACAGAAAAAATTTGAGCACTTTTCATAGTACACAGGTTTGAAAAGTTAGTATACATCCCAAATTAAGTAGGCTAACATGGATATCTTCTTATTAGTGAAGATACAAGTCTGGTAAATCAATGCAGTTTTAGATGCCGATTCAGATTCCGTTATTAAATTTTAAAATTCGAATAGTTCGAATAATCGTAAAACTGAAATTTTTCTGTAATGTCAAATAACTTTCTAATTATAATTTACAAAAAGTTTAATATAGTTACTAGGTTTCATAAAACAGATTGATTGGATCATAAAAATAGCACGTACAAACAGACTTTGATAAACGTATAGTATGTGAAGTGGTTGTAATTTGATTTTGATAAATCAACAGTTTACAAAATAACGAAACAGCTCAATTACTTGCGTTTTTCAAAATAAGATATTTTTATTAATCAAACAGCAAATTTGAAATTATCTGATTTATTTTTAGATTAATTTTTATTAAATGGTATGCAATTATGCAATTTGTAAACATTTTCTGGGATCACATAGAAAGTCGTTCATAAAATACGTTGACAATTTGAACGATTACAAATGTCGTTCATACATTTTAAATTAGTATTTCTTCGATATTGTTTTAAATTTTTATCATAATAGAAAGTCATTCATTTCGTATTTAGTAACATATTATTTATTTTTCGTTATAAAGATATTATATTTATTTATTATAAAACTAAAAATTTTTAATTGTACATCAATAAATTTATCATTAGTCATTTTTGAAAAATATCTTAGAATTAAAGCATAAATCAAGATTGCACTATGAATGAAATAAAATAAATTTATACTGATCAAATTTAAATCAGTAATTTGCAATCAAATATTTGAATCATCAAATTATTGATAACAAATAAGTATATTAAAATATATATAATTTTATAATTTGAAAATTTCAAATTTAATTATTATTATACGGTATATTTTAACAATATTTAAATAAAGTTATGATTATTATACCAATAATATTACATATTAAAATACATTAAATATAATTATAAAAATAAACATATAATTAAAAATAAAAATCAAATTTAAACATTTATTGATCTATAAATAAATCATAAATATTTAAAATAAATATATTCAAAATCATTGAAACAAATGAAATGAAATCATTACATATATGAATATTTTGAATTTCATGATCATATGCATCAATCAATATGATTTACAATTATTAATACATATAATAAATTTTTATCAACAATATTATTAAATGTTTTGACATTTTAAAGCAGAATAATCAAACATATTTTGTCAATTTAAATATATTGAAATCGAGTTGTAATCTTTAAAATAAAGTATTATCTGAACAAACCACTTATCTATTTGTTTAAATCGCTAAATCGACATTATCTAAATGATTAAATTTTGTATTCTAAAATAAAATTTTATTTTAGTCTAATTGTCAAAAATAAATTTGTGAAATATTAGTACTTTACTTGAAATATATATATTGAAGTTTATTGATTATTCATAAATAATTGTATTCGTAATTATTGATGTTATGTAGAATAAGTAAAATTTTATTATTTATTCAATATTTAGAATTAGAAAATTATTTACGAATCATTAAAACAGTAATATCAGTGAAATCAATATGTATAATCGATTATGTTTAATGTCAATAATAATAATTCAGTCTTAGTGTTTGGCAATCTTTTCAAATGATTAAAATGAATTGATATTATTATTTATTGAAATTGAAAGTAATTCATAATCACATTGGTAATTAATGTAAATTTTGAGATGCTTTGATGTATGAATTCTAAACCATTGTTTAATTTAATTATTAGGTAAAAATAGTAAATTAACTTTGGTTTTAGTGGCATCAGTTTAAGTTTAGAAACGGGCTTGAATTTGATGAATATTTTTATTTAAATTAAAATCTATCCATATAATTAAATAGGTAATTTATTATTGGGGCTAAGATCATATTCGTTTAAGAACATTGTTTTACATTTTTAAATGATTATAATAAAATTTATTTATATTAAGAAGCTGCTATGTGATAATATTTGTAGAAGTCAGAAGTGAAGGAAACAAATATCGTTTTACGCTGATTTGAAAAACCTTCAAAATACATAAGTTGTTCCAGGTCTAGTTTTATCGGTCAAACTCGCATACTTTCGTTTATTTTCGACATATAGTTTGGTTTACCAAAAAGCTGATTACTTGCAATATTATTTGAAATGTTATATTCAGAGAATTTTCATGCGATTTCGATTGTTAGGTTTGGCAGAAATCGCAAAGTAAGCGTCGGCGCGCAATTCAAAAACCAGTTTAAATTTAAGAATACATATTTATTATGTTATGAATCTTAATTAATGCGATTTGTTTTATTAATATTACAAAGTAACATAAATATGTGTATAAAATTGTAAAATACTTGTTTTTCTTTAAAATGAAAGGATAATAATTATAGTATTGCAGAAGGCGCTAATGATTAATTTTCTGGATTTCCTGTTATTTGTTTTGATGATATATTTATTGTTTTTAAATACAGTTCTAATTTTATTTATTATAGATCATAAATAAATGTTGAAAATACTTTGATACTAATGTTTTTTAGTCCAATTATATTTATTAAAAAAAGGTTTTATATATATATATATATTTTTAAGTCATTTTATATATCGAAATTATTTATAATTGTGGTTAAAAAATAACTAACAAAATTTTAAGGGCAGAAGAGTATTTTGTGGTAAAAATATTAACCGTGATAAGGAGTAAGAACAAAAAGTTAAATTTTGAAAATATCAGATTGAAATAAATGCTTATATCGTAAATAAATACTAAACATACTTAGTATTTTCAAATTCTAGAATAATTGAAATGACGAATGAAAGTGCATATTTAAATTGCATACCTTCAATAAATATCTTCTCAAAGGCATATTTTGCAAGGATCGGCAATTTTGGAAGCAGATAATAACGAAATTTATTTTATTTTATTAGAGCCGTTCATAAAATACGACACGCTAAAATCAGCTTTTGAATTGTCACGCATGTCACATTATGACTAGAAATATTTTGTCACAAAACTAAGACCTCTGAATATGATAAATTTCAATTGATAGTACACAAATTTTGAGAATTAAAATATTTATTTAGTTTTATAATAAAATTTAAATAAATCAATAAATATCTTTATAAGGAAAAATAAATAATATGTATTTACTAAATACGAAATGAATGACTTTCTATTATGATAAAAATTTAAAAAGAAAAATAGTCGAAAGAAATACTAATTTAAATGTAATGAACGGAACGTCACGTTGCTGTAGACATGTGTGTCACACTCAGCAAGATTGTATGCAAACGTATTTTATGAACGACTTATCTATGTATACTCCCAGAAAATGTTTACCAAAATTGGCATACTTCAATTGCTTGATAGCCATTTAATAAAAATTAATCTCAAAAAAAAAAATCTACGATAATTTCACAAGCTTTGCTGTTTGATTAATAAAAATATCATTATTTTGAAAACGCACAAAGCTTAGAAGTTGAGCTGTTTTCGTTTTATTAATTTTTTGTGCAAAACTCGTTGATTTATCAAAATCTAAAATTATACAACCACTTCACAACATACTATAACGTTTATCAGTCTGTTTGTATACGTGCTTTATTTTTGAAAGATTGTGATCCCTACCATACTTTTCAATCTGTATTTTATAAAACCTAGTAACTTTTATATTAAACTTTTTTGTAAATTTTATAATTAGAAAGTTATTTGACATTACAGAAAATAACGATTTTCAGTTTTTACAATTACTTGGAACTATTCGAATTTTAAAATTTTAATAACGGAATCTGAATCGGCATCTAAAACTACAAAACATTGCCCATTTAACCAGACTTGTATCTACTAATAAGAAAGATACCATGTTAGCCTACTTAATTTGGGACTGTAAATGTATACTAACTATGACAAAAGTGCTAAATTTTATCTGTATTGAAGTTCATCATAAATGAAACCTAAAAATAGAAAATAATTTAGACAAAAACTTACTTCAATGAATTTAATAAAAAATATTTACCACAGACAT
The DNA here is from genome assembly GCA_036325965.1 of Sinopyrophorus schimmeli. Taxonomy (NCBI): domain Eukaryota; kingdom Metazoa; phylum Arthropoda; class Insecta; order Coleoptera; family Elateridae; genus Sinopyrophorus; species Sinopyrophorus schimmeli. Next base: position 66,016 of record JARFIZ010000073.1, read on the forward strand.
TATTATTTTGTATAAAGTAAAATAAAGGTAAAAATGTAAATGGCACATTGGTCATTTACCTTTTTCATGAACTATTTAGGCTATAATGTGCGAAAACATCGGTCAAAACGTTCAAACCATAAAGACAAAGTACGAAGCCGCATTCAACAAAGATTTTACCATTGTAAAGTTGATCATTGTCAACTCAAATACGATTTAAACACCGCATAAGCAAGCAATAAGCTGATTTTAAATTCGAATTTGATTTATATAAAATTGTCGCACTGATTAATGAATGCATTGATATTATTAAACCATTACGATGTTACGATTTTTATCGATCTCGTTCAGGTACCTGAAAAAATCTGGTCAACACCGCAAAGAATAGCGCGATTACGCAATCCGTACTAGTCTAAACGAATTTCATATAGAAACCAGACAAATGTGTTTGTGATCATTACAGACTCTAAAATAAATCTGAGTGTAATTTTTAATTATTATAGTCTTTTTGTCATCACTGATGTAATAACGCCATAACATTAAAATTTCAAATACAACTGTTCAATCTATTACCATCTAACGGACAAGGGTAAAGTTTTGTTAGAAAACGAAGAATGCAATAAAACTTCAACATAATTGACGAATAAAAACAGTGCTTGGCATTAATTAAAATTTTATTAATTACTTTTTCAATACAATTTTTAACAATATATACACAAAAGATGGCTCTACAGCATAGCATATTTAAATTTGATCAAATTCTTTAGTTTTTGTATAATTACAGCTTGAACTATCGTCTTTTTGCCCTTAAAGCATTTTAATTTCAGCAGGTTTGTATATTTTTAGATTTATATTACATTTTAAATGAAATATGCCATGTCTAGTCAATCCTTTATTGGTCTATTTAATTTTTTTGCAACATTATATATTGTTATTTAGAAATGGTAATTGAATAAGAAATCTAAATTTTAGTCGATATTAGAAAGTTCTTATTAATCTTGTATTTTATATCCACGACTTCGATTTCAGAAAACTAAGTCAGTAGAAAGTTCAAATTTTAGACAACAATTTAGACCTAATTTTGGATGCTTCCTTTTTGAAAATTTGGAAAAACTAATAGTTTTTGAATAAATAGAAAACTGTAAAATTTTGAAAATCAAATTTAGACGAAAAAAGCACGCTTTTACTATTTACTTCAATACTGGAAACTTTTTAAAATTTTGAGTATTTTTGAGATAATAAAAGTTAGATTTACAATTTTTCCTGCAGTTTTATGGTTGGCAGTTCAGTTATTGCCTCGAGATGGCCAGGCACCAAACCGCAACCTTGAACGAATATATTACAATGGCAATCTTAATAACATACTTCATCGGAACAAGCTTTTATTAATTCTAGAAAACGCTACATTTTTTTATGTAACCTATATACATGTTTACGAATAGTTGTCAGACAAATGTTAATTTTTAAGACTTTCTATTTGGTAATATTTCAAAATTCATTAATTTGACAAAGTTATAGCAAAATCAAAATTGAGACCATATTTTGAGAACCCAGGTTTTGACCTATGACAACGTTAAATTGACTAATTAAGAAACATATCCGACGGCCTTAAACGATAAAACAATTCATGTTATTATACACATAAAATGAATTGGTCTTAAATTATTTTTATGTTTAAAACAAACGTGCCTGAGTTAAAATATCTGTTTCAGTCTTTATCAGCTTTAACACTTCTTTCTTTTTAAAAGAGACTTTGATGTTTTGTTAATCATTTAAACACGACTTATGAAAGTAAGTGTTGTAAAATTAGACAATTTTGGTTTTCGTCACAAGACAACTTTCAAACTGGATTAAATATTATTATCATAATCACTTTATAATAAAACATTTTGTGTATTCATTTAAAAAAAATTCGTAATGAAAACTTGAATAAAACATACGCATCAAAAATACATATTAAATCAGTGTAAAACAACTAAATTCAAGTTCAAGAATAATAGGGACAAATATGCTTATAATATAAATGCACTAATAAACAAAACAACGATGATCTAAGAAACGTGCCATTATAAATCGTGATTTCAAATTTTTAATCTTAAATCGGTCGCATTTACTAGAAGTAGCTTGCTTACCCTTGAAGGTCAATTATATGTCGTATTCAAAAAGATAGTTAAAATGTTCATAATTTGCATAAGTCTGCAAAGAAACGTGTTTTAAGGTGTAATCAATACTTAAATAAAAACCAAAGCGTCAAATAAATATAATTTCAAATCCTAAAAAAAATTAATACTGTACTAACAAAACGTATTCAACGTACTTGTTGTAATAAAGACTGTTAACGTGTCTAAATTCTAATTAAACCTATATTCTTGACCCAGATCAATATTAAATCGTATAAGAAACAAATCTAAGTTCAAGTTCAACAACCCTATTCTTAAAAAATAAATAAAACAGTTGGTCCATTAGTTTGCGCGATATAAAAGCAAAATATTAAACAATGACTTCATAGGGTGTAAGATGATACTAACGATATCCTGTGTTTATACTTTATTTAATAGGCGCGACAAACTTTGATTATGTGTTTGCCTTTTTTTATATTTGCATGACAAGGACAAAACATTGGTCAAGGGAGACTACGATAATATTTTATAAACGTTGTAGTAATAATGCGATATTTGCTACACACGTTTTTTAAGTCGGCAAATCTTACGCTCTTTTCTGAATAGCATTTATAGGTATTTGACTTAGTTATTTTAACAGAATTTAAATCTGCATGTTACCGTTGGTTTTTTGATAGAGACGTTTAAGTTGTTCAGATTCAATATTAATAGTATAGTCAAAATTAACATTTTTATTTTCCTTATTGTCTTATTGTGTTTAATGTTATTCTGATTTTGTTATTATTATATTAATTTTAATACTCGCTATGTATATATTGATATTTTATTAAGAACACTTGTTCTAGGGTCGCTTTCCTTTTTAAATAAAATAAATAAATAAATAAACTCAATTAAAATTTGTGCATACAATTTTAATTTCTTCTTTGTTTTTAGCCTAGGCTATTTGCTTCGTTTTTGTCGTACTGTATTTTAAACACACAAAAGATGATATTGAAAATTTTCCTGTAAGTTTTATTCTTGGTTAACTCCTATCTTGCAACGGAGAATGTAAAGTTACAGGATGGTTTTAGCGTGTTTAAACCCAGATCACTAGCGTATTACTTCACATACAAATTTCGACATTTTTATTCCTTTGTTGTAGATGAATTATTACTTATTTAAATGTAAGTGGTAAAAATACGGTAGTTAGTACGTCTTTCATTTGTAATCAAAATTATAGGTCAAAATGAAGTTCAAGGATAAATTTAGCAGCTAGTTTGTTTTGTTTTATAATAAAAGCTTATCGAACAATAAATAAACCTGCAAGATTAAAGAACGTCGATCTTTATAAGAAAAATAGATTACATGTTTCATAAATAGGAAAAGCTAGCGGTTCCAAAACAGTTTTTGAAAAATTGAATTTTTCAATTTCTCCATACTAGATCGATTTCATGTGTCTCTTTCGAAAATGGCTTATTAATTGTAACCATTTTCGGCTCTGATAGACTTCAAACATGTATAGATGTATATAGTAAACGATAATGGCTATTTTAAATTAAATGGTCTTCAATTGTCGTAGAGAGATCATGATAGTTATATAGAGATGCAAGATATCGATCTTTACGGTGCTTTGAAAATCGTTCAAAATATTAAGTTGTTACAGGTGTAGTTTTTCGGTCAAACTCGCATACTTCGTCTATTTTCGACATATTGTCTGGTCTAGTAGAGATGATTAAGTACTTCAATATGATTTCAAATGTTATATTCAGAGAACTTTCATGCGATTTTGATTGTCAAAGTAAGCGTCGGCGCGCAATTCAAAAACCAGTTTAAATTTAACAATACATATTTATTATGTTATGAATCTTAATTAATGGATTTGTTTTATTAATATTACAAAGTAACATAAATATGTGAATAAAATTGTAAAATAATTGTTTTTTAAAAAAAGATAATAATTATAGTATTGCAGAAAGGCGCTAATGATTAATTTTCTGGATTTCTTTTTATTTGTTCTGATGATATGTTTATTATTTTTAAATATAGTTCTAATTTTATTTATTATACCATAAATAAATGTTGAAAATACTTTGATATTACTGTTTTTTAGTCCAATTATTATATTTATAAATTTTTTTTTTATATAAATTTTTTAAATTTTTTTTATATATCGAAATTATTTATAATTGTGATTAAAAATAACTAACAAAATTTTAAGCGCAGAAAAATATTTTGTGGTAAAAATATGCACCCTGATAAGGAGGTAAGAACGAAAAAAGTTAAATTTTGCAAATATCAGGTAGAAATAAATACTTATATCGTAAATAAATACTAAACATTTTCAAATTTTCTTGAACAATTGGAAATGACCGGAAAACACAAAGTACATATTTAAATTGCATACCTTCAATAAATATCTTCTCAAGGGGGCATATTTTTGCAGGGATCGACAATTTTAAAAGCAGATGATAACGAAATTTATTTTATTTTATTATCTATGTATGCTCCCAGAAAATATTTACCAAAATTGGCATACTTCAATTGCTTGATAGCCATTTAATAAAAATGAATATGAAAAAAATAAAATTTACCATAATTTCACAAGCTTTGCCGTTTAATTAATAAAAATATCATTATTTTGAAAAAAGCACAAAAGCTTCGAAGTTGGGTTGTTTTAGGTTTTATTAATTTTTTTGTGTAAAACTCTTTGATTTATCAAAAATTCAAAATTATACTTTTTTAAAGACGGGTGATTTCTAGCTCTAAAAAAAATTCAACTTTACGTCTTCAAAAATCTTTCTAGGATCGCGATTTTCTAAAAAACTAAAATTTTAATCAAAACATATAACATCTATAGTAGGCTGCTTCGTTTATAAACGATTTTTTTAAATTTACGTTTCATTGAGTAAATATTGTTCTAAACAGAAAATAAATTTTCACTAAATTTCAATCTTTAATTTTAATGGGTTATTAGTTAATTTTAAAATTTTCACATTTATTTAATATTTGAATTTATATCTCTGCTGCATTTTAGGTAATTGTGTTTGTTATGGAAAATTTTAGGAAAAATAACAATCTTTAAAAGTGCCCCATAGTTAGATCTATCACTTCGATGGTTTCACGGCTAGTAAAAAGATAAATGACAATTTTAGAAGATATTAAATTTTCTACAAAAAATGTCTTCAGTCAACAGTTGTAAAGATAATAAATAAACGGTTATTTTAAAATTTAATATGAAATTTTTAATACGATAATACAAATATGTTTTACATGTTTATGCGTTGGAATTTATTTATCTTATAAACTAATCGCTTTACAGCTTAGACTCTACGGTGGGCACTTTTAAAAATTGATATTTTCTTTACAATTTTCGCAAAGAACAAGATAATTCTATAAAATGCAGAAGAGATACAGATAGGGGAGACCGGGTATGGTTGTGTCACGGGTAGGTTGTCACCATAAGCCATAACAGCAAACCTAATAAATTAATAAATTTGTTTACCCGTGTTAAAGAAGCCCGAGCACAATACCTCCTTGCGTACTTCACTTCAATTTCTCTGAAATACCGTATAAGAAATATATACGTTTGTATTTTTGTACAGTGAAAGTAATTTTTGTGAATCTGTTTTGAGTCTCGTAATTATATTTAAATTTTGCATAGTGATATACTTTTTCGTGTATTTATGATGTTTAAGATATGCTTCATGACATTATTCATATGGTTTCTTAAATGACCATTGATTTAAATTTATTTTGGGAGTTTATTGTCCAAAACTGTTTTGGGGAAAGTTGGCTCAAGTTAACGGGGGCTAGTTGTCACCTGTGCAAAGCAACCATGAATTTGTGCGGCCTTTTTTATTGGTTTCTAGGGGTTTTACTACATAAACGATTGGCTGTAATTATACATTTGTCATTTTTGTTACCATAACCTAATTTCGTTCGATAGAATAGGTTAGGAATAGCATTTGCATTTGTTTTGTCGTTTTGTATTTTACCTTTTATTTAGCGGGTGATTACCTACCCCAGACACTATGACAACCATCCCTTATACACGGGGTTGAAAGTCGCACTTTTTTTTTTCAAAATAATTATAATATCTGCTCATTGGATAATGGTAGAGAAAGTCTTTTTTTTTCTCAAACTAGAATAAAAACACTATATATTGATATATATAAATGTCATTTATAAATTAAGACCATGGGCTCTAAAATACAAAAGAAAAATGTGACTTCAACTCCGGTCTCCCTACATATTTAAAAAAACTGTAAATTCACGTGTTAAATGCATGAAAAAATTTAAAATTAACTAGCGACCACTTAGAATTAAAATTAAAGATTGTTTGGAGATTTTTTTCTGTTCTAAAACAATATTTTGTCTCTGGTCCGCAAAAATAATTGTTTAAAACGAAGCACCCTAATACATATATTTCTTTTATGGTGGATAATTAAAATGTTATTTTGGGATAAAATTTAAAAGCGAAATATGACAACTATTGTGGGCCAGGAGTAGTATATAAATAATTAAAATTTGCAGTAATTTTAGTTTGGAAACGTTACGCACAAAAGTTTTATTAAAATCATTTAACTTATTATACATGTAAAAATATATAATATTAAAAATCGTTATTATAATATTGAGTTGAAAGGGTTGAAAATTATTTTTAATATTTACACATTTTAAGCGGGTAACCAAAGTGACTAAACTGATGTGCGTAGCGGACAAAATTCGTGTAAAATTGCGCGCGTGAAATCTAGTACATATGGTATATACATTAACACATTTCAATAAAATGATAAAATCACAATAATTTATTGTTATATAAACATAATGTTAAAGAAGTATCGTTGAGTCTAAACAAAATTACGCACTGTAAACCTATAGAGTTTTTATATAGTTTTCTGAAAACTGTTAAAGTATGTTTGTGCAGCAACGCAGGAGCTTTTGTAACATTTAATGTAGGTACAAAACATATACTTCTCAGTTAAAAATTTTGCCATTTTGAATTATTTATAAGGTAATAATTATTATTATTCAAAAAACATAATATATTAGTCAAAAAATAAATATAATGACATTGACTTGTCTTATGCTGTTTTATTATTATTTGATAATTCATGGCTACTTGATTTAAAACAGAAAATTTTAATATTGTTAATATTTTTTTTATTTAAATATGGGTTGTTATACATGATTGAAAAGAGAAAAAAAATGCTATTTATCTATGTAAAGATCCAATATGGCATCAATTTAAAATAAGACAGTTGGTATCAATTTCTTGGAAGCTGCCATTTTGAATTTAATTTTGACTTAATTTCTATCTGAATTTTATAAAACCTAGTAACTTTTATATTAAACTTTTTTCTGTAAATTTTATAATTACAAAGATATTTCACATTAAAGAAAATAACGATTTTCAGTTTTTTTACGATTACTTCGTAACTATTCGGAATTTTACAATTTTCTTAACGTAATCTGAATTGGCACCTAAAACTGCAAAACATTGGCCATATAACCAAAGTTCTATCTCCACTAATAAGAAAGATATCCATGTTAGCCTACTCAATTTGGGACACCCTGTATATATAAACGGTTGTTTTAAAACAAACAAACCATTGGACGCCGGTCACTCGTGCAATTCAGTTTAATGATCATTTTTTTGTAATCAAAGAATTTTTATGAACAGAAAACTTACGTTTTTCTTCAAAGAAACTCGGGTTTTTGGCATTTAGTAAAAATGCAATTAATAATAAAGGCCTTATAAAAAATATCGCTCAAGCACACTAAATGTAAAAAATTGTATATGCGTTCAACACAAGAGTAGAGAACAACACATGCAAAACATTTCCAGCGCTACCGTTTCGAAAGTTTTTTCGTTAATTTTGTTAAATCATAGTGTGCAGCGAATATTCAAATAAAAAGCGCAAAACCATTTAAGTATAATAAAAGTTTTTTAATCATATTTATATAATATGATTTTGTAAATAATCTATACTAAATTATTTTTTATTATACTTTTTCAAACAAGAAAATGTTTGATGCACTTTTGTAGTAATAGTCAAGAATGAGATTAATCTAACAAATTAAAATAATCATAGTATCGTATATTAATTAGTTGTTTTAAAAATATAATTCAAATAATAATAATTAAATCATGTCCATAATGCATATGAAATGTATCGTATTCAAAGCAAAGCGTTTTTAAACGTGAATCGTGGTTTCAACCACCGATCGCCTAGCGGTGAGTAGTTTATTCAGTGTAGGTACGTAACATTGATAAAAATTCCAATATCGCGATGTATTCGCCACCTGGATCTTGTTACAATTTTTGTTTGTCGGCGCGCAGCCTAGAATTGCTTCTCTTGTACCGGTTCCTTTACGAAAGCCGAATTGATCTTTTGTAAGATTTTTATCTATCTTTCTCTCTATTCTTTGATGGATTATTTTTATTATTATTTTTGAGACGTGTGTTACTAAACTTATTGTTCTATACTCTTCGCACTTATAGCTTCCAGATTTTTTTGGTATAGATATTATTACACTTTTTAAAAAGTCTTGAGGAATATATCCACTCTCGTATATTGCCTTTGTGAGTTCGTATAGTAGGTCTTTTGTCTTTTGTCCCAAGCATTTTATTACTTCAGCCGGAATCATGTCAATATCTGGCGCTTTTTTGTTAGTAAGGCTTTTCAGAGTTTTATCAAATTCACCTCTTATTATCGATGGGCCTCTCATGTCATCATTAGTTATTTCATCTATCTCTATCTGTGTTGGATTTCCACTGTCATTTTTGTATAAGCTTTTAATGTATTGTTTCCATCTATCTGCTACTTCCGTGTCACTTGTAATGGTTATTCCATCATTATTCTGTACTTCGCGATTTGTTTGTTTTTTTTTCTTAAAGCTTTGTTAACTTTTCTATATGCTTTATCGCTATTTCCTTTATTTATTTCTTGTTGTATTTCATCGCATATGCTTTCCATCTATTCCTCTCTCGCTCTTTTTGCATGTTTGTTTATTTTATTTCGTAGTTGTCTGTATTTTTATTGTCCCTCATCCGTAACACTATTTTTATACCTTCTTCTTTCCTCTATCAATTCTACTACTTCTTGGGTTATCCATAGTTTTCTTGGGGCTTGCACGATTTTACCTACTATTTTATCCAATCCATTTGTTATGCAGTTTCTTATTTTTTATTTTTACCCAGGCCTCTTCTGTGTTTTCTGTGTTTTCGGTGACTTCTAAGTTATTATCGTCAATGTGTGTTTGCAACTCTTCTAGTACCTTTTCGTTTTTACTCAGCCGTTCTATATTCCATTTATTTGTTATATTTCTTTTTATCTTTTTTAGCTTTAGTTTGCATTTCATGATCACCATGTTGTGGTCGTTGTCAATATCGGGACTGGAGAAACTCCTGCTGTCTTTGACTTGGTTTCTATATCTTTGTCTCACCATTATAAAGTCAATTTGATACCTACTCAGATCCCCCGGCATTTTTCATGTATACCGTCTTCGGGGATGATGTTGGAATACTGTGTTGGTGATTAGTAATTTATGCTAGGTGCAAAATTCTATGAGACGTTCCCCTCTCATATTCCTTTTTCCCAAACCATACTTTCCAGCAATATTTTCTTCTTCTTGTTCTCCTATAACAGCAGTCCAATCTCCCATCATAATGACATTTTCACTTCTGTTAGTTCTGTTCATTACTTTATCTAGATTCTCGTATACCTTCTCTATTTCTTCTTCATTGTGCTCTGATGTAGGCATATATACTACCATTAGTGTTGTGTTAACAGGTCTTGTTTTTAGCTTTTTTACTATGAGTCTTTCGTCATATTATCTGTAATCTGTTACTTTATTTCCAAAGTTTTTACTCAGCATCACCCCTACTCCTTCTGTTCCATTTGGTGTTGCGCTTGTATGTATCACTCTTATATCTTCACTCCAAAAGTCACTCACCTGGGGCCATCTCATTTCACATATACCTAATATATTGATATACATCTTCTTCATTTTGATTTTGGCATTCTTCAGTTTTCTAGTTTTTAGCAAAGTTCTTACGTTTCATTGTGCTACTCTTTTGATATTTACATTTCTTCGTTTCGCTTGTTTCGTCTTCTCTTGTTGCCCCTCCCGGAGATCCGATTGAGGGGCTATTTTACCTCCATACTTGAATTTATCAGGAAAAGACATTTCATGTTTTTAAACTATTTTTCTTGGGAATAATTCGTGTTAATGCAGTAGTTTCTTATTTCTTTCTGCATGCTGTGCACACTTTTACACTTAGCGTGGTGGCATTTCTTGTTTTTGCTTTAGCTTTGTACGCCACAGTTTACCGTAATCCTGGTGCGGGACCCTTACTGGGTACTACCAGCTGGGTCAGCTGGACCCAGGTTTTTTTACGAGGTTGTTGCTCCTCCCCTTCCTCCTTTTTCCTGGCTTGGGACAGGCGGTAAGCTCTATGAAGTTACTCCCATAGTAACCCCTTTCGTAAACCGACGGAGTTAAGAAAGTATACAATATGCAAAAAGTTTGGAATTAATATTATTTATAAACAAATCTGAAAATATTTTACCGATAATTACCGAAAATTATCTTAAATACTGAAATTTTTTGTCAAACATGCGACTTTGTCAGGACTTTTAAAGGAAATAGTGTCGATAGTTATGAGAGATATGAAAACTCGAGAACTTACCCTTTCTCCAACGCATAAATTGACCTTTTTGGCGAAAAACATTGTACAAGGTACTTGAAAGGAGGGAAAATATTTAAAAAATTAGTTTGGGTCTATATTTCAACCATGTTTTATCCAGACATAGAAATAAATAACTCTTACTCCGAGGACATTCTTGTAAATTCCTATTGTCAAACAGTGTTAAAGTTTCTTTATATTTAGTGTTAAAATTTAGTAAAGCAAATTGAAAATTTCTATTACAAAAAAATGTTTTGTTCCAAGAAAAGAATATATTAAAGTTGCTTCGAATAGTTTGACTCATAAATTCAACGGAAGTAATAATTTTTGGTTTAGTCTTGCAAATTTAGTCTTGGTCTTGCATACTCGGTCTTGGTTTTGGTCTTGTTCGTTCGGTCTTGGTCTTGGTCTTGCTAGCATAAAGACAGTCTTGGTTTTGGTTTTGCATACTCGGTCTTGGTTTTGGTCTTGGTCTTGTTCGTTCGGTTTTGGTCTTGGTCTTGCTAACATAAAGACGATCTTGGTCTTGGTCTTGGTCTTGCAAAAATGCAAGACAAAGAACAATTTTGCTCATCACTAGATGTATCGTGTCAAGTAAAACCCTTCAGTTAAATATTTCAGTGAATTCATTCAAGATATTCTAACAATAAATAAAACTTGCATACGGTTTGTTGTATTACCAGGTGTGCAACCTTAAAACGGCCGTTTTCTAATAGATGGCAGTACGCGCGCATTAGGCATCAGCCAACCTTGCCTGCCATTTTTTCTCATTGCTTGAATCTTTGCCATTAGTAAACAAAAGACAAAGTCAGCAATTTCGAACAATAACGTGTTCTTTGATCACGATAAACATGTCGAATTTTGTGCCAGATAAAGAGCATTTGCGGGAGGCACTGCTATTTCTCTTCAATTGGAAGAAATCTGCCGCCGAAGCGCATAGAATTCTTGTGGAGGTCTATGGCGACAGTGCTCTTAGTGAAACTCGGTGCAGAGCGTGGTTTCGGCAATTCAGAGACGGAATTTTTAACGTCACCGACAAGAAGCGCGAAAATCGACCAAAAGTTTTTGAGGACACCGAATTGCAAGGTTTATTGGACGAAGACGATACCCAATCGCAGAAACAACTTGCCGCAAAGTTGAATGTTGGCCACCAAGCAATTTTGAAACTCCTTTTTGCTATGGGAAAGATCCAAAAGATCGGGAAGTGGGTGCCACATCAATTGAACGATCGAAAGATGGAACGACGTCAGACCGCGTGCGAAATCTTGCTTGATCGGCACAACAGAAAATCATTTTTGCATCGAATCGTCACTGGCGATGAAAAATGGATTTTTTGAAAACCTTAAGCGCAAAAAATCGTGGGTGGACCCCGGAAAACCCTCAACACCGTCTGCTAGGCCAAATCGATTCGGAAAAAAGACAATGCTGTGTGTTTGGTGGGACCAGAAGGGGGTGGTTTACTACGAACTGTTGAAACCTGGTGAAACGATCAATACTCAACGCTACCAACAACAAATCATCGAATTGGATCGTGAATTGTGCAAAAAAAGACCCGAACACGCGGATCGGCATGAGGGTATCATTTTCCAGCACGACAACGCATCATCACACACATTGGATGCACTTGGCTGGGAGTTGCTACCCCACCCGCCCTACTCTCCTGATCTGGCCCCTTCAGATTACCATTTATTTGCGTCGATGGGACACGCGCTTGCTGAGCAGCACTTCAATTCTTATGAAGATGTTAAAAAATGGCTCGATGGGTGGTTCTTATCCAAAGGGGATGAATTATTTTGGGGTGGAATCCACAATCTTCCTCGAAGATGGGAAAAATGTATAGCCAGCGAGGGCAATTACTTCGAATAAAATATTTTTCACTTTTCCGCGTTAATTATTGTGTTTTGCTAAATAAAAAAACAGCTGTTTTAAGGTTGCACACCTGGTAAATTATACCATTGAAAAATCTTCTAGCCAAGTATAGAATTATTTAACGTTTGACAATAATACAATATTAAGGTTCACATTGGGGATGTCTATATCAATCTTCTTCTTTTCAAATTCATTAAAGTTGAATAAAATAATGTTTTTGATTTGAAACAGAGAAACATAGAGAAATTTGAGCGAAAAGTGGAACATTTCCGAGTGAGGGAGGCAAATGAAACGCGACGCGGTGCGGCGCGCTCTATTTTCTCGAGATCGGATTGTGCCAATTTGAGCTCGAATGTGCACACTTCGCTTTTTGTAACGATTAACAATGATCAATTATATACTTATTTACTTTAAAAAAAATTGAAATAATTCTAAAACCGTAATTGCGCTCTCAAAATTTTTTCTTGGGGCTTCGCTTATTTTTCATAATTTTTTACTTTTTTATTAAGAAATTGTTGTGAAAATAATTTGTATTTAAATAAGGAGGCAAGAATTAAATTCTTTCTAGGATTTCTTAATATTCGGTATCGTAATTGACACGTGCCTTTGGAATTTAATACTCAAGAAAAGACTTATAATTTTAGAAATTGAAGAAAAGTTAAGTTTTTATATTTTTATTAATGAAAGTCTATTCTAAAGCATAAATAAATATGTACTTCACTTCAACCTATTAATTATTAGTTATTAAAATATATTTCTTATCATTTAGCTGTCATAAAATTCAATTTTGTGTATTTTATTTCATTTTATTTTTGGGGTATGCAAACCCCACCTTGTATGGCATGTGACATTTAGTCACCTAGCATACGGAAGGTTTACTGTATAATAATTATTTTTGAAAAATTATAAATTGTTAATTACACACATTCTTTTAAACCGTAAAACTTTTGCGGTCTTGAAAATTACTTTATGGTCTACTTTTGAAAAGCTAACAATTTTATTTATTGCTTTTATAAACAATAAAATTTCACAGATATTTGAAAACATTTTGTATTATAATCCCAAACAAATAATTATTAACCCGTTAACCCTATTTTAAAGATTCGACAATATATCGAAATGATCATCCTAATTTATGTGTCGATAGGATTCTTATGCGTGGTTGAATATTGAATTCATAAATTTCGCCTATGTTCCATTTAGAAAAATGAAGAAAAGGGGAACTCATGCCAGAATAGTTAACGCACATTGTGTTTGTAAACATTACTGGCTCGTAAATGCAGGAAGAGATAAAATTATTGAATTTTTATCACTATTTACTTGAAATGAGGGAAAATATGTTTTCTAGTTAACAAGGCTGAATAATGCTTTGTGTATCACTAGTTTTTACAAACAATTTCTATTGTCAAATATGCACATTTCAAAAAAAGTGTGGTAAATAGAATATTGTAAGCACACTTCTTTTTTCTCTATTTTTTTAATATAAACGAATAACATACTTTGCCATTTTGACTAAAAATTAGAATGCGATTCTAGAATTGTTCGAATAGCCCTTTCGGCAAGTGTATATTACGAACTATGTTCTATATCGAGAACTATTTTGATATAAAAACATGGTAGAGAAAGTAAATAAACCCCAAACAACCTTACAGTTGAAATAAGATACCTACTATTTTTGTTTATGAATTAATGAAAACATTATCGCAATTTGGTCATAAACTTTGAAAAATTAATTATGGAGAATAAAATGAGGATTCCAGCAAGTAACTTTTTTTTTAATAATGAGCGGGGCATAGCCCAATGAATGACTGATTAATTGATTCACCTATTCAAAACGAGTAATTCATAAAATATTGTAATTTTATTTTGAACACTATGCTTAGATGTAAGTAACTTCGTATGGTTTTTTTTTATTAAAGTTCCTTTTGATATTCTATAAATCACAGACTTTGTTGGTGCTTAGGAGGTTACGCTCATTTTTTTTAATTGCGTCCTTCAAAGCTTTAACTTTGTTTTGAAATCTTGCAAACTGCAATATAAATTTAATTATTTTAGCTATACACTTCTTTATTACTTTTATTTCCTGCACTTAAATGAAAAAGGAGACTTATAAGATTGCATAAATAAATATAAATTAAATGTAAATTAATTATTTTAATTGCTATACCTAAACATTATATCTTGAAACGGCCATTCACTGGTACCGGTTCACAGACTGGACGGTTTACCCTACGATGAATGTGCTGTAAAAAAGTTGCTTTAGCAATATTTTATCATGTGGTCTATGATATAAAAAAATTGCGAACCTCTGTACAAAATTAACATTTTATCAATTTCATTACTTTTTGGAGCGTTTGTTCAGTACTAATTTATATAAAACATAATTAAATATACTTATTTGTATACTTTAAACACTTGTAACATTGTAATTACTCATTATCTTGAACAGATATTGATATTAAATTTTGGAGTTTTATTTTGGAAATTCTTTTGTCGACAGTCTGTCCAAATTATCGGCCGGTTAGGAATAGAGGATTAATATTAGAATTATAAGAGTTATACATTTTTGTCTATTGTATTTCATAAGTTGAAGGATGTTTATTTATTGCCAGATATTAAATGAATACTATTACTAGAATTCGATTATTGGTATTGTTAAGAAAATATTATATGTGAAATATCTAGTAGATAATAATTATATATAAAAAACGATATCTGTAACTATAAAGATAGTAGAAGAATAAAAACAAACTGAATTATGTACTTATTAATCGAAAAAGTAAGAATCTTTTAGTGATTTTCAATACGGAATTTAATAAGTTAAATATCATACAAATATATAAACACAATAGATTCAAGAAAACAAGAAAAGTACATAGAGAATTCTCATAATATAATTTGGCACTTCAAATTAAAACAAAACTGGTCCTTCGAAGCACTACAAATCAAAACCAGATATTTTTCTGAACATATTTTACTGGAGTTTTGATATATCTAACGTTGATAAATTTAAAAGGAGTTATATTTTAATTAATAATTGTTTCCTAGATATTATTTATAAGGTTCTAATTTAACTAAAAGATATAAATATTTGATATACATATAATAAAGTTATAGTTAACTTATACTAACTTATTACATATATGAGGGATGATTTTATGACATAATGTTTTTGGATCGAAACTTTATTTAAATTTATGTATTTAAGCTTGCTCAATTTGATTTGTTAAAATTATATCAAAATTGGGAATTTAGGTTTCGCAGGGCTGACTTCTAGTTACCATGTTTTCTAAGTAAAATTAATTTGGTACTGACTAATTAATGTTTATTGTTGAAGATTAAATGGAAGATAAAATATTTATAAAATGCTACGCTATAAATTTCTACAGTACTACAGGAACGGTTTATCTAAAATTCTGATGTAGGTCAAGGTCGAACTCAAAATCTATATGTTCTTTTTTATTTTGATATTTGTTAATTTTAAATAGGTCTACTATGTATATTATCGTATATTAGGGTTTCTTAAACAATTTTTATTAAGACTTATAATAACTGTAAAAATTTTAGTTTTTTTATTTGTTTAGTTGCTAATCGCTTTCCTTAATCCATACAAAATCTTTATTGTGCTTTATGCCTTCATGGTGGGTTTTATCGTTAGGGATAGAAAGATGTGCTGTTATGTAGAATAGCAGTTCGATTAATTATTTAACTCGGATAGATTGATGTATTAACTTATATTAATTCAAATAATGGGAGTTAATCGTGCTTTGAAATTACTAAATATTTACTTTGTAGGTATATTTAGCAATTAAGAAATTTATTGTTAAGCTGATAAGATAGTGACTAAAAGGAGACTAGATTAAATACATGTGTAGGTATTTATAAATGCATAAGATCAAAATAATCTTTGTTATTAAATCCTAAGAATCGTAAGGCCGACTTACTTAATAGTGTTTGTAAGAATTTGTAGTCGAAATTACAAATATACTTCATCCACATACATTGAAATATTTCCATAATTTTATGATTTTTATAAGGTAAAATCAGGGGGCCCGCAACCTATTTTACTAGGAGAGCACATTTCAGAATTGCGGGAGTTCGACGGCCACCAGTGATAATACTTACACATGGAAATAAAAAATTCTACAATTACGCGTGCTGGCTGTTCAAATAGCATCCTCTTGTAATTTAGATACTTCAACGGCGGGCCCCATAAAATTTCTACGCGGGCATCACTTTTCCAACCCCTGGTACAAATATTGTCAAGACACCCTCGTTATTTTTAGCTATTATTTTTCTGCTATAATCAATAAAATAAAGCATTATCTTATTGTTAATTTCTTATTAAATAATTGTATATTTTAAATATGAATAGATAGAAATGTAAGAAAGTGGTCAATGTCGTTTGATTTTCAATAATTTATTATTAAGGTGAATCAGACTCATTAGAAATAACGCATAAGGAGCAAACAAGTGTCTAAATTTGCATCGTGATATTGTGTAGGATTTTGAACCCGTTATATTTATTGCAACTGCAGTTGTTCATTTCCTTATATCAATTATTTTTATTATACGGCTACGACCTTTCGTTCAAATTTTTATTGGAAAATTGCCGTTGTTATGAGGGACCAATCTTGTTCAAAGTGTTTAGTAATTAAGATTACGGCTATTTTCACATCTAAAAATAATGTTTGTAGTTTAATTGTATTAATTGATATAATTATCGAAATTGATAATAAACATGTAAATACATAAAAATATTGAATATAAACTTTTTATGAGTTTAACAAACATTATATGTTTACAAAGGTTATGAACACATCTACATATTTCAATATATTGAGTCATTCAGTACAAAATTTGGTGTTTAAAAACATAACTCAAAGTTTATTTTCGTATGTGTATACATATAACTAATAATCCCAGTTTTTTAAGAATAGGACCGTATTAGAGTAAAAAAATTGCTAAGTGGGTCCTATCGAAATAACATTTACCAGGTATGCAACCTTAAAACGGCTGTTTTTTTATTTAGCAAAACACAATAATTAACGCAGAAAAGTGAAAAATATTTTATTCGAAGTAATTGCCCTCGCTGGCTATACATTTTTCCCATCTTCGAGGAAGATTGTGGATTGCACCCCAAAAGAATTCATCCCCTTTGGATAAGAACCACCCATCGAGCCATTTTTTAACATCTTCATAAGAATTGAAGTGCTGCTCAGCAAGTGCGTGTCCCATCGACGCAAACAAATGGTAACCTGAAGGGGCCAGATCAGGAGAGTAGGGCGGGTGGGGTAGCAACTCCCAGCCAAGTGCATCCAATGTATCTCGGACCAATCTTGCTGTGTGTGATGGTGCGTTGTCGTGCTGGAAAATGATACCCTCATGCCGATCCGCGTGTTCGGGTCTTTTTTTGCACAATTCACGATCCAATTTGATGATTTGTTGTTGGTAGCGTTGAGTATTGATCGTTTCACCAGGTTTCAACAGTTTGTAGTAAACCACCCCCTTCTGGTCCCACCAAACACACAGCATTGTCTTTTTCCTGAATCGATTTGGCCTAGCAGACGATGTTGAGGGTTCTCCGGGGTCCACCCACGATTTTTTGCGCTTAGGGTTTTCAAAAAAGATCCATTTTTCATCGCCAGTGACGATTCGATGCAAAAATGATTTTCTGTTGTGCCGATCAAGCAAGATTTCGCACGCGGTCTGGCGTCGTTCCATTTGTCGATCGTTCAATTGATGTGGCACCCACTTCCCGATCTTTTAAATCTTTCCCATAGCAAAAAGGCGTTTTGAAATTGCTTGGTGGCTAACATTCAACTTCGCGGCAAGTTGTTTCTGCGATTGGGTATCGTCTTCGTCCAATAAACCTTGCAATTCGGTGTCCTCAAAAACTTTTGGTCGATTTTTGCGCTTCTTGTCGGTGACGTTAAAAATTCCGTCTCTGAATTGCCGAAACCACGCTCTGCACCGAGTTTCACTAAGAGCACTGTCGCCATAGACCTCCACAAGAATTCTATGCGCTTCGGCGGCGGATTTCTTCCAATTGAAGAGGAATAGCAGTGCTCCCCGCAAATGCTCTTTATCTGGCACAAAATTCGACATGTTTATCGTGATCAAAGGACACGTTATTGTCCGAAATTTCTGACTTTGTCTTTTGTTTACTAATGGCAAAGATCAAAGCAATGAAAAAAAATGGCAGGCAAGGTTGGCTATTGCCTAATACGCGCGTACTGCCATCTATTAGAAAACGGCCGTTTTAAGGTTGCACACCTGGTATTTAAATAAAATAATAAAAACTTTTTTATTTTTTTAAACAAAAAGAAATAGTTTAAAATTTACAAAAAAATATTTTTTTAACATCCCTTACCGATAGTTCTTACCAAAAAAATTTTAGTTCAAAAATATTTAGTAGAATAGTTATAATAAAATAAATACTGAAAAACCCATTTTATTGAATTATGGCGCCACCCTTAGGGTTTAAATGCTGAAATTTTGAGAAAAATACTTTTTTTGAATAAGGAATCGATCAGCCATATAGATTTTTAAATATCGCTGGGGGCAGATTTTAAGTGCTTATCCGGCTATACCCTTTCATATAATTTATAATCATTATTTTCCAGAATATAATTGCAACTCGTTAATTTCACAATTAATTGTTCTTCATTTCTTGGTGAAATTTGTGCTATAATTAATTTTTAGTGATGGCATAAGTATATTATTCACATTATTTAATATTGATATGAAGACAATGTCTAACAATTAAATTTTTGAATTGTTTAAATTTATTCAGTTATTGTTATTTTGCAATTAATCAGGACTTAATTAATATTTAATTCTTTGGTAGCTTTCCATGTTTTTTAAGATTAACTAGTTAGTGAATTTTTATCATAATAGTTTGAGAAATACATATTACTGCGTGTTCAGTTTCTTCTTACGTGCAGTTTGGGTTCAACTGCACAAATATACAAGAAATAGCATTGCAAGTATGTTATTTAAAAGTATAAACAACACTTTTAAACTTAACATTTGTGCTGCATAAGCAGCACAAATGTAATAATACAGTACTCAAACCGCATTCCTCGTACTTACCGATTCAAAACATATTTTATTTCAACTCGTATTGTAAAAAGTAATGGAAAAACTTGCGGTGCATTGTATTATATCAAGAAACCTTATTAGAACAACGTAGCTAACATTAAATTTTTAGAATGGTAAATTGCAATAAAATGTTCTTCTAGAACGAACTTACGTCAACGATATCAAAAGTAAGTATACGTTGTTGATAGACCACTTCCGGTACTTTTTAATGAACATTATGTTGTTATCACTATTTACCACGCTACT
This sequence comes from Sinopyrophorus schimmeli, assembly GCA_036325965.1. NCBI lineage: Eukaryota > Metazoa > Arthropoda > Insecta > Coleoptera > Elateridae > Sinopyrophorus > Sinopyrophorus schimmeli. The sequence continues at coordinate 86,005 of JARFIZ010000073.1, forward strand.
GATATGTTATAGAGTTATAGATGATATTACTGTGTTATTTTCTATAAAATTTAAAAAAACATGTGGACGAATTTGTTATACCCCTCCACATTTTATATACTGAGAGGGGCAACCTCCGGACACGAGCAGTAAGCATTCACCATCCAACCATCGCAACAGAATCATCGTTGTAACAACCGTAAGGTTATTCAGTTTTACCTCTACTATTCACCAATTAACCAACCTATTGTAACATCATCTTTACTTCTCATCATCAGTTAACAAACAGTGTAACACCAATGTACATTCTTTCATCAGTAAATCAACGTTCTATCAATTAACCCACTACACTCTAAGACGATCTCAAACAGAGAACAAACATGGTCCTTCGAACCCGATAATTAATCAAGCAACAACGAACCACAAGGTGACGAGCGATCAACTTGGCAACGCCGGGCAGTAGACAGGTAGCGAAGTTGGCTGGGTAAGTGTCCGTTCCTTTGTTTCCCAAGGCAAGCTTCTTTTTAAACGAAACTATAACCGTTACAAAAATGAATTCTGACCACATTGTAAAGGAATTACACATTAAAAAGCGCACTATCAAAGCTCAACTTACGCGATTCAAAAACTTTTTAAATAAAGATAGTACTCTGGATGTCGTAGAAATACAGTGTCGCTTAAACAAAATCAAACATTTAGATAATGAATTTAATATAGTACAAACCCAGCTTGAGCTCCAAAATGATGGAGATACCAATGATAACGAAACAGCAGACTTTGAGAATGAGTTCTTTACCGCCACAGCCGCAGCAGAAAAATTAATTCAACAAACAATTCAGTCAGATTGTAGCACACCCTCCTCGTCAAATAAACACAACGGTGTTAACATTAACTTACAAACCATCAATATGCAAACTTTTAACGGTTCCTTCAATGATTGGAACACCTTTCGCGATTCTTTCAAGTCATCGGTGGAAAATAATAAAGCATTGACGGAATCCCAAAAATTCCACTATTTAAAATCTTCATTAAGAGGAGACGCCGCCATGGTAATAAAAGAATTAGACGTTACCGATGCAAATTATCGCGTAGCGTGGCAAATTTTGGAAAATAATTTCGATAATCTTCCATTTAACATAAACAACCACATCAAGGCATTGTTTGAGCAAGCTGTGATTCAAAGGGAATCCCCTAGACATCTACGGCAACTTATTAATAATTCACTAGTACACTTACGTGCGTTAGAAAAATTAGGGCAAGATATAAAAACATGGGACTGCATAATCATTTACATAATATCAACAAAGTTAGATCCCATAACAAACAAGGAATGGGAAGCAGCAAAGGTAAGAAAGGTGGTGCCCACTCTAAACGAATTAACAGAATTTATTACAAAAAAATGTGAAATGTTATTAACCTTACAACCCACAAAATACCCCCAAAAGCCCCATGTAAACAAATCAACAACACACGTAACCTCAGCAAACCCAACATGTAAATTTTGCAACGGTGTTCATCCTTTACATCTATGTAAATCTTTTCTGGATCTAACCCCACTTAATCGTGCCAACGAAATTAAAAAATTACATTTATGTCTAAACTGTTTTTGTTCTGGTCATTATAGCAACAATTGCAAAGGAACAAAATGTAAAAAATGTTCCAGAAATCATAATACTTTATTACATCAAGACACCATGTCCAAAGACCCCACTCTCACCACCGAAACAAATGAATCTACAATGCCATCAACTTTTAGTACAGTAGCCACCAACAATTGTAATACACACGAATTAAAATCAGCACAAGTAATTTTATCGACAGCCATAGTATTTTTACGCGATGACCACGGAAACGTACATGAATGCCGAGCATTATTAGATTCAGCTTCAGATATAAACATAATAACTCAAAAAATGCAAAATCGATTAAACTCAGCTTTAATACCCGCGAATATGTCTATCAGTGGGATCAACAAATCAGCAACAACAGTCCAAAACCGAACTGTAGTACAATTAAAATCAAAATACACGTCATACACAACCACATTAACTTGTTCAATATTATCACACATCACAGAAAGGTTGCCTACGACATTGGTCAACGTCGAAAGCATAAACATACCAGTTGGTATAACACTGGCCGATAAGGATTATTATAAACCAGCAGACATTCATTTATTAATAGGAGCCGAACTCTTTTGGGAGCTGCTTCTTATAGGAAGAGTTAAGTTGGGACATAGACAACCAGTGTTACAGAAAACGCATTTAGGTTGGGTTGTAGCTGGGCCAATTACCAGCCCAAATCCACCCCAAACAGGCAATGTATTTACATGTCAAGAGGATAAAGGTTTAAGCGATCAAGTTGAAAAATTTTGGCAGTTAGATGAATGTTCACCCAACGAAGCTAAAACGCCAGAACAAGTTAATTGTGAAGTGCATTTTAGTAAAACAACACTACGCAACAAAGATTGCAGATTTGTAGTTCGGTTGCCATTAAAAAATCATACTACTCTGTTAGGTAATTCCAAAGTTACAGCACTAAAACGCCTCTACGCAACCGAAAGAAAATTAGAAAAAGATCCGCAATTAAAAAACGAGTATAATAACTTTTTGCAGGAGTACGAAGACTTGGGTCACATGACCGAAGCAACTAAGCCTAAAGACGATTCCTACTACCTGCCGCATCATGCAGTTGTAAAGGAGAGTAGTGTTACCACCAAAGTAAGAATTGTTTTTGACGGCTCCTGTAAAACGTCAACAGGATTAGCTTTAAACGATATCCTATTGGTCGGCCCAACAATACAGCAAGATCTATTCTCAATAGTGTGTAGATTTAGAACTCATAATTATGTTATAACCGCCGACATTAGAAAAATGTATAGACAAGTTTTAATTCACGAAGATTACAGACATCTTCAATCAATCTTATGGAGAAAGGAAAGCAATAAACCCATTAAAACTTACACATTAAATACGGTCACTTATGGCACAGCCTCAGCCCCTTTCCATGCCGTCAGATGTTTACATCAATTAGCGTTAGACATCGAGAGTGTAGACCCAACGATCAGTTCAATAATAAAAAACGATTTTTACGTAGATGACCTCCTGACTGGGACTGATACATTAGAAAAAGCAAGCAAACTGTGCCATAACATTACAAAGGTCTTACAACCTGCAGGTTTCAACTTGCACAAGTGGGCTTCAAACAATAAAAACGTGTTACAGAACATCACACCTGACCTACAAAATTCAACAATGTGCAGCATCGATAAAAACAATATAAAAACTCTAGGATTACAGTGGAATTCCCAACTAGACACCCTACAATACGTAACTAATCACTCAAAAATTTTAAAGGTTACCAAGCGAAACATACTGTCCGCAACAGCGAAATTATTTGACCCATTAGGGTTACTTGGACCAGTTATTGTTTTAGCCAAGCTTATGTTGCAAATGATGTGGCAACTAAACATCTCATGGGACGAAACAGTTCCGCCAGAAATTTATTCGTTATGGTTGAAATATGAGAAAAAATTACCTTGGGTAAATAATATATTGATTTCTCGACAAGTAGTTTGCAGTGATCCAAACTACATAGAAATGCACGGATTTTCGGATGCTTCTGAAAAGGCGTATGGAGCATGTATTTACATACGCTCGACAAATTCAGCAGGTCAAATAAAAACACATCTGTTTTGCGCCAAATCTCGAGTAGCACCCACAAAACGCGTAACATTACCCCGCTTAGAATTATGTGCAGCAGTATTGCTAGCAAAGTTAACGTCCAAAATTAAAGCATCGTTATCCAACGTAAAGGTTGATGAAATACACTATTGGTCCGATTCAACTATAGTACTGGCATGGATCAAAACGCCGTCACACAAACTTAAAACTTTTGTCGGAAACCGTATAGCTGTAATTCAAAACCAATCACCTAGTAATAAGTGGCATTATGTAAGCACCAATGAAAATCCCGCCGACATAATATCTAGAGGTGCTTATGCAGATCAACTTCTAACGTCCGTTTTGTGGTGGGCAGGACCCAGCTGGATGCGAGAGCCTAAATCAGAATGGCCAACAGAAAATATTGAACATCCAACCAACATTCCCGAATCAAAGGTCTGCAATATAACAACAAGTGAAGTACAAAACATCAAATTTGCAAAAAATCTATGCCAAAAATACTCATCAATATCAAAAATTCAGCACATGATCGCTTGGTGTTATAGATTTAAACAAAATGCAGCAAATAAATCTCAACGATTAAAGGGCAATTTATCAATTCAAGAAATAAAAAACGCGCAATCTAAGCTAATTCAACTCATCCAACAAGAAGAATTTCCACGCGAAATACAACATCTAAAATCAAACAAACCAATCTCCCAAAAGAGCAAAATTTTAACATTAAATCCGTTCATAGATGAGCACAATATCATGCGGGTAGGAGGGAGATTAGCTAACACAAATATTAAATACAACCAAAAACATCAAATAATATTACCATCTCACCACCCCTTTACAAATTTACTTATCTCCCAATATCATTTCATGTTATTACATGCAGGCACACAATCAGTTTTAGCAAACATAAGATCCACCTATTGGCCTTTAGCTGCACTTAATGCAATTAAAGGAGTTTTAAGAAAATGTATAACGTGCTTTAGAATAAACTGCAAAAATAAGAACCAATTAATGGCAAATATACCAGAAACTCGTGTAACACCGTCCCGTCCTTTTAGCGTTTGTGGAGTAGACTATGCCGGTCCATTCAAAATCAAAGAAAATACTGCACGACGAGCAAAAATTGGAAAGGCTTATTTATGTATTTTTGTATGTTTTGCCACAAAGGCGGCACATTGCAAACTTGTAAGTCAATTAACCACCGAAGCTTTTATTGCAACTTTTAGACGATTCACAGCACGACGAGGACGGTGTGCAGAAATATATTCGGACAACGGTACTAATTTTGTAGGCGCAAAGAACGAATTCCAAAAATTCATTGTTCACGAAACTACACAATCAGCACTTTCAGATTATTTAAGTACACAACAGATACGGTGGCATTTTATTCCCGCTCGTTCTCCACACTTTGGAGGCTTGTGGGAAGCTACTATAAAAACAGCTAAGCGACACTGTATGAAAATATTAAAGGATGCCGCGGTAAGCTTTGAGGAATTATATACCGTGTTTACACAAATCGAAGCTTGTCTCAATTCGAGACCCTTAACACCTATTTCCAATGACCCCTCAGACCTGTGTCCTTTAACTCCTGGACACTTTCTCATCGGCGACTCGTTGTCTGCTGCGCCAGACGAACAACTGCTAAACATAGGTCAAAATCGTCTGTCAAGATATCAAAGGATGCAGCAACTAGTTCAACACTTTTGGTCCAGATGGTCAAAGGAGTACCTATCACTATTACAACAGCGGGCAAAATGGCACAAGACATCCAAGATTGAAATTGGACGTTTAGTGGTAATAAAGGAAGATCATCTACCTCCTATTGTGTGGCGAATGGGGAGGATCATAAAAACTCATCCTGGTACTGACAATGTTGTAAGAGTAGTCACCATAAAGACGAAGAATGGCGAATTAACCCGCGCCATAAACAAAGTTTGTGTGTTACCATTAGAATAAGTGTACAGTAATAGAACTACCATTAGAATAAGTTTATTTAAGTTTATAGTCATAGAATTAATATTACTTATAAGTGTTAAATTGTCTTTTAACGAGGGGAGTATGGACGAATTTGTTATACCCCTCCACATTTTATATACTGAGAGGGGCAACCTCCGGACACGAGCAGTAAGCATTCACCATCCAACCATCGCAACAGAATCATCGTTCTAACAACCGTAAGGTTATTCAGTTTTACCTCTACTATTCACCAATTAACCAACCTATTGTAACATCATCTTTACTTTTCATCATCAGTTAACAAACAGTGTAACACCAATGTACATTCTTTCATCAGTAAATCAACGTTCCATCAATTAACCCATCACACTCTAAGACGATCTCAAACAGAGAACAAACAACATGTATACCTATAGGTATTTACTAATGCATAATTCTATTTATAAAGAAGTTCCTTAGATTTACCTACGGGATGTTTTTATTTTTACATCTGTTTAAAATAAAATTGTGGTGAATAACCCTACGTATTAATAATTTATGTATGTAACGATCAATTTTATAACTAAAATCTGTAGACACTTTTAGTTTTAAAAAATAGCGTTGCAGCTGTAAAAAGGTTATTTACACGAATGGTTCCTGACAATTTAAATTTACAAAAAAGTTTAATTTCAAAATAGCAATAGCATAACTTCGTCTATAAAAATAATTTGGGAAAACTATTTAACGTTCAGTTATACAATACCAAATTAAAAAGTATATATTAGGAAATTTGAAGAAATCGAAACATAAATTTATTTAGAAGAGATTTTACTAAAATTTATACTATTTGAGTAATTTCAGGCGAATTAGAATAGACTAGGCTGGTTAACTTTTACTTACTATTAGATCAGCTTCTCGATTTTTCAATATGTGAGACACAACTTCTCTTATATCAGTTCTAAGTACATTTCTCTTTTAATTAGTTTTTTTGGTGTAATGATTTATTTTAGTTTTAAGATTCAGTTTTTTTACTTTATAGTTTTTTCCGCGTCTTGCTTCTTCCTCTAGTATATTTTGCGCTTTTTTAAGGGAGTGAAACCCACAATTGTACAATTTAGATGATTATTTTATGTAGAAATTATTGTATGAATAGATAGAGAAAACATTTACTCATATTTAATTAAATATCACAAGACTATTGACCTTAATGGTCTTTCTGTGCCCGAACAGAAATACATATTATAGTATTAATTGTAACTTACTGATGATTGATTAATTATAATGATATGCTTGTGAATCTGTTAATTATGGTAAATATATTTCTTTCTATTTATCAATAAATAAAAATTGAAAATATGGATTTTATAAAATATATATCAACCGTTCTCCTGCATACAAAAGCAAACTTTATCCGGACATATTTTATTTTTTTGTCTAACTATCGGTAGATCTATCGAAATTTCATACTCTCTTATCTAAGACAAAATTCGTGTTGACCTGTGTTATTATTAAGATTATAAGCTGTTCCTCTGCGGAGTATAACCTTTATACCTATACCTCTATAATGTGTCCAAATTTCATTAAAATCGGTTAAAACGTATTTAAAAAATGATTTTTTTTTATTTATTACATAACTAAAATAAAAATCTGAAACTTGCACGATCAACGTATGTTATTACAACCAACCTACTCTCGAAAGATGATTCCGATATTCCTCTGCGAGTAATCTACTTATGTCCTTTATAGTAAAATATAGTTTTTATTTTTTTGGGGCGCACCACGTAGAATCAATTGAAAAAATATATATTATATAAAAGAGTGTAAGGGTTCTAAAAAAATTATTTCATAATTTGACCCAAATAATACCATACATAAAAAAATTTTTGAATTTTTTTTACTGGATCATGAAATCTTTATACGACTGTTATTTTGTCTTGCGATACTATAACACACTCAAATTTTATCAAGATCGATTAAGCCGTTCCTGAGTAAAAAAAATTAAATTTTTTAGTATTTTTTAATTTCTTGAAAACAGGCTGAGTTAAAAATCTGAGATTTTCACGATCTTAATACAGTGGTACCTCGATATACGAGTGCCCTAACATACGAGTGTTTTGAAACGAGCCGCCGAGCGAGCGATATTTTGCTTTGAGATGAGAGCAAGATTTGAGATACGAGGACAGTTTTTAAACTATCTGCAGGTAAAATGAGCAAAGCGTGACGAAAAAGCGAAGACCAGTAATGAAAATTAAGCGCTTCCGTAAGCACTTCACTTTTTTTATTATGTTTTATAGAATATGTATTTGTTATTTATAAACATTATAAATGTTTCTTTTGTAAATACATTTTCTTATTCAAAAACACTTAAGGTAAAAACAACTGAGGTGATGTTTTGGGAGCTGGAACGGATTAATGGCATTTCAATTAATTTCAATGGAGAAAATTGCTTTGAGATACGAGAAATTTGACATACGAGCAAGGTTACGGAACGAATTAAACTCATATGTCGAGGTACCACTGTACTTCATAAGTACCTTACGTACTCCCAAAGTGGCGTATATTTTCCCCGGCATTTTGACACGCTTATAACCATATGCCCTTTAAAGTTCTTTTAAAAAGATTACACAAAAACCTATTTTTTTATAATAAGCTTTACCTTGCTTTTTTTTTAATAAACTCACGTCCTGCCATTTCGTCCTGCTTTGGTGGACAATCACACATGCACAAACACACGCACCTACACGCACACACACACACACACACACACACACACACCCGGGGCTGAGAAGAAACTGCTACCGGGCGCGTCTCCACAAGCGGATAGGAGGATGCTCGCGGTCCCTAGATGACGCTAAATTTCTTAGTTGATAGGGGCAGAGGGCAGGAGTGAAATAAAATAGCTCCCGCGGACAAAACTCCCCTGAAAAGGGTTTGTCATACTAACTGACCTACCTGAAGTCAAAGTGTTAAGATACCGTGCCGAGGACTGCATGGCGCCGGGGTTACGACGTCGCAAACGGTTCCCCTGTGGACTAGGTCCCATCCCAGGTGTTAGTAAGTGGCCTTGCTCCAGCATCCGGGGCTCTGCTGGGGTCGACTGTTGACCTTCCCTAGGTATTCGTGGGAATAGTATGGAAAAAAGTTAAATATCAATAAAAAAGAAGATGAAACTGATGGAAGCGGGTATCATGCCCAACAGGCAGCGCTAGAAGCAGGCGCTGAAATGAGGAGGACGCAGGCGTTGGAACGCCTTGAGAAGCTCATTATCGAACATCAAGAGTTCCTGAAAACAAAGCTAAATGTCCACAAAGAGATAAAGGCCACGGCGACTAGTATCGGTAATGCCTTAATAAGATTTAAAATACTGGATGAAGAATGGGGGACCTTGAAACAACGATTTTGAGATACTACGCCAAAGATGTCAGTAACAACAGCTTTGTCAGGTGGCCAAAAAACCACTGAAACGGTGACAGAAATGGACACTGGAGCCGAAGCAGATAGTGATTCAGTAGCCGAGGAAAAAAGGGATAACAGGTCCGATAAAAGAAAGCAACGGGCATCTGCTCAATCGGAGGATAAACAGGTGTAAAAGAAGAAAGACTCAAGATTGAGCTCTTTCGACAAGGAGGTATTGCAGGACTCCGACCACAAAGAAAACTGGAAGCTTGTCCAATCGAAGGAGCATAAGAAGAAGCAAGTCAGAGAGCAGCATCTGAAACAGCCTTCGAAGCAGCTACTGCCAAAGCCTGAGAAATCTCGGCCAAAGTTTAAGCAGAAAAATCCACGAAAATCACCGCCCAGACCAAATGCGCTGATCATTCGCCCGAGTCAGAAAGACAGCTATGCCAATATTCTTTGCCGGATCAAGAAGGACATTCCTGACGACCAAGTCCGCTCTACGGTGGACCAAATCCGCAGGACAGCTACTGGAGATCTGCTGATTATTCTCTCTAGGGAGAACAAAGATAAAGGCTAGGGGCTACAGAAGACTATCGCTAGTCTCTTAAAAGAGGACGCTACAGTCATCAGCAAAGAGCCGCAGGAAGACCTCGAAATACGAGACCTAGATGACACGACAACGAAGGAAGATATCGTGGTAGCCTTGCAAAAGGCAGCTGGAGAGGAATACCTGATCTCGTTGGACGCAATTAAATCACTGCGCAGCGCCTATAGAGGCACCCAAACTGCTTCAGTGACACTAGCAGGACCAGTAGCGCGGAAAGTGCTAGGGGAACATGGTAAAATCAGGATTGGCTGGGTCAACTGCAGAATAAGAATTGTGAAAAGACCAATCCGATGTTATAAATGTTGGCATTTTGCACATGTTGGGGCCCAATGCAAAAGCAAAGTAGATCGGTCAAGACTCTGCATTAAATGCGAACAGGATGGGTACAAGATCGCTGACTGTAAAAATTCGGCTAGATGTGCGCTGTGTGCTGAACAACACGGTACAGAGAATATTGCCCACCATGCTGGCACCAGCAGATGCCCGGTATACAAAGAGGCACTCCTTAAGTTGCAAAACGGACGGACATGAAGATATTACAGCTAAACCTAAACCACTGTGAGGCAGCACACGATTTGCTCGTACAAACCGTGCGAGAACTGAAGGTAGACCTAGCATTGATAGCGGAGCCATACAAACACCTGAGCACCCAACCTTGGGAGTCGGATGGCACCTCTAAAGCTGTCATCTGGTCTTGTAGCACTCTTCCATTCCAGAGTGCAGTCAATGATGGAGAGGCCGGTTTTGTGGCAGCATGGGTGGACAGTATTCGTTTCTACAGTTGCACCGCCTAGTCTCTCTACTGCACAATTTGCAGATTTTCTTGATCGGCTTATCGAGGATGCAAAGCAATATTCCCCCGTAGCAATAGCCGGTGACTTTAATTCTTGGGCTATAGATTGGGGTAGCAAGTACACTAATGCAAGGGAAAAGGCACTACTCGAGGCGATGGCTACACTAGATGTGGTCTTACTTAATACCGGTGAGACTCCAACATATTCAAAAGGAGAGGCAAGCTCAATAGTGGATCTTACATTTGTCAGCAGCAGTCTAACAAGAGGAAGCTTTTCTTGGGAAGTAATTAACACCTATACAGCCAGTGACCACAATGCAATACTGTGGGAAATATCGACTGGACAAGACCCTAGAAGAATTAAAGCAAACAGACGAACTAATGCAATTGGTTGGAGGGTAAAATCCTTTGACCCAACTGTACTGGTGGTAGCTCTAGATTGCGAGCAGCTTAACACAGAAAGGGCAGAAGATAAAACGAAAAAACTAATGAAGAGAGTGACCCAGGCTTGCGACGCCTGTATGCCCCGGAAACGTGGAATAAATGGAAGACCTTCAGTGCACTGGTGGAGTGATCACATCAGCTCTCTCCGTACAGAGTGCCTCAGAAGAAGAAGAATATCCCAGCGTGGCTACCGACGACCCAACTCTGCAGAGCTGGTGGCAGAGTACAAAAAGGCCCGTCAGGAACTGAACAAAGCCATCAAAGATAATAAAAGACGCTGCTGGAAGGAGCTCGTCGAAGAAGTAGATAAGGATCCATGGGGCAGACCGTACAAGGTAGTCATGACACACCTGAAGTGCCAGCCAATGCCGGCACCTACGTGCTCACAGATTCTAGAGAAGATCGTCTTCACGCTGTTCCCTCGACAACGTGAGTTGACTTACTCGTCCCTACAGCTTAACCTTGAAGACATTCCACCTGTCACAGAGGTAGAATTGATGGAGGCATGCAATCGTGTAGGGAATAATAAGGCGCCGGGATTGGATGGAATTCCAAATGTGGCATTAAAGACAGCCATCAAAGCAGCACCGACATTATTTATAGAGACCTACAATGCATGTCTTAAAGAAGGAATTTTTCCTAGAAGATGGAAAGAGCAAAGACTCGTATTGCTCCCGAAAGGACAGAAGCCACCTGATAAACCATCATCTTACCGCCCACTCTGCATGTTGGACACGGCGGGTAAGATATTAGAGCGGATAATCCACCAAAGAATAAAGGCAGTAGTCGACCCATTTCTAACAGACAACCAGTATGGTTTCAGAAAAGGACGGTCTACCCTAGATGCAATAAACCTGGTCACCAACACAGCTAAGGAGGCGATTGCTGGAAAAAGATGGAAAAGTGGCACAAAAAAGTATTGCTTGGTAGTTGCTTTAGACATAAAAAATGCTTTTAATTCCGCTAGCTGGAACTGCATAATGCATGCCCTCGAAGAGAAACAAGTTCCAGGATACTTGTGTAGAATAGTAGCAAGCTACTTCACAAACAGAGTTCTTAAATACGACACAAAAAGTGGTCTTAAGGAGTATAATATTACTGGTGGTGTTCCACAGGGCTCAGTTCTAGGTCCCCTACTATGGAACATCATGTATGATGGCCTCCTGAAAATAGCATTGCCAGCGGAAGTGAAACTGGTAGCGTATGCAGACGATGTAGCCGTGGTCATTGTTGCGAAGTATATAAAAGAGATAAATCTGGCCTTTAATATCACATTCAGACGGATTAACCTATGGATGGATATGGTGAATTTGAAGTTAGCTGAGCATAAAACCGAAGCTGTGCTTATTACCAACAGAAAAGTGATGGAAACCATTAAGTTAAAAGTCGGAGAACATGAAATCACATCACAACCGTACATCCGGTATCTGGGAGTGATGCTCGATGCCCGTCTTAACTTCAAGCAACAAGTAGAGCATGTCAGTGCCAAAGCGTCAGCAGTGAGAGCGAACCTAGCACGACTGATGCCAAACATCGGTGGACCAAAGCAGAGCAGAAGAGTAATGCTGTCATCAGTAGTAACATCAGTGCTCACATATGGGATACCCATTTGGATTGAAGCACTAGAGACGCAAGAATCATGGAAAAAGCGGGTCCAATCTATCGACAGAGTGCTCTGAGATAGCCAGTGCCTTCCGCACAATATCAGAAGAAGCGGTATGCGTCATCTCCGGAAGTCTGCCCTTAGAGTTCTAGCTGAGGAAAGACGGGTCCTTTATCATCGAAAAAAGGGCAACTACATTGAGCGCGGTGGAACTCAAAACAGAAGAACCGGAACAGCATAAGCCGATGGCAACCAATGGGATGCCGCGAAGAAGGGAAGATGGACACACCGTCTTATACCAAGGATCGATGTTTGGCTGAGACGAAGTCATGGCGAGGCCAACTATTATCTAACGCAGATGTTGTCGGGACACGGCTGCTTCCGAGCATATCTCCATCGCTTCAAGCATGATGATTCCCCGGAGTGCCCGTCTTGCCCAAGAGTCACTGAAGATGCGGAGCACGTTTTCTTCGTGTGTCCCCGTTTCGATTCACAGCGTGATGAGTTGGAGAGGATCTTGAACCAGAGGATCCAACCGGAGACATTAATAGAAGCAATGTTGTTCTCAAAAGATGCCTGGAACGCTGTCAGCGAATATGCTAAAGAAGTCCTAACAGACCTGCGCTCCATTGAAAAAGAACGAAAGCTAGGAGGAAGGAAGGAAAATACCTTTAGCTACCAGAAGGAAGAGCAGTAGCTAGATCCTCTCCCCCGCGAAGTAATGCCTAACGGCGGTACCGCGGGGATTACAGGCCGGAGAAAAGGGGAATGTTTTTTAGTGGGTATTAGCTTAATGCTCGAGTCCCACATATCCAGGCAAAACACTCGAGCCTGGAATGCGTAAATGCATTTTCGACCCCTTAAGAAAAAAAAAAAAAAAAACACACACACACATACAACACGCATATATATATATATACATAGCGCACCGATCTTCTGGACATAAGTTTTCTAACTGAACAGACAGCAAAATAGATGTTCAGGAACCCCTCAAATTTTGCCTCTCTAAAACGTCATAAAATTTAAACTTGTTACACAAGGGTTTTTAATTCCTTGCATTACAGTTAATGTTTTACTAAACAAAACTAATTTAAGTAACTAAAGTCTTTAATAGCGAACGCGTGGATGTAGTCGTTCACCATCTTGGTTGTCGTATCGCTACTGCACTACTTAACTTGGACTGCGCGCGCCTTTTTGCGATACAGTGCATTGCAAAATAATAGTTCGTCACAATCTCCCCCTCGTGACGCGGGGCTCGTCCCGAGCTGGCGGCACGGGAAGCTTCTTCGGTCTTCCTCTTCGTCTAACTCCAACATACGGTGGTGCATCCGGTCCATGGTAAGGACGCAAAGCACTGAGATGGTAAACTCCCAATGGTGATCCCTTCGGTTGGTTAGCAATCTCATAACTAACTGGAGAAATCTTCTTTATAACATAGTAAGGACCGTCTCTACGAGGATCTAACTTACTGGTAGTACCCTTGGATAAACTACTAAGTGTGTGGAGGTTTACTAATACTTTATCTCCTACTTTGAATTCTTTAAAATCTGCACGTTTGGAGTCAGCATAAACTTTATGACGATCTCTGTTTTCTTCATTAACGTCCCTAGCTTCTCGCCAGGTTAAATGCATCTTTTCTAGATACGGAGTAATTTGAGGTACGAAATTATCCAAATTACTAATTTGACTTAGGTCATTCTGGACTTGATCGAGGAACGGAGTTCTCGCCCGAATGTTAAATAAGCGGAAGTATTACCTAAGTTTTGTTCTTAGCGGTATTCATCGCAAAGCGAATGGTAGATAGTGATCTGGCCAAGTGGCATGCTCCCCTTAACTAAAATAGCTAAGCGTGGCTTTAAATCACGATTCTTCCTTTCTACTAAGTTGCTTTCGGGGTGATATAACGGCGTTAACAATTGTTTTATACCCATGACATGACACACATGCTGCATAATAGCAGAAATAAACTGAACGCCATTATCACTCGTTACCTTTCTTGGAACACCGTAGCGGAAAAACACTTCTTCAATTAAAGTTTTAGAACATTCTTCTGCACTAGCGTTTCTAAGGAAAACAGCTCAACCCACTTAGTTGAAGCGTCTTCTACAATAAATATCCATCTGAATCCATCAGAAGATTCTGGTAGTGGACCAAATAAATCTATTGCAAGAGTTTCGAATCGCTGCGCATAGGCCGGGGTTTGTAATAAACCAGGAGGTTTTGATTCGAAGCTTTATAACGTTGACAATCAGGACAGCTTTTGATATACTCGGTTATATAACGTCTCATACCTGGAAAGTAGTATTTCTTGGCGATACGTTGGTACGTCCTTTCTATACCATAATGGCCTGCTGTTGGACTATCATGATACTCGTACATAACTCGTTCTCTTTCTTGAGTGGGGACCACAAGCTGTGCCTCTTCTTCACTTTCATCACAAGAGTATCTGTAAAAAACACCATTTGACATTATGAATCCTCGGTTCGTCCATCGTGATATGGTATCGTCATTCTTGCTTTCGAAACTATTTAGAATTTTAGCGACATCGGGGTTTTTATACTGCTCTACTCTAATTTCGTAAGCCGTCCGTCCAGGAACCTTTATTGATACTTCGCATATATCACAACACAACGTCTGTTCATGTTCACAAGGAGGGCGCGATAAGAAATCGGCTACAACATTCCTTTTCCCTAGAATATATTCTATATCGAGGTCATAGCTCTGTAATTTAAGTGCCCATCTGGCCAAGCGACCAGTAGGTGACTTTAATCTTAATAACCATTTAAGTGGTTCGTGATCGGTAGAAATTGTAATTCTCGATCCTTCAACGTAACCCGAAACTTATCTAAGGCCCATACGACTGCTAATGCTTCTCGCTCGCTGGTAGTATAATTCTTCTCGGCGGAGGTTAATAATCTGGGCATATTCCACAACATGCTCTTCCGAACCTTGTCCTTGAAGTAACGTAGCACCTAATGCATAAGAACTAGCATCAGTACGTACAATAAAAGGCTTAGAGCTATCCATTTGTTGCAAAATGGGTGCAGAGGTTAATAATGTCTTTAACTTATTAAAACTTTCTTGTTGCTCCTCGTCCCAGACCCACGGAACACTCTTCTTCGTAAGGTTACTAAGAGGTCGTGCGACACCGGAGAAATTGGGGATGAACCTGCGATACCAGGAGCATGTTTGTAAAACGATTGCAATTGCTTTACGTTACGCGGCGGAGGTAATTTAATAATAGCGGCAGTCTTTTCCAAGTCCACTGAAATTCCTTCTGGCGTAAGCACATGTCCTAAATAACGAATTGTCGGTCGTATAAACATACATTTATCCCGATTGGCACGTAAGTTAAATTGTTTAAGCCGAACGAACACTTGCTTTAAGTCGTATAAATGTTTGTCAAAGTCTGATGATGAAACAATAATATCATCTAAATAAATTAAGATAGTCATATCTTTTAGTCCATGCCGAAACTTATCCATTAACCGTTGGAAACTAGCCGGAGCGTTTTTAAGACCGAACGGCATCCGTAAATAGCGGTAAGTCCCGAATGGGGTAATAAAAGCAGTTTTGTCTTTATCACTCTCACAAACTTTAATCTGATGATAACCAGATCGTAAATCAATTGTACTCATAAAATTTGTTCGTTGGGTGGCATGAAGCAAATCATCCAAGCGAGGTAAAGGGTAATTATCAGTGACCGTAATGGCATTAAGCTTCTGATAGTCAACACATAATCTTACCGTTCCATTCTTTTTCGGTACTAATACTACGGGGAAAGCCCAAGGACTATCCGTTTCTTCATTAATTTCTTCTTTTAACAACTTATCGATTTCCTGGCGTAATTGTTCTTTTCGAGCTGGCGACATTCGATAGGATGGTAATGCTATGGGTAGATGTGATTCCGTGTTGATTTTATGTTCCGAATAAGAAGTTGGTTCTCCATGGGGAAACAAAATCTCTGAATGCTCTGCGAGTAATGCTTGTAACCTGTTTCGCTGCTCCATCTCTAACATATGCCCTTCTTCTATTCTTAAAGTAGCTATACTGGATATTTGCAAATCATCAACATTAGGAACAGTTTCAAACACAAGTGGATACTGGGTTTTAACATTTTGAAGTGCCATTTGGACTCGCTGACGTTTAACACAATTCCGTATCTTGAATAAAGTCCATTCCCAATAACGTTTGGTTTTGAGCGTGCGGAAACACTATGAAATTTACTGAAACTACGCGTTGCATTAACTCTACATCTACACAAAATATTAAGACATTTTCAACCTTTGTTGACCCATCGGCAAGTTTTACAGAAATCCTTTCTCTTCTAAAATGCTGTCCCGTATTTTGAAATATTTGGTATAATCGGTGACCGGCAATACTTTGCTTGGCGGCGGTGTCTACCAACCCCGTTCCTTGAAACCTAATATACTAATTTCTAACATTGGACGCGATCGTGGATTTAGTTTAGGAACTAAATAATTACTTTTGTTAGAGTCAAAGTCCGCACTTGAAAATTCAGATAAAGAAACGCTTGATTGTTTACATCTAGGGCAATTTGATTTAATGTACCCCGGATTGCCGCAACCATAACACTTTAAAATTGTAGCGCGATCCGAATCTTGAGAACTCGTTGATAAAACACTCGAAGGCTGCAACGATTTCGTATTTGAACTTTGAGTATCTGAGTTAACACTTTTTGTTAATTTGGCATTGAGTTTACGACATTGATCTTTAGAGTGACCAAAATTTTTACAAAACACACAACGCTGTCTTTTGTTTGAATCTGATTCTACTTTGAATACCGGTTTTACGTCCAAATCTTCGAAGATTTCTTCAATACGACGAGCCTCCTTAAGAAGATCGTTAAAACTTTGTATTTTGTCGCGAGGAATTCTTTGGCGAATTTTAGAGCTTAACAAACCGTATACCATGTCAAGTTGAATCTCTTCGGTTAACGTATTCGACGGTAAGTGAGATAATATGGTTCTACACTTACAAATAAAGACATCTGTTTTCTGGTTATTTTGTTCTTCAGCGAATAATTCTTTGTAAACCTGATAACGAGGCTTTTGAGGTCCGAACGTCAGTCTCAGTAAATTTATCGCATCTTCCCATGTTTCTGTAGTTGCTTTAACGCCTTGCCACCAACTACCCGCAAAACCGTCAAGTAACATTGGTAAACCTTTCAAAGCATTTACATCGGACACCTGCATGCAGTCTTTATAGATTTCTATTGCTTCTATAAAAGCGTTAACATCAACTAATTTGCCATCAAACCTGGAGTTACAATTTGCGAGATTCCCAGTAGAAGTAGGGGTTGCAGTTGCATTTCTAAGCTGCACACCTTGAATTAGTAATTGCAACTGTTCCATTGTCATCGTAACCGTTTGCTCCATTTTTGAGTTGCGTAACCAGTAATGACTCATACAAATCCAAAATAATGTTTAACTAACAGAACTTTAAGAAGCTATCGACGCACATAAACTATAACCTCGAAGAAAACGCGCGAAAAACGCAGAAAAGGAACGCGGTAGGCACACCTACGCACTTTAGAACACACTAATTAATTTATTTATTTTGCGAACTTCGGCCGCGAGTTGGGCGCCAATGTTACACAAGGGTTTTTAATTCCTTGCATTACAGTTAATGTTTTACTAAACAAAACTAATTTAAGTAACTAAAGTCTTTAATAGCGAACGCGTGGATGTAGTCGTTCACTATCTTGGTTGTCGTATCGCTACTGCACTACTTAACATGGACTGCGCGCGCCTTCTTGCGATACAGTGCATTGCAAAATAATAGTTCGTCACAAACTGCATTTATTATGGTTTTAAATATTGGTTTAATATTATATATGGTTTAAATATTGCCCCCGGCAATTTTGACACGCTTATAATCATATGCCCTTTTAAAGTTATTTTAAAAAGATTACACAAAAACCTATTTTTTTATAATAAGCTTTACTTTGCTTTTTTTAATGTACTCACGTCCCGCCATTTCGTCCTGCTTTGGTGGGAAATCACACATGCACACACACGCGCACCCGCACACACAGTTGAACACATACACAAACACACACACACTCACGGCCACACACACATATATATATATACATAGCGCACCGATCTTCTGAACATAAGTTTTGTAACTGAACAGACAAAAAAAAATAGATGTTGAGGAATCCCTTAAATTTTGCCTCTCTAAAACGTCATCAAATTTAAACTGCACTTATTATGGTTTTTAAACTCAAATCTAGTATCTACCGTCCTTTTCTTAAAACATAAATTGCCATTGATAGAAACTAAACAAAGCGTTACTTCCTGCCCATTGAAATCTAAATTTTTGACAGCTACCAATAAAATATAATGTTTATGATTTTCTTAAATTGCACTGTTTGGTTAAAAATTTTTTAGGATACTGCAATAATAAATTTTGAAATGTTTTTATAACAGGCTAAGCAGCAATCGCTCGCGTATTTACAGAGAATTTTAAATTAATGTATATAAAGCGTTAATATAGTAAAACATCCAGCGAATGACCGATTTGTTGTATCGAGAGCTATTTCGATTTAAAAACATTGTAAACGTGTTATGTCTATCTTAATGTGAAAATATGGGGTTTACGTTCAACGATGGTTGATATACGTTGTATATATGTTACCGTGTAAACCCGATGTCTGGTAAATGTCTAAATCTTCCAGTAAATGGCAACATTCACCAAGTCGCTTTGCCAAATATGCACTGATAGCGAATGTCGAAATAATCATAATTTTAGATTCTTCTAATTCAAACAAAATGAAAATTTTTATATTATAAAAAAAACAATAGGAGAAGCCTTAAGTAATACCATAAAATTAATCATATTATTGAACTGAAAACAAACAATACACTAAAAAAAATCTAAAATAGTATTAATAATAAATGTACACCTAAGTAATTGTAATAAAACCTAAAATATAAAATAATACAGCCTGTCAAAAAACACCATAAAATATCGGAAATTTTTTTGACCCTTTAATTTTTTGTCATAGTGTATGAGAAGTATAAATTAAAGCTACATCATAAAAATTACAAATTGGCAGAAAAAATAGCAGGTACCTACTAAATACATATAAAATTCAAAACTGATATTTTTAAATATGTTAGTAAAATGCTTATTTTACCAAAAGAACTGTACATTTAACGAATTTTGTAGAAAATAATTATTTTAATTGATGTGTTTAAAATTTAAAGAAACAAAATTGTTATATATATTAACGATTGACAATGGTACGCCAAAATGTTGCTTTATATAAATAAGTGAGTTTAATCCACCTCATTCTATTTGGTTTTATATTTTTTCTATAAAATAATGTAGATGGCGACCCCTATTTAAAATTTTTAACGTTAAAACATATTCTAATGTTTAGGTAAAGATCCCCATATAAAAACATCAAGGACGAGCACTTTCCGAAACCCAAACAACTACCTGCTTATGGACCCTTCGTTAACAAAGAGAAGGGGTTCCGTTATAATTTCAGACAACACATATTTTAGAAATCAAATTTCTAAATTTTTTATTAACACATGTATAATGTTTCCAAAGCGGGAAAAAATCTTAATATCATTCGTAACTATGGAAAAACAAAAAAAATTGCGAATTTTTGCGTGCAAAACCGACTTTTAGGTCAAAATTTGCATAAAACTTGTTAAAACCTCTTAGAAAAACTATATCGAGTCGTCTATATCTTGTTTTGTTTTTAAAACGCTTAAATTACGGCAGAAATAAGGTTTTCTTAAAAAACCGTTTCGACGCCACCCCCTTTGTCCCCCGCGGTAAAAAAATGTGTCACAAAAAGTATAAACCGACCCCCCATCGTATCCCGTAAGCGGATGTTGCTAAGAGTCCCCGTTCGAAAACTGCATGGAAAAACCGTTTTTTGAAAATAGTCAAGGTCGCGTTTGCGAACTCGTGTACAGCCAAAAGTAAGCCGCCAATCGATCCCAAATTTTCAGGTGTAATAGCTCAGAGATCGGAGGGGTGCCCATGCTAGGTGAATATTACTCCTCGCCACGTTATCCACCTGGTATTCGTGAAAAGGGTAAAATTTGTGTCGTCAGAAAACGTCGATTTTTGTGTTCGAACGGCCCTACGTCGCTTAGGAAAAGGAATTCGGAAATTTCGATTTCGGTCCTCGTAGCGGCATTATTTCGCTACAACTTTGATCTAGAAATCGATGCGCCGAGAACGACGGTGGCGGCGGTGCACGAGCTGGAGGCAAAAGAACCGGAAAAGCACCAAACGGGCCTTTTCTTGCCTAGCCTCGGAGAAGATGCCGCTTGAATGGCTGGCGGTATCTAGGTACGGGTCTCGGGACGGACCACCTTAATGATGTAGCCTCGGGGTACGTCGACCCTCTAGATTTCGAGATATTTGCAAAAACGCATTTTTTGGCGTCTCGGAGTTCTTATTCTCCGTAGCTCCACGGAGGTTGGACCTACGGAGACGAGCCCCGGTCTCATCTTAATTTTTCGAAATCTTCGTCGACCGGGTGCTTAAGCTCGAAAATCGGACGATAAATACGGCAGTTAGACCCCGAAAAGTAGGGTTTTTCAAGTTTTTTATAAGATATAATTATTAATATAATATAATTATTATACTAGAAGTTTGCCGCTTCGCGGTCTTTTAGGCAAAATCGCATTCGCGATTTTGCTAAACGCTATCGCGTTTAAGGCCTTCGCTCCTAGAAAATTCAAAATTTATCGGTATTTTTTGATAAACGCTTTCGCGTTTAAGACCTTGGCTTCTAGTAAAATTCATTTAAATTTGCAGATTTTTGATTTTTTTCTTAAAGTCCGTATTCTAGGCAAAATCGCTTTGCGATTTTGCTGCATTTTTATTGTTAGCATCGATTCATTGTTATCCAATGTGACTTGTTTGCCGCGCAGCGGCTAACTTTTGGGCATAATCGCATTGCGATTTTGTTTCATTTTTGTTAGTACCGATTTATTGTTATTCAATGCAAACTTGTTTGCCGCTTCGCGGCTATTTTCTGGGCAAAATCGCTTTGCGATTTTGCTGCATTTTTATGGTACCAATTTATTGTCATTTAATATGAACTTGTTTGCCGCTTCGCGGCTAACTTCTACGCATAATCGCATTGCGATTTTGTTTCATTTTTCGCTTCACTTACGCGTCTCGTAACATAATTTAAATTTTTAAAATTCTAATTAATATTATTTTTATTAATAATACTACAGAGCAATTTATTTAGTTTTACTCTCAATATCCAATGAACTTTTGCAAAATATTTTATCAAATGAGGAAATTGAAATAGATTAAAACCTCTTTTTTTCAATTAACGCAATAACATAATTTTTTAATTAAAAGAATATATCTATCATATACATATATAAAAATATAATTAATTAAAATAAACAAAGGTAAGCATTTTTAAAATATAAGTAAAACACAGTTTTTTGAACATAAAATTAAGGTAACGAATTACCCCCTTGTTAAAAAATTATAAAATTATTCATGGGCGTACAGAAATATTTTGACTATAATCCGATTTTAGTTTGATTAAAATACATTGAGTGTTTTTCAAAATCTGAGCCTTCAAAGTGAGGTGACAATACTTTTTACTTGGATAGTAGATAGCCGTAATCAGCTGCAAATACAGCATATACATTTTTGTTTATTATTACTTCTAAAATACTTTTTTTTCTAAACTGGTTTCGATGACCAGTCGATGAGCGTTACGAATTTGGAGATTTTAGCCGACCCTACATTGTAAATATCAGCTTCTCGAACGTCCCTTAATTTGAGCGTTTAAAAAGAAAGAAATTTAGTTTGTGATTTTAGTACAGTTTGTTTTTTCGATGGGTTAGTTTATGTAAATACCTCTCTAAAATTAGTTGTTGATTTTGTTATGTGGAAGTGTTGTTTGTTTCTTTAGTCAGTAATTTTGTACTACTATAAAAAATAAAATTGAGTATATCTGAGATAAGACATGAGAACCATTAAAAATGTTGTATTTCGCTAAATAAAATATTTTATTTCGTAGTGTAAAAAGTTCGTTTTTAAAAGTGTTACAGTATTGGTCACCTTGCCTTCCTCGCATACGAGTGTTAAGGTTTCAAAAACCGCTCTGTTTACGCAAATCTGCCTGTTAATCTCTTAATTTCGGAAATATTAGCAAACAAAAATTACCGAAAAAAGCCCGCCTTTTAAGATTTTGCAAAGCTCCCGGTGTTTTGCGCCTTTCAAATTTTCATATTTCTAACCCACAATGCCTAGAATTCGAATTTAAACATTTTTCTTGTTTCATAACGGTTAAAGACGGGAAGAAACAATATCTTCATTAAGAAAAACGTCTGTTCAAGAAGAAAACCTCTTGTTAGTCATTATTGGAGAGTATTTTCAATACATAATTTAAAAGGAATAAATAATTATTTGTAGTGATGGTAAAAAATGTAAATCGACGTTTTAAAATTCCAAGTAGGCGATCCAAGGCGCTAATTTAAATAAATATGTACGAAACTGCAAAAATTAATAATTAATCCATTTTATGCACTTTGTAATCAAAGTTAAAACAAATTTACAAAAATTTGATATTTAGTAACATTTTCTAGTAAGTATTCCAATAGTTTAATATTAAAAAACGCATAAATAAATTGCTTTGTATAATTATAATATAATTAATTTCATTCATTTGGCAGTTCAACGTCAAATTTAATAAATGCGGGGGCGATCCCTCAATTCCTTTAAAATCGACTATCTCGAGAACCGCTGAACCGATTTACAAAAACTTTTTTCTATCTGAATCTGCAAGACCTGATAACACTTTTTTTCGCTTTATGTTGGGGTGTATCTTCAACCCCTAAACCGGTATTCCGTGCGAAACATACCTCTATGTTAGGAATTCCACCCAATTTTTTAGGGGGTCCTGAGGGCCAAACATCTAAAGGAAAAATTTTGTAAAATAAACAGTAAGAAGCACTATTCTTCGGGCTTTCCAGCAAATATAAATTTAACCCCTTTTACAAATGCCAAATTTTAAAAATGACGATGAGAAGAAGTAATTGAATGTGTTGTATTTCGTGGAGTCCTCCCAAGGTTGTGTTTCATATTGTAACGGTCGCCTTTAAAAGTGTAGGAGGATTCCTGGCGCCGGAGCCCTATGCAGCCCCGGTGTCCTCAAAGATGACTATTGGTATCTCGAAAGACCGCTCTTTCTATCTGCGCAAACCCCACATTTCTATTGTTATTAGTTTCGGAGATATTAGCAATCAAAGGTACATCAAAATGATTAATTAGGTATAATAAATTTCCTTCCGTCAGATGAAACGTCAAAAATTTTCAAAACTCGTGCGCGAGCCGTTAATTTTTTCTTATTAATCTAATATCTCGAGAACCGCTGAAGCGATTGACAAAAACTTTTTTTTACGAAAATCTACAACACCTGATGACACTTTCGTTCGTTTTATGTTGGGGTCTATCTGCAACCCCTAAACCGCTATGCTGCTTCAAAGCTACCCCTGTTTTCGCGTTTCCGCTAAAACCTTTTAGGGCTCCTGAGCAGCGAATGTTCCGAGGAATGTTTTTTTAAAACATACAGTAAGGAGCGCTGTTCTTCGGGCTTTCGAACGAATATACATTTAACCCCTTTTGCAATTTGAAGGTCTAAGATATGACGTTGGGGACAATTAAAAATATTGCATTGTTTACTGCTCCCGTTTTCATGTAATTACATTTTACAATCTTTGCCCAGGCATAACGCCTTTTTGGGAGACCTACAAAAAAAAACAAAATAAGGGTCAAATAGAGGAAATTCTGGAGACCTCGCTTTGCTTTTTAAACTTTAAATTAGACCGCGGGAAATGGCCAAAAATCGGATTTGAAAAAAAAGGGGGGTGAAATTTGTTGCGCAGAAACGGTTCTTTGGAGGCGGATATCTCGGCCCCCGATAAAGATTTTGCGGCTCACAAAAAACGAAAACGTGTGCCTTTAATAGGGCTACCACATATCCAAAATTCAATCCTCTACCCCTTTCCCTCTCCCCTCCAGGACGATCCGCGCAAGAAAAATCAAAATAACTAAAAATAGTGGCCCCCTAAGCCCCCCTCGAACACCCCTCAAAACTTGTCATTCGTAATTTTCCAACTTTTTACCAAATTTGAAAGGTCTAGGTCCAAAAACGTGGACGCTATCGCAAAAATGCGTTCAGAACGTCTAGTT
>JARFIZ010000075.1:0-251358 GCA_036325965.1 Sinopyrophorus schimmeli
ATTATTATAGGAACGTCTGCCAATTTAGGAGCTTCCACATACCCCTTCACACAATTCGAAGTGAGTCTACTTGCAAGTTCCACTTGAAGAAGGCTTTCCAACTAAAAAAATTCTAACACATAAAGAGAATTGAGTTATATTTAAAATATACTACCTGTTCCTCCATAAAATGTATAGCATCAACCTTTTGTGAATCGAGTTTTACAAAACTGAAATTCTCCATTAGGATTCAAAATAAATCAGTCGACTCATGATTATTAAATACACTTATATCAGCAAAAGCATTAAAATGTATTAAAGAAGCAACCCATCAACATCTGTATGTATGTTTTGGTAACTTTTGACCCAAATATCTTCCAATAAGTAATTATTTCAATCTGTTTAACTTCTATTCCTACCACATGATCGCCTAAAGATATGAACCTGGTCAATCTCCAAGTAATTGAATAGCTTCTTAAAACTTTTGCACTGTTCTTTAACTCTAATAAACTAGTGCTTGGTCTGATATAACTTGAATGCCTTGTGCAGATAAAATAAGTAGTTGTCGAACACAGATAACGGCAGTACCTGAAATGGAGGACAAATATAGTAAAAGCTATCTTACTTTCTTAGGACTACAATTCTACACTCTCCAGTCACCTTTTGTGTTATTTGCATCCACAATGTTCCTTCACAAAAGGCTACTACTGCGATAACTTAAATACTCTTGAAATTCCAAAGGTTGCTCTCATAACTCATCTTTATATGTTTATATGTACTATATACGATTCAATCACACAGTTACTTTATGTATTTATGTACCCATAAATACTTTTCTATATAAATTTCAGATTTGTGATATAGCAAGGTTTTCTGCTTTAAGTACTTCAAACTGTTAAACATAAAAGTACCATAACCATTACATACAGTATTAAAACATCCATTCTGCATGGTTATATAAGTAAAACTTGTTTCGTCTCCATAAGCTTATAGCTTGTTTTACCCCGGCAGTTTTTCCACCTCTTTCTTTGTCGAACTGCCGATCTTCTATCCCTGGGTAAAATCTAAAAACATTCATTTAAATTCATGTACGATTTATCATATTCTTAATTCTTTACATATAATATGGGAAGATAATTAATGTTTAGCTATGTACAGCTATAAATTTTGATTGGAAAGCTTCTGACATGATTTTATCCGCTTAGATTTTTCAAGAAGTTGAAACAAATCAACTACTTATTAGGATTATTGTTTAAATTTGATATTATAATACCTTCTCCAGATTAAATTATTCATAATTTAAGCAATTGTATCAGTCTTAGGAAGCAAAACAAACAGGACATATGAATTAGATAGTAATCTTATTGAAAACTAACCTAAACGTTTCGACTATTTTCACTCTTTCCGCAATGTCACTTTGACACCTAGTGGAATTTCAATGCCAACCTTCGTCTAATTATATATTAATAATATTTAATAATATGTAATTTTAAAATTGCATTATCTTTATAATAATTAGACCAATTTTCTTTACACAGAAAAATCAAACGTTTTTTTTATAACATTACTGTAGAGTAACTCTCGTTTATTTTGTTTGATATTGTTTTAATTGAAATATAACTATCATAAAACACTACAATTAAACAAGGACTGAGATCACTTTATATACCCTTTTCACTTTCTACATACTTAAGTGTGTCGGCTCCGGTCGATATCCTATAATACCTGAAAAGGTGTTATCATTGAGGCAGCAGGAATGCTGCTAGTCCGTCAGTGCTTGAGTGCGTATTCCTCCCTGACGGACATGCCAATGACTACATCTGATCAGTTATGTTAGGCTTCTCATGCTGCACTAATACTATCCAGCCCAGGATAATATAAGTTCACCGTGGAAGCCTATATATAGGATGGAGAAATCCCCGACACACATTTTTGATTTTAAAAAAAAAAAATTTATAATTTGAGTAACATTTTTCAACAACAAAAAGAATTGTTTTGTAAGCTGTTACAGTACATTAACAGTAGACCCCCTATTTTTTTATTAAGTGTTAAAATTTAATAAAGTTGTTATAAGATTGTTATAAAAATTTTTTTTTAAATAAATGGCGTTTGGAAAATGTAAAAAATATTAAATTCTGGTTCCTACAGTAGACCCCCGATAATTTTATAAGATGTTAAAAATTAATAAATTTTACAAAAAAAATTAATTAATTAAATTGCGTCTTTACTAAGTTAAAAATAATAAATGTTGAGTACTACAGTAGACCCCCGATAATTTTATGAGATGTTAAAAATTAATAAAATTTACAAAAAAAAATTAAATTAATTAAATAGCGTCTTTGGAAGGTAAAATATACATAATTCTGCGCACTACAGTAGACCCCCGATAATATTATAAGTAGTTAAAAATTATTAAAATTCACAAAACAAAAATTAATTAAATAGCGTCTTTATTAAGTAAAATTTATTTAATTTTCTGTACTACAGTAGACCTCCGATAATTTTATGAAATGTTAAAAATTAAAAAAAATTCCCAAAAAAATTAATTTAATTAAATAGCGTTTTTATTATGTAAAATAAATTCAATTCTGCGTACTACAGTAGACCCCGGATAATTTTATCAGATGTTAAAAATTAATAAATTGCATAGAAAAATTAATTTAATTAAATAACCTCTTTAATAAGTGAAATATATCCAATTCTGCGTACTTCAGTAGACCTCCGATAATTTTACGAAATGTTAAAAATTAATGAATTGTCCTAAAAAATTAATTTAATTAAATAGCGTCTTTATTCAGTAAAATATATTTAATTCTGCGTACTAAAGTAGACTCCGGATAATTTAATGAGATGTTAAAAATTAATAAATTTTCTAGAAAAATTATATTAATTAAATATTCTCTTTAGTAAGTGAAATACATTCAATTCTGCGTACTACAGTAGACCTCCGATAAATTTATATGATGTTAAAAATTAATAAATTTTACAAAAAGAATTAATTTAATTAAATAGCCTTTTTATTAAGTGAAATGTATTAAATTCTCTGTACTACCCCCGATAATTTTATGAGATGTTAAAAATTATCGGAGGCCTACTGTAGTGCGCAGAATGATGTAATTAATTGAAATTGGATATTGAGTGGCCAAGATAGATGCCGTTGGGACAATATGGAAAAGGCCTATGTCCGGGAGTGGACGAGAACGGGCTAAAGAAGAAGAAAAGAGAACCCTGTGAAGAATATTATTAGTGTTATAAAACCCTAAACTAGTTTTATACATAAGTTTATGTACACGGAGAAAAAAATATCCTTATAATAACTATCCGTGTCTCTATTTTAGCTATACGTAGTATATCTTTCACAAGGATACGCCGTATAGCTAATTTAGCTATCCAGAAATTCCTTATTGCGGATATTCAAAGTGACATTTCGTCAGAACAACGATTCGATTGGCTAATTTAGCAATAGGGCGTATCCCTGTGAAAAATAACTATACTACGGATAGCTATAATAGGGATACGGATAGTTATTATAAAGATATCATTAATAGGTGCCTTTGAGGTTACGTTAGATAGTTGTTATAACGATATTTTTTTCTCCGTGTACAATTGCAAATATCAGTTTTGTATTTTGTATTTAACGTTTACGGGTAGTTTCTCTGTTGTCATAACATTGCAATTTTCTAAGTGAGTTTGTTTAGTATTAAATTAACCCTGTGTTTTAGCAAAGCTTTTTGATGATAAATCTTTTGATTTTATTACTGAAACATAAGTGCAGTCATCAGAGAAGTTTTCTGGTATTAGTTTCGAATTGTTTTAAACCACATTCATTAATTATTTGTAAGTTGTTTTTCAAAAAAATGCTTTGTTTTATATTTTTTACTATATAAAAACTAATTTTAATCTGTGAGTAAAACTTAAACTTAAACGTTGCCAATTTGTAATTTAATAGATAACAATAAGCAAATTTGAAATTATTATTATTACAAAAAAGTATAATCTTAAATCAACTTTAGTAAATAGATATATAATTGAATTATAAAAAAACATATTATGTTATGGCTAATTTTGATATGAAATTTGAATGTATTTAAATGTTATTCGCAATTATAATAAATCATTTAAAAAACATTGTGTATGAAAGAAATATGAAAGACGCTTTATCATTACTCGATTTTGTATAAAAATATGTAATTAAATAAATCTCGAAAAAAACGTAATCAAATCTTATAGAATTGTTTTAATACGAGAAAAACAACATTCCGACTGTCCCATAAACAAATTACGCAACGCAATTATTAATTAAAACGTTTAAATTAAGCGCCTTCGTAAAAGTACGATAAAACAGTCACCTCTCGGCTAACTCACCGTTTGCAAACGAGAGGACGCCACATGCAGCACAAAACTAAATTAAACACCTGTAATAAAGTCACCTGTAATAACACACTAAAACACTACCGTTTCGCTCTTTTTCGGTTCGTTTCTAACACGCCGAACCGGCCGCGAAACAATGCCCGATCCTTGCACATCCAAACATGACCTTTTTCGTACCGCTCCGTTATCTCGTCAAGTTTTTTAATAGTTTCGGTAGTTAAAAGTATTTTATCGGACTGATAACGTTGAAATATGTGCGAGTCGGCCGTGCTTCTCGACTTTCGTGCACTTTTCGCGAAGATTTTCATTGAAAACTGAGCTAGTGCGACGAAGAAGAAAGTTTTATTAGTGTCGTGGCAATAAGTTACCTGTAAACAAATACAATGTCAACAGATAGGTTTCACAAGTACGTTTTTTTCGCATTCTATCACCCTTCGTTTCGCAAAGCAATCATTTGACGTTCAATTAAGTCCTTTCCTTGGGAAAATCGTGCGTCGATTTTTTCAAAAATTAAAAAAATAGATTTTTTGACCGACGAAATCGGAGAAAGTCCATGTCTCGCAGAATTAACATTAATTAAAAACGCACTTTGGACGATTTAAAGAAATCGTACGAAGTCACAAAACGATTGGCCAAGAGATAAAAAGGCCATATCGATAGAGCAATCGAAGCTATAGATAAGCGAATTACAACAATTAAAATCGATAAACTATCTTTATTTTGAAATTGTGCCGAATTAACCCTTTAAAACGCGAAAAACAGAGAGGAAACACAAGTCCATGTAAACACGCTTCCTGTTTATGTTATGCATGAAAAGTGCTTACAGTTGTGTGAATTTTCGTGCCAACTTTCGGAGAACAATGAGTCCCAGTGATCATTGTAATACGTCAAAGGGTAGAATTGAACACAATGCAATAATGGGCCGTTAAATTTTTTTGTGATATATTGTGACCATTTCTGCGAAAGTACATTATTTTTAGTTTTAATCGAGCCTTCCGAAAATCGCACATTTCAGATCACGAAACTCAGAAATTTTTGTTCGGATGAGCGAGGGGCGGAGGAGAGGGCCGAGTATACAAGTTTAACTGTACATAGCGCCCAAAACAACGTCCACTTTTGACCTATGCCCTAAATTCTTCAAACCGGTTTTCTTAAAACCTGCGCGCCACTTTAATTGGAAAAAAATGTGCTTCTATTAATTATTTGTTATTTGTAGGGCTGCAAAAGACGGATTGATCGAGGTCCTGAAAGAGACGACCCGAAGAGATTGTAATGGAAGGGACGAGCAGGGGATGACTCCCACTTTGTATGCGTCTTTCTACGGGCACTTGGAAGCCTTGCGGCTTTTGTGCGGACGAGGGTAATTATCGAATTGTTGGCGTGCTTTTGCAGGAAGTAAAAAAATTGCCCCGGGTGAGGATCGAACTCACGACCTTAAGATTATGAGACTTACGCGCTACCTACTGCGCTACCGAGGCTTCGAGAAGCATAGCATCGAGGATGTCAGATAAACGAGCAAAATTGTGGAATTTTAACAGGGCTGGATTAACTATAAAAGTATTTAAAATAGTTTACGTAATAAATCAAAATTTTTATGAGCTTTGTTCGGGTTTGTTTTTTTAAAATGTCCATTATAGTAAATTCACGAACACTTCGAATTGAAATGAGTTTATTTAAATTAAAATTAATAATACAGTAGAAACTCGGTTATCCGGATTAATTATTGTTGCAGCTCATTCGGATAATCGAAAATTCGGTTAATTGAATGTATATGGATTAATTCAATTTTTAAATATAAAAAAAATATTTATATGTTACATAAGGGACGAATCAAAATTTTAGAATGACTTGGGTGGGGTACGTTAAAAAAAATGTTGCGAAATAAGAGTCAAAATTGGGAAAAAATTAAAGTATTTTTTTTTCATGTACGATGAAGTCTCCTATTTAGCCTAGTTTAAAAGTACTAAATTAGAAATGGGGTTTTTCGTAAAAATACCCTTCTGTAATTTTTTAATATTTTTAATATTTTTTAATATTATTTGAAAGAGGGAAAAATAAAATAGGCAAATTCAATTATTAAGGAGTATGTGCACTTTCAAGCAAAAACTTTTTCCGAATAAAAAATCTGGAATGTGCCACTTTGAGCTCGAATGTGCACACTCGGTTTTAAACCCGATTTGCAATCATTTTGGCCCTAAAAAAATTAGTAAATAATTTTTATCGTTCCCTCTCGCTCGTACTTATGAGTTTGTCCTATCTTTTCGCTCGCTCCCACTCCATGCTATGGCAAAATACTTTTTTCGAACATATAATCGATATTTACTAAGCAAAATTAAAATTTTTGATTTCAAGGAGAGATGGGAAATGTAGAAAAATGCAATTAATACAAAGATGTGCGCATTCGAGCGAAAAGTGGCACATTTCCGAGCGAGGGAGGCAAATGAAGCGCGACGCGAAGCGGCGCGCTTCATTTTCCCGAGATCGGAATGTGCCACTTTGAGCTCGAATGTGCACACTCGGTTTTAAACCCGATTTGCAATCATTTTGGCCCTAAAAAAATTAGTAAATAATTTTTATCGTTCCCTCTCGCTCGTACTTATGAGTTTGTCCTATCTTTTCGCTCGCTCCCACTCCATGCTATGGCAAAATACCTTTTTCGAACATATAATCGATATTTACTAAGCAAAATTAAAATTTTTGATTTCAAAGAGAGATGGGAAATGTAGAAAAATGCAATTAATACAAAGATGTGCGCATTCGAGCGAAAAGTGGCACATTTCCGAGCGAGGGAGGCAAATGAAGCGCGACGCGGAGCGGCGCGCTTCATTTTCCCGAGATCGGAATGTGCCACTTTGAGCTCGAATGTGCACACTCGGTTTTAAGCACGATTACAAAGCGTCCCGTTTTAATAGAAAAAACTTAGTCAAAATGTTAGGTATACGTTTACAAAAAACCTAACAAATATTAATCACTAAATAAAACAGTCGCACATTATATTAAAATCAACAAAGCAAAAAAAAAAAACACTGTTTAGTGCGAAATACAAAATAATGACGAGGTTTAATTTTTGCAAAGACAATCCGGATAATCGCGAATCCGTATAACTGGGGTCCGGATAATCGAGGCTTTACTGTAATTTGAAAATGTTTAAAATCATACTACGTTTATAATTTTAGGACTTTTTTAATTCAAAATTCGGTATCTAAATATATTTGAAAAAAAACGAACTTTTGAAATGCACAAAATTAAATTGTTTTTTTTATAAAATCAAAATTCTAATTAACATTTTTTTTTAAGTATAACTGTTTTACCTTGATTAAAAAAAATGTGTTGGTAATTTAAAAAATGTGAGCTTTATGTTAACATTGAAATTTTTTTAAAATAGCACTTCAGTTAAAAGTTCTCTATCTAAATTCCTTTGTTCAGAAAATTAATATTTAAAAAAGCCTTTTTAGTTAAAATTAAATTAGCGCCTTCTAACTCAAAATTTTGCAAAAATGTCTCTCTTAATTAAAAAAATCTTTCCCCGACACACCAATCTCAATCCAACTCCCATTATTCGCGTTAGAAACTTTTAAATTCTTTTTTTTTTAGGGGCGACCCAGACAAAGCCGACTATTTCGGCAATACGGCCCTACATTTGGCGGCGGCGCAAGGGCACAAGGCCGTCGTCACGTTCCTCGTCAATTTCGGCGCGAACATTTACGCCTTGGACATCGACGAGCACACACCCCAAGAACTGGCCGGGATCAATAACAGGGAGGACATCCTCCGCTTCCTAGATGGCGTCACCGCCAAGCTGGAGGCGACCGATAAAAAAAAAGCGAAAGCGATGAAGGAAAAGGCCAAAAAGGACGCGGAAAAAAGAATTCGGGTACGTCAATCGTCCATCGGACGACTACACCCCATAAAATCGCAATTTATTGTTTTTTCGTCTGCTCCTATACTTTGTTTACGTTAAGAGTGATATGACGGTATTACAGATCTCTGTTTTCATCAACCTTAAGTTTTCTGGGGTTATTTATATTCATTTTCCTGTCAACGTTAGCAATTAATTATTGATGCAGTGTTCCCAATAGTAAAACTATAATTTTTTAGTTTTTCGCTTTAGCCTCAAGAAAAAAAAACACGTAAATGACATTGTATCTTTTTAGGAATTCAACAAGCGACAAGCGAAGGCAGATGCCCAGGCCCAAAAGTACCAAAAGCGGGTAACAAACGAATACAAGTCGTCGTCTTCGTCCTCGATGATCAACACATTAAAATTAAGGATAAAAAGCGGATCGATGTCGAATTTGACGGCGGCCGGGCCCCAAGCGCCCCGACACAGCTTCAGTGCCATCGTAAGCGGAGGAACGGTTTCCGGCCTGAAGGGCGTCACGGGAACGGTGCAGCGCAAAGCGCTCGCCAACAAAAACAAAATGGCGGCCAACGAAGACGACTTCAAGGTCTGTTTTTCTGCACGTATCTCTTTTTATCGATAAAGACAATGTAATCGACAGATTAGCGAAATTGAGGATGGGAAGCGGTCGGTGAGGTCGCTCACGGGCCTCCGACGCGACTCCGAAGTGATGTATGGGGCGACCATCGAGAATCCGCGAAGGGGGCGGTTGGATAACGTCTTTAGCGACAGCGACTACGACAACGAGACGATCACATCCGAAAATACTAGCACGAGTAATGGAAATGGGCTGACGAGGTCGATGTCGCAGCCCGATTTTATACACGAATTGAATAATAGCGAGCCGGTCCATCTCGAGCCTGCGAGTATTTTTGTGAGGCCTGGAATCGGTAGCTTGGCTTTTAGGTGTGTGTGTTTTTGAGGTTATACTTCTTTTGGCGCGTCGAATCATAAATTTAAATGTAGTTTAGTAAATATCGATTTTTGGTTCGAAAAACGTATTTACCATAGCAAATGAGTGGAAGGGAGCGAAAAGATACGACAATCGAGTTAGTGCGAGTGAGAGGGAACGATTAAAATTATTTAAGTTGTTTTTCGTCTAATTTATTGGCTTAAATTAATGTGAATCGTGCTTAAAACCGAGTGCGCACATTCGAGCTCAAAGTGGCACATTCCGATCTCGGGAAAATGAAGCGCGCCGCTCCGCGTCGCGCTTCATTTGCCTCCCTCGCTCGGAAATGTGCCACTTTTCGCTCGAATGCGCACATCGTCGTATTCATTGAATTTTGTAAATTAAACTTTCTTTCCAATCAACAAATTTAATTTAATTATTGATTATATGTTCGAAAAACGTATTTTTACCATAGCAATGAGTGGGAGCGAGTGAAAAGATACAAAAAACTCATAAGTACGAGCGAGAGGGAATGATAAAAATTATTTATAAATTTTTCTTTACCAAAACAACTGTGAATCGTGCTTAAAACCGAGTGTGCATTCGAGCTCAAAGTGGCACATTCCGATCTCGGAATGAAGCGCGCCGCTCCGCGTCGCGCTTCATTTGCTCCCTCGCTCGGAAATGTGCCACTTTTCGCTCGAATGCGCACATCCTCGTATTCATTGAATTTTTTAAATTAAACTTTCTTTCCAATCAACAAATTGAATTTAATTATTGATTATATGTTCGAAAAACGTATTTTTACCATAGCAATGAGTGGGAGCGAGTGAAAAGATACAAAAAACGCATAAGTACGCGTGAGAGGGAATGATAAAAATTATTTACTAATTTTTTTGGGGCCAAAATGATTGCAAATCGGGTTTAAAACCGAGTGTGCACATTCGAGCTCAAAGTGGCACATTCCGATCTCGGGAAAATGAAGCGCGCCGCTCCGCGTCGCGCTTCATTTGCCTCCCTCGCTCGGAAATGTGCCACTTTTCGCTCGAATGCGCACATCTTCGTATTTATTCAATATGTTTAGTTATCTTTCGCTCTCTCATATCATAAATTTAAATGTAGTTTAGTAAATATCGATTTTTGGTTTGAAAAACATATTTACCATAGCAAATGAGTGGAAGGGAGCGAAAAGATACGATAATCTCGTCGGTGCGAGCGAGAGGGAACGATTAAAATTATTCAACTCGTTTTTTCTCTAATTTATTGACTTAAATTATGGTAAATTTTTATAAGAACTTGAAACAAATTTATTGTTGTGTAAAAATTGTATTTAAAAAAAAACAGTAATACTTTTCGGCCGTATTAAATTCTTTATTTGTTTCTGTCGTTTTGAATAACAAAATAAAATTGCAACGATTTCTTATGGCAACGAAAAAGGTAACAGTCGAATTTTAAAAACCATTAATTTTATAATTTTCATTTTCTGGGGGCGTTATGCGCAAAAAAAACAATTTGCAATATTTTCCGACAACTACAAAAAGAATTAATACACATTTTCCTGCGATTCGAATTTAAAACCACAATTGACGCATTTTCTTAAGATTCCCTTCCGAAACACACTTTTCGAGTTTCCTCGCCCAAAAGGACCTTTCAAACTTTCCGCGTAGAAGCGGCCTTATAACAACGAAAAGTAAATAATTAAACGTATTTATTAAATGTGTTTACTTTAATTTTAGGATTTAAAAAGAAAAGAGTAATGTAATCAAATAAAACGAACTTCGGGCACATTCGGGCGATAAGTGCATATTTTTCTGAGATTAAATTTTAAGTGAAATCTACAATAAACACTACCTCTATCTCTTGATTTGTGCGCTACTTGTTTTACACGATATCGTTTTTACACGGTGCCCAAAAATTAAAATTCAAAAAATTTTCAACAATGAAAATATATAAGTTATACATTGTAGCTATACAAGATTTGTATTTAGTTGTCTTTTAAGACAATTTGTTGGATGACACTAATATTATAACCAAAAAAACGAATTCTATCAATTTTTATCCACACAAAAATGTAATTCAACTAAAATCTTTCTAAAGCCCGTTTTACAGAAAACTGTAAATCGAAAAAAAGTAAAATGCCCATAATTCAGTAGTCAATATCAATGTATAATAATAGTAGGCGATGTATATATGTACAGTCAAACCAAGAAGTAATCAACACCCTAGAAACAGACCTACAGTAATTTTGTAATTTTTTGTAATTTGAGTACGTTTAGTTCTAGGTACTAAAATTACAAAGATCAATCTTAATTGTTTTTAACCATGCGGCGCCAGATTTTGTCTCCTGGAATAGTACGTTTACTGTAGGTCTGTTTCTAGAGTGTTGATTACTTCTTGGTTTGACTGTACATTCTTACAATATGCCAATTTTTATATCAAAAATTCGAAGTTTTTTTTCTATAAAAGGATGCCACTAAAAGAAATTGAAATTGTTTTACAAAAAAAACAAAATTCCAAAAGTAACTGATCAATTTATTTCTATTTTGTCTTGTTTTTAATTTACACGCTTTTTTGACCGGAACCTATGTACCGTGTAAATCGGGGAAGAGGTGAACAGTGGGGAGGCGCCAAGATTAGATTTTTTAAAAAGCGCAGTAAATATAATTTTGAAACTCAAAGTACCCCACATAACACGTGGTTATATTTAATTTGGTCGCGCCAAAGAAGTATTACTTCCACCTCGCGTACATAACGACGCTCACCGGTTTTTTTTTCTTCTGTTTCAATTTTTAATATCAAAACATAACCAATTTGTTCTAGAAAAAGTATATCAAACACCTTGCAAGGATTTTCGGTGACCGAAGGCTTCGCGGAAGAGAGCTCCATCGGATCGGCCGGCAGCCTCGCGGTCAGACAAAGACAATTCATCCCCCAAACCTACGACGACGAATTATCAGGTCTGTAATGGACGATTTTTACCAAAATTCAAATTAAGATTTTCCGCTTTCAGACGCCGAATCCAGCGAAGACGAAAACGCGAAGAGTTCGCTCGAACGATTCCTGATTGCGTGGGGCCTAAGCGAGTACGTCTCGCGCTTCGAAGATCAAAAAATCGACTTGGACACTTTGATGTTGCTGACGGAGAGCGATCTGAAGTCGCTCAATTTGCCGCTGGGGCCCTACAGGAAATTGGTGACGGCCATTGCCGAGAGGAAGGCCGCTCTGGAAAGTCCCGGCGCCATAACGGACGGCCAGCTTTGAAAGAGATCGGATTTTGTCGATACAAATTAATTGATAAGGGAAGTTTGTGGAAGAATAATTTTAAATGTGATTTAAAAAGATTTTAAAGCAAGTTTTGATTTGGTTTTATTTATTTTTCTGTTCTTCGTCTTTATCTTCGCCCTTAATGCAATTGTTCCAAGTGCTCCCTTATCTGGGGGGGGGGGCGTTTTATCAAAATAAAACGTAGCCTATATTACTTAGGGGTAGTGTAGCTTTTTATTAGTGAAATAATTTTTAGAAATGATTTCACACATTACCCCCCACATGCAAACAAACCAATTTTACCTTTTTATAATATTATATTAGTAAAGATCAAAAAGGTTTCAATGATGCCAGATTTTCAAATGTAAAATATTTATAGAATTTATTTTTGATTAATTCTTTGAATAATTTAATTAATAAAAAAAAATTTAAAGCGTACACCCATCTAAATTAATAAACGTACAGCCCCTCTATCGTTTTGGGTAATTTAAATTTTATTTATAATTAAAAAGATTTCAACGAAGCCAAATTTCTTAATGTAAAACATGTATAGAATTTATTTCTGACGTTTTGTTATTAATTAAAGGCTCCCCAACGCGTTTTTCTGTCGTCTTGTCTGTCTGTATAGGTTAATCTCAAAAACTACTGTAAGGAGTTTGATATTCAAAAGAACTTTGGCTTAAGAAAATAGAATAAGGTTTAATTTTTGTAAAAATGATTAAGGGTTTATATTATTTTAGAGCGTTAGTTTTAATTAAGGGATGAAATTATTTAATAAAATATAAATATCCCAAATTGCAAAAGTACGCACAACCAATTCTTTTTCATTTTATATATTTTTCAAAAAATTAAAAATTTATGTACTTAATCCAATCTAGATTTTTTCTATTTCTTAAGTGTATTTTGGTATGATTTTAAAGTAGGCTATTTTATATTAATTAGGGGATGCAAATATTTAATAAACGACGCTTAGTTCCATATAAAAAAAACTTGTACAATTTTACTCTAAAAAGTTCAAAAATAACAAAATAGGTTTTTAAGATTCGATATTTTTTAAACGTATTTTAGTAAAATTTTAAGACACTTTAGTTTTATAATAATTGAGGGAAAAATTAACCACCCTTAAATTTAAAAACACAAATATGCGATTCTGAAAATAATTTACAAAATTTGAAATATAATCAAAAATCGATTTCTTGTTCTTTTACAAAGGGTATTTTAATATAATTTAAAGCTAACTTGTTTTGCAATGCGTGGGGGGTTTAATTGAATAAAACTTGTCTATATCTCTATAAAAAAAAGTTTATGTAATTTAATTTTTAAAGAATTCAAAAATAATTAAATATTTTATTATTTTAAAAGTATTTTAATTCATTTTTATAAAACACAATTTTATAATTATTGGGGGGCTGAAGGTTACAATTATTACAAACAAATAAAGTTACCCTTAAGTAAAAAAAAGGATTAAATGCAATTCTGAAAGAGTTAAAAAAAATTACAACAAAATCGCTATTCGACGTAGTGTATTTTAGTATAATTTCGAGGTACCTTTTTTCATTAAATTGGGGATCAAAAATATTTCATAAAATACATCTACCCCTTATGAAAATTCTCTAAAATTCAATTGTGAAGTAATTTTAAAAGCGTGTCGTCTTAACAGCGAATAGGTGATTTTTTTTCCGTAAAAGCGAAAACTTCAATTTCGCCCTTTTTTGCGAAGCGCGATCGAAAAATTTATTACGCAACAGCTTTAGGAGCGTACAAACAAGATTAAAGTGTGTTGTAATCAATAAAGTTTACCTTGTTAATGGGATGAAGTACTACTTCGTCAAGTTCATTGACCAATATTGCACGAACACTGGCGTCTAAAAGTCTAACGAAACGCTTACTTAACGCTTATCGATGTTTGCCTATTTTCTTAACGATGTTTACGCTTTGTTTTTTACTTAGGCACTTAAACCTAAAACAACAGCCCTTTTTTTTAATTAAAAACCCGACATTACTACTTCATTTTAGCCGGAAAATTAAATTCAGTTAAAAAAATTAATATTTAACCTTCTGGTGGGGTAGGTATAACTAACGTAAAAAAATTTTTTTTTGTTAAAACGGGACGTTTGGTTATCGAGCTCAAAACCGAGTGTGCACATTCGAGCTCAAAGTGGCACATTTCCGATCTCGGGAAAATAAAGCGCGCCGCTCCGCGTCGCGCTTTATTTGCCTCCCTCGCTCGGAAATGTGCCACTTTTCGTTCGAATGCGCACATCTTCGTATTTATTGAATTTTGTAAATTAAACTTTCTTTCCAATCAACAAATTTCATTTAAATATCGATTATATGTTTGAAAAACGTATTTTTACCATAGCAATGAGTGGGAGCGAGTGAAAAGATACAAAAAACTCATAAGTACGAGTGAGAGGGAATAATAAAAATTAATTATTAATTTTTTTTCACCAAAACAACTGTGAATAGTGCTTAAAACCGAGTGCGCACATTCGAGCTCAAAGTGGCACATTCCGATCTCGGGAAAATGCAGCGCGCCGCTCCGCGTCGCGCTTCATTTGCCTCCCTCGCTCGGAAATGTGCCACTTTTCGCTCGAATGCGCACATCCTCGTGTTTATTACATTAGTATAATTTACCGTGGGCTTCTTCAAATCGCAAATTTTAATTTAATTTAGAAAATATCGAGTTTGTATTCGAAAAACGTATTTACCATAGCAATGAGTGGAAGAGAGCGAGAAGATACGATAATCTTGTCAATGCGAGTGAGAGGGAACGATTAAAATTATTCAATTAATTTTTCGTGTAATTTATTTGTCTAAATTATTGCGAATCGTTAAGAAATTGCCGTGAAATTAATTCGTAATTAAATAAAGAGGCAAAAATGATATTTTTGTTAGGTTTTCTTAATATTTGGTATCGTAAATGACACGTGTTATTGGAATTAAGTACTCAAGAAAAGACTCAATAGTTTACAAGTTGAAGAAAAGTAAAGTTTTTTTTTTATTAATAAAAGTCTATTCGAATGCATAAATAAATGTTTTTTACTTAAACCTATTGATTATTGGTTATTAAAATATATTTCTTATCATTTAACTGTCATAAAGTACAATTTTGTAAATTTTATTTCATTTTATTATCGGGGTATCGCAAACCCCACCTAGTATGGCATGCGGCATTTAGTCATCCAGTATGCGGAGGGTTAAAGAAGTTGTTAACCTAAAATAATACAAATATTAATAAAGGGCCTTCCCAAATTTTTTTTTAGCAAGTTTTTGTGTCCACAGTAGTTTAATAATAAATTTGCTTCGAACGAATCGCGCCATTTCATGAATAAATCATTACCATAGAAACGTATAACAAAATAAAAACAATTACCATAGCAACATAGCAAATAAATTCCAGTTTGCCAACGTTTTCAAAATAAAAAAACTATAGCCTTTAAGCCTCAAATTAATTAACATTAATTGCGCCGCGAATAGTTGCAGTTTGAGGACCGCTGCGCTGCGCAGTAGTATTTTACGAAACCGGCCAAATTTAGTACCGCTTCTGACGTCAGATCGAAGAAACGACGTCACAACTGCAGGAACGCGTTCACGTGACGCTCGAAATATCGAACTCATCCTGGGGGACTCTTTGTGCGTCTCCCGCCCTTTCGCCCCCCCCTTACTTGTTCTCGTACGCGAGGCTTTGATTTTCGTCTTGCCGTAAACCGCATTTTATAAATCGAACCGGGCAAAAAGGGGGTGGCGACCTTTGGAACGAGATGGATCATGAATATATTTTTTTTTTTGGGGAGAGAAAAACCTGTGGGAATATGTGCGAAATGGGAGCGGGGATGAATTAAATATTTTAGCTCGTCGGAGTTGCACGCAACGCTAAATATAGAACGGGACTGGGGTTGTTGCCTGTTTTAATGGGGTTATATTTAGATCCTTCACATTTTACCAAATTTGTCTCATTTCGAACAACGACGTTTTTTGTTATTCAAAAATCGAAGCCGAATTGGGGGTGGGGTTCGCTGGTGGAATTTCATTAAACCAAAAACCCCGTTT
The DNA here is from genome assembly GCA_036325965.1 of Sinopyrophorus schimmeli. NCBI lineage: Eukaryota > Metazoa > Arthropoda > Insecta > Coleoptera > Elateridae > Sinopyrophorus > Sinopyrophorus schimmeli. Next base: position 16,461 of record JARFIZ010000075.1, read on the forward strand.
TTTGAATCTAGAGAAAATAAAATCAGTTTGACCACAATAACAAATAATTGAATTGTCAGAAAAATAAATGGTCGTCCTTTGACAGATTCGGAGTTATCGGCGGGAAACGCTTCGAGCGAAGGTAACAGATAAAGGCGTCCTTTTTTTGGGGTCGAAATTGTGCAGCTGGAAGTCGGCCAAAATTGAGTGCTGATATTTTATGACCACTGCATGCTCGCGATCTAGAGCCACGATAAATTCGGTGTCGTCCGTTCCATTATTTACATAAATCTAGTCGGTTTGGGATTGAGACAAAAAGATCGCAAAAAGGGCGCAAATTGAACACGAAGGCGGGGGGATGTCTCGATTTTTTTCGAAGTTGTTTCGTGCGGGGTGGACGCACCGGTTTCCGAACACTATGCCGTTTGTGGACGCTTTGTCCTTTTTTTTTTAATAAATAAATAATGTTTCAAATATTATTGCTATAGTAAGGGTACAAAGAGCGCCCTCAAATACTTTGGAAATATATTCAAATATATATATTCAACATAAAAAAAATTAAATTAAAATTCCAACAATCAATTTTGAGTAATTCTTGTCATAAATGTCAAAAATAAACTGAGTAAGTAATTAATTACAGTAAAACCTCTCTAATTTGTAAAAGCAAGGGTTTAGGGGGAGGGGGGAATAATTTTGAAAAAAAAAACTTCACTGGTTTGTTTGAAAAATTGGAAATTTTTAAGAATAAAAATAATTAAGCAAACATTAAATTCTTGGTGGGGGTAATTACTCTATTATCCCTTTCTTAGAAAGAAAGACAAAGATAGACAATACAAATGTAATTACAAATACTAGATTAGATTAAATACAGTTACTATTTATCAGAATTATATTATTTTCAAATCAAAATTATTATAAATAAAGTAGTATTATATCGGAAGTAAGTTAATTATTGTGAATTGCGCTTAAAACCGAGTGTGCGCATTCGAGCTCAAAGTGGCACATTTCGATCTCGGGAAAATGAAGCGCGCCGCTCCGCGTCGCGCTTCATTTGCCTCCCTCGCTCGGAAATGTGCCACTTTTCGCTTGAATGCGCACATCCTCGTATTCATTGAATTTTGAAAATTAAACTTTCTTTCCAATCAACAAATTTAATTTAAATATCGATTATATGTTCGAAAAACGTATTTTTACCATAGTAATGAGTGGGAGCGAGTGAAAAGATACAAAAAACTCATAAGTACGAGTGAGAGGGAATAATAAAAATTAATTATTAATTTTTTTTCACCAAAACAACTGTGAATAGTGCTTAAAACCGAGTGCGCACATTCGAGCTCAAAGTGGCACATTCCGATCTCGGGAAAATGCAGCGCGCCGCTCCGCGTCGCGCTTCATTTGCCTCCCTCGCTCGGAAATGTGCTACTTTTCGCTCGAATGCGCACATCCTCATATTTATTAAATGTTGTAAATTAAACTTTCTTTCCAATCAACAAATTTTATTTAAATATCGATTATATGTTCGAAAAACGTATTTTTACCATAGTAATGAGTGGGAGCGAGTGAAAAGATACAAAAAACTCATAAGTACGAGTGAGATGGAATGATAAAAATTATTTATTAACTTTTCTTCACCAAAACAACTGTGAATCATGCTTAAAACCGAGTGTGCACATTCGAGCTCAAAGTGGCACATTCCGATCTCGGGAAAATGAAGCGCGCCGCTCCGCGTCGCGCTTCATTTGCCTCCCTCGCTCGGAAATGTGCCACTTTTCGCTCGAATGCGCACATCCTTGTATTTATTGAATTTGTCTACTTTATCTTTCGCTCTTTCAAATCATTTTAAATTTAATTTCCATAAATATATATTTTATGTTCGAAAAATGTATTTACCATAGCAATGAGTGGAAGGGAGCGAAAAGATACGACAAACTCGTTAGGGCGAGCGAGAGGGAACTATAAAAATTAATTTAGTTACCTTTAACGTGCGTATATACGTCCACGCACCGGTTTTTTCATTATTACTAACAAAACTATTTAGACACTTATAACCTACTTCTTTGTAAAACATTTTTAAATGCCTAACAGATTCCAAATTCCAAACACGTAAAACAATTTAAAAAAATGAATATGTAAGAATCTAAAATCTAGAGGTTTTTTACCATCAAAAACTCGCAACACCATCAGATCAAACATTTCGCTGAAAACACACTAAAATAAATCGATACGGCAACGTCGATTATCAAATAGTAGCCAAATAACCATAGTTACGACATAAATAAACCTATAATTTCTCATAAAAGGCGCAATTTTAAAACTATTTAATTAATCAACCATAGATTAAACCAAAAACAATTTTTTTTTAAAGGAAAAACACCAATACGTTATTAATTTATTAAAAAACCGCAAGCAAAGGCCACATTTCTAACCTTAAAAAATCAATTTTCCATATTTCAAAGCCACACACGATGTAGTTCTTTTTTAAATGACTAAAACTTTTAAAATTTTTAACTCGTAGATTTAAAACTCCCAAAATTTTCGATTACCAATTTTCAAAAAAAAAACAACACACCGCACTGCACCCTAAATATTTGAAATAAATCAGAATGCCAACAATTGTTTCTCTCAATATCAATTTTTAGTATTAAAAAAATAATATCTTTTTAGCTGATAAAAAAATTTAAACGCCCAAAATTCTAAAACTTTTCAGTACCCGAAACCACCAAAAATTTCAATGCGAGCGCGGCAAAATAAATTGATGTGCCAACTCGTAATATGAAAAAGCAGCTAAATAACCATGGCTACCGCATAAATAAACAAATAATTTTTCACAAAAGGCGCAACTTTTAAATTACACAATTAATCAACTCTCCGGATTAAATTTTTCAAAAAGAAAACCAATTAAACAACTAATTATTTTATTTGACACGTCAAGCAAATAGAATATTTTTTAACTCTAAAAATCAACTTTTCATTTTGCAAAGCCACACACCATCTGTTTTTTTAAAACTAAAACTTTTAAAATTTATAACTCGCTTATTTTTAAAACGTCCTAAATTTTCAATTATCAATTTCAAAAAAAATAACACAGTGCGCCCTGAAAGAGAAAATAAAAAATAGAAAGACAACTGAAGGCAGAAAATAAAAGATTGAAAGAAGAAAATAGTATTTAAAAATTTAAAAAATTATCAGTCAAAAATAGAATGAATAAAATAATTATTTTTCTATATTACCGAGTTATTTTTCTTATGTTTAACATTATATTTTATATTTTCTTGAAGTACTATTAAAGATAATAAAGTAAAATTGTTTTCTAAATAATATTTTTTTTTAATAATTTATATTTTAACTGCTTGTGCCCAAAACTAGTATTTATCCTGTTTAAAGATAGTCCAAAGTGTCCAAAAACGGTACAAACAGGTAATGTTATGTAAATATGTGATTTTTTTAAATACTGGGACTGAAAAGCACTTCGTTAATGCCATCATCAGTTTACTTAAACATTTGTGCTTATATCAAAAAATAATTGATAAGATTTTATGTCATTTTTTTATATTTAGGAAGTACTAAAGTCGCGAAAAACATTGAAGTGTCCAAAACCGGTGTTTCCACCTTATTTTAAAATAAATTGCGGCTTTCTATAGAGAAAACGATTGTCTTTCAAACGAGACGTCACATGACCGCGTTTGCAATTAAAAAAAATTGGGGGGTGACGCTGCGCTTCGACATATGGGATTTCTAGGAACGGATTTTATGTGAAAATTCGTCTCTTTCCAAATAAAACACGGCATACTTTTTTAAATTTTGACAAACTCCTCTGATTCTGCTTTTTGGGGGAAGGGGTCAAGTGTTTGTTTGGGTCACCTTGTATATATATAATCGAAACGGTTTTTTTACATGATGGGTGGGTGTAAGGATAATCAATAATAACAATGGAATATTTTTTGGATATAAATTAAATTGTCTACGACGATTGGGTGTTACATTAATTCTTCTATAGCGCCGTTTTAATTATTCAAAATGCATTCCAAAATGCAATTTGCTACGCCGAAATTATTTTATTGCGCCTACATAAAATAGCTGCATGCGATATCAATTTTAATTTCACCTTTTTGACCCATGAATAAATTAAAATAATCGTATCGGCCGGATACGATAAGAATTTCGCATTCACTTTGTTTCGTACGAAGACCGCTCTTATCGCACGTGCCGATAAAAGCTATTTTTGCGGCGCGCTTACGGCATAGCTTTTTGACTCATTCAAATACGAACAATTTCTAGAACAGTACCGTCTTCGAAGGTGTACACAACGTTTACGGTTTGTTTTAATTAGTGCCATTAAGACAATTAGAAATTGCATCGTATATAACGAAAAAAAATGCGTCTTCGAAAGAACTTGGAGCACGAACAAAACTATGGTAAGATCGTCTTCGTTCAAGAAGGGGTGGAAATAAAATCAAACATTTCCACCCCCTAAAAATTAAATAAATTGATTTTTATTGCAACAGCATTAAAATAATTTAATTTAACATTGTTGGTTGTTTAATTTTTTCTACTTGCATTGTTAATGGGATTTCCATTTTTTTTTTGCAGGAGTCGCAGTCGATTGTGGGGTTGGAAGTGAACCGGTCCCGAAGGACGTCTTGCGGTGCCCTTAACAAAATATTGCCACTTGTAAGTATCCCTTCAAAAAATCTAACTCCAAAATCAAACGTTATGAAATTCCAAATTACTTTGAAAAAATGTAGAATATATTTTTTGCATTTTTTTTGTAGAATTATACGTAAAATTATTATTATTTTTTTTTGATACAGATAGTGCAATTCCGATCGAAGGGATGGTTCCCTTCTCAAACAGTGGTCGTTTTTTGAACCGTTTTTTGGGAGTTTCGCGTTTTGAAACGTAGTCCTAAAACCGTCTAAAGCCCCCCCAGTACAACAAACAAGTGTCCCTCATAAAAATAGATTATTCGCTCGTTTAAAAAACTTGGTGCCTTTTTTCTTTGACAAAGACATTTAACGTAATTTAAAAAAATACTCGGAAGTGTTAAATTCGGGGTGTAAGTGAAGGACCTTCTCCCATCGATCTTCGTCGGGGAGCTTCGAAAAGGTAGGATTTATTATTTTTTTCAGCAAAAAAGTCGCCGGAATTTATTTAAAAAAAAATTCATGTTTCAAAAAATCAAGATAAAATTTAATGAAATTTATTCCGGTTGTTTTTTTGATTTTTTTTGCTTATTGAAACTGTTGTAAAAATATTTCGAGTTATACATACTGGAAAATAATCCGAAATTATTATTTTTTAAATTATTTAATTAAATCTAATGCAAAGGGTGCTTAATTTAATATTTAACAAATAATTTATTTAAATAAAAGTTAATTTTATTGCCGCTAATAATTTCGGAAAACATAAAATTTATTACCTACTTGTTTTGAGTACATCTATATCTCGCTATTCGGCCGCTCTTTATACGGCTTCTCGGGATAAATGCCTTTTTTAATTATAGCACTTTTCGATATACGGCCCTACGTGTTATTTTATACGGCCAAAAAAAATGCTGTACTGTTACGGAATTCTGGTTGGTTTTTATCAAAATAATTGATTCGTTATACGGTTTTTCACTTTACGGTCAGCTGTTCGGGAACGTATCTGGGCCGCAAAGCGAGGTATGGATCTATTAACAAACAATTCGCAATTTTTCCTCTAAATTATTGAAATCTAACGCAATAGCTGAGTAATTTAATATTTAAAAAATAATTTATTTAAATAAAAGTTTAATTTTATTGCCGCTAATAAGCTCAGGAAACATAAAATTTATTACTTGTTTTGAGTATATCTATATCTCGCTATTCGGCCGCTCTTTATACGGTTTCTTTCTATAACAGCCTTTTTTAATTATAACATTTTTCGATATACGGCCCTCAATGTTCTTTTATACGGCCAAAAAAAATGCGGTACTCTTACGGACCTTCTGGTTAGTTTTTATGAAAATAATTGATTCGTTATACGGGTTTTCACTTTACGGTCAGTTTTTCGGAAACGTATCTTGGCCGCAAAGCGAGGTATGGATCTATTAACAATAAATTCGTAATTTTTTTTCTATAATTATTTAAATCTAACGCAATAGCTAAGCAATTTAATATTTAAAAATAATTAATTTAATTTAAAGTTAATTATATCGCCGATAATAATCTCGGGAAACATAAAAAATTTATTACTTGTTTTGAGTACATCCATATATTTCGCTATTCGGCCGCTCTTTATACGGCTTCTCTTTATAAAAGCCTTTTTTAATTATAGCACTTTTTGATATACGGCCCTACATGTTCTTTTATATGGTCCAAAAAAAAATTCTGTAATGTTAGCGACCTTCTGGTTAGTTTGTATTAAAATAATTGATTCGTTATACGGCTTTTCACTTTACAGTCAGCTTTTCGGGAACGTATCTAGGCCGCAAAACGAGGTATGGATCTATTAACAAACAATTCGCAATTTTTCTTCTAAAATTATTTAAATCTAACGCAACAGCTAAGTAATTTAATATTTAAAAAATAATTTATTTAAATAAAAGTTTATTTTATTGTCGCTAATAAGCTCGGAAAAGTTTTATAAAATTTATTACTTGTTTTAAGTGCATCTATGCCTCGCTATATGACCGCTCTTTATACGGCGTTTTGCTATAAGAGTCTTTTTTTTTAAATTATAGCCTTTCGATATACGGCTCTCAATATTTTTTTATACGGCCAAAAAAAAATGCTGACCTGTTAGCGACCTTCTGGTTAGTTTGTATCAAAATAATTGATTCGTTATACGGCTTTACACTGTACGGTCAGCTGTTCGGGAACGTATCTAGGCCGCAAAGCGAGGTATGGATCTATTACCAAACAATTCGCAATTTTTCCTCTCAAAATTATTGAAATCCTGCACCAGCTGAGTAATTTAATATTTAAAAAATAATTTAAAAGTTAATTTTATTGGCGCTAATAAGCCCGGGAAACATAAAATTTATTACTTGTTTTGAGTACACCTATATCTCGCTATTCGGCCGCTCTTTATACGGCTTCTCGCTATAAAAGCCTTTTTTAATTATAGCACTTTTCGATATACGGCCCTACATGTTCTTTTATACGGCCAAAAAAAAATGCTGTACTGTTGCGGACGTTCTGGTTAGTTTGTATCAAGATAATTGATTCGTTATACGGCTTATCACTATACGGTCAGCTTTTCGGCAACGTATCTAGGCCGCAAAGCGAGGTATGAATCTATTAACAAACAATTCGCAATTTTTCCTCTAAAATTATTTAAATCTAACGCAACGGTTGAGTAATTCAATATTTACAATATTTAATAATCCCGGGAAACTTAAATAAAATATTTTGAACAGGATTAGGATTTATTGAGAGGGGTAAACAATTAGTCCAAGCGTACTTAGGCTACTTAGTTGGGCCCATTTGGCTGTTTTGAGTATTAGAAAACAATCTGAGTTATTTAAATCTAACAGAGATTATTTAAATTATTATTTAAAACCAAAACCATCAAAAAATGAAAAAAACTAGGTACATTGCGTAAAACAGCTCTTAACTAACCAAATTTCAATTAATGCCATGGAAACGCACTACATAAAAAAAAACATGGCCGATTGATTACTTTATTCCTAAATAACCATGGTTACGTACCAAATAAACAAGATTTGGTCCTTATTTAAAGCGCGATTTTTAAAAAAAATTTATTTAAAATATTTATTGCGGAATTAGGTATAAAAAAAAGTTGATGACGATTTTAAATTAACAAAAGCTCCACCGTCAGAATGTGCGCATTCAAAGCGTATGCCTTAAGGGCTTAACGACTGACATTTCGCATAAAGCATTGTTTTAGCACTTTTCTCTTTGACCATTGTTGAATGTATATGACGCTTCATCATTTCCCGAGCATTGTGTCGGCAGGATTCTCTGTTATGGTTCCTTTTTATTCGAAGCTCGCTCCTCGCATTGTTGCATCATTCCATTTAATGATCTATTACAAAGCAATAAATGCCTTGTCCCCCTTTAATAAATTTCCCAGTCGGCAATTTGTAATTTCTGTATCGAAGGGCAGATATGCGGTAATTTAAAGTGCCATTAAAAGAATATTTGATTGTTTATCGATTTGCCATCAATTTTCGATGAGAGTACGGCTGTCATTAGGAAAATTTTCTAAATTACGATTGTTGCTCGTTCGGAGATCATTTTTCGAAGTTATACTTCTATTGGCACGTCGAGCATGTTTGAAAAATATAGCAATGAGTGGAAGGGAGCGAAAAGATACGAGAATCCTGTCGGTGTGAGTGAGAGGGAACGATCAACTTATTTTTCGACTAATTTATCAGCTTAAATTTTTGTGAATCGTGCTTAAAACCGAGTGTGCACATTTGAGCTCAAAGTGGCACATTCCGATCTCGGGAAAATGAAGCGCGCCGCTCCGCGTCGCGCTTCATTTGCCTTCCTCGCTCGGAAATGTGCCACTTTTCGCTTGAATGCGCACATCTTCGTTTTTATTGATTATTTTTAGTTAATCTTTCGCTCTTTCATATGATAAATTTAAATGTAGTTTAGTAAATATCGATTTTTGGTTTGAAAAACAATTTTTACCATAGCAATGAGTGAAAGGGAGCGAAAAGATACGATAATCTCGTCGGTGCGAGTGAGAGGGAACGATTAAAATTATTCAACTTATTTTTCGACTAATTTATCAGCTTAAATTAATGTGAATCGTGCTTAAAACCGAGTGTGCACATTCGAGCTCAAAGTGGCACATTCCGATCTCGGGAAAATGAAGCGTGCCGCTCCGCGTCGCGCTTCATTTGCCTCCCTCGCTCGGAAATGTGCCACTTTTCGCTCGAATGCGCACATCTTAGTTTTTATTGATTGTTTTTAGTTAATCTTTCGCTTTTTCATATGATAAATTTAAATGTAGTTTAGTAAATATCGATTTTTGGTTTAAAAAATAATTTTTACTATAGCAATGAGTGGAAGGAAGCGAAAAGATACGATAATCTCGTCGGTGCGAGTGAGAGAGAACGATTAAAATTATTCAACTTATTTTTTGACTAATTTATTAGCTTAAATTATTGTGAATCGTGCTTAAAACCGAGTGTGCACATTCGAGCTCAAAGTGGCACATTCCGATCTCGGGAAAATAAAGCGCGCCGCTCCGCGTCGCGCTTCATTTGCCTCCCTCGCTCGGAAATGTGCCACTTTTCGCTCGAATGCGCACATCTTCGTTTTTATTGATTATTTTTAGTTAATCTTTCGCTCTTTCATACGACAAATTTCAATATAGTTTAGTAAATACCGATTTTTGGTTTGAAAAACAATTTTTACCATAGCAATGAGTGGAAGGGAGCGAAAAGATACGATAATCTCGTCGGTGCGAGTGAGAGGGAACGATTAAAATTATTCAACTTATTTTTCGACTAATTTATCAGCTTAAATTAATGTGAATCGTGCTTAAAACTGAGTGTGCACATTCGAGCTCAAAGTGGCACATTCCGATCTCGGGAAAATGAAGCGCGCCGCTCCGCGTCGCGCTTCATTTGCTTCCCTCGCTCGGAAATGTGCCACTTTTCGCTCGAATGCGCACATCTTCGTTTTTATTGATTATTTTTAGTTAATCTTTCGCTCTTTCATATGATAAATTTAAATGTAGTTTAGTAAATATCGATTTTTGGTTTGAAAAACAATTTTTACCATAGCAATGAGTGGAAGGGAGCGAAAAGATACGATAATTTCGTCGGTGCGAGTGAGAGAGAACGATTAAAATTATTCAACTTATTTTTTGACTAATTTATTAGCTTAAATTATTGTAAATCGTGCTTAAAACCGAGTGTGCACATTTGAGCTCAAAGTGGCACATTCCGATCTCGGGAAAATGAAGCGCGCCGCTCCGCGTCGCGCTTCATTTGCTTCCCTCGCTTGAAAATGTGCCACTTTTCGCTCGAATGCGCACATCTTCGTTTTTATTGATTATTTTTAGTTAATCTTTCGCTCTTTCATATGATAAATTTAAATATAGTTTAGTAAATACCGATTTTTGGTTTGAAAAACAATTTTTACCATAGCAATAAGTGGAAGGGAGCGAAAAGATACGATAATCTCGTCGGTGCGAGTGAGAGGGAACGATTAAAATTATTCAACTTATTTTTCGACTAATTTATCAGCTTAAATTAATGTAATCTGCTTAAAACCGAGTGTGCAATTCGAGCTCAAAGTGGCACATTCCGATCTGGGAAAAAGAAGCGGCCGCTCCGCGTCGCGCTTCATTTGCTTCCCTCGCTCGGAAATGTGCCACTTTTCGCTCGAATGCGCACATCTTGTTTTTATTGATTATTTTAGTTAATCTTTCGCTTTTCATATGATAAATTTAAATGTAGTTTAGTAAATATCGATTTTGGTTTAAAACAATTTTACCCTAGCAATGAGTGGAAGGAAACGAAAAGATACGATAATCTCGTCGGTGCGAGTGAAGGAACGATTAAAATTATTCAACTTATTTTTGACTAATTTATCAGCTTAAATTATTGTGAATCGTGCTTAAAACGAGTGTGCACATTCGAGCTCAAAGTGGCACATTCCGATCTCGGGAAAATGAAGCGCGCCGCTCCGCGTCGCGCTTCATTTGCCTCCCTCGCTCGGAAATGTGCCACTTTTCGCTCGAATGCGCACATCTTCGTTTTATTGATTATTTTAGTTAATCTTTCGCTCTTTCATACGACAAATTTCAAAAATAGTTTAGTAAATACCGATTTTGGTTTGAAAACAATTTTACCATAGCAATGAGTGGAAGGGAGCGAAAAGATACGATAATCTTTGTCGGTGCGAGTGAGAGGAACGATTAAAATTATTCAACTTATTTTTGACTAATTTATCAGCTTAAATTATTGTAAATCGTGCTTAAAACGAGTGTGCACATTCGAGCTCAAAGTGGCACATTCCGATCTCGGAAAATGAAGCGCGCCGCTCCGCGTCGCGCTTCATTTGCTTCCTCGCTCGGAAATGTGCCACTTTTCGCTCGAATGCGCACATCTTCGTTTTTTTTGATTATTTTAGTTAATCTTTCGCTCTTTCATATGATAAATTTAAATGTAGTTTAGTAAATATCCCATTTTGGTTTGAAAACAATTTTACCATAGCAATGAAATGGAAGGGAGCGAAAAGATACGATAATTTCGTCGGTGCGAGTGAGAGGAACGATTAAAATTATTCAACTTATTTTTGACTAATTTATTAGCTTAAATTATGTAATCGTGCTTAAAACCGAGTGTGCACATTTGAGCTCAAAGTGGCACATTCCGATCTCGGGAAAATGAAGCGCGCCGCTCCGCGTCGCGCTTCATTTGCTTCCTCGCTGGAAATGTGCCACTTTTCGCTCGAATGCGCACATCTTCGTTTTTATTGATTATTTTTAGTTAATCTTTCGCTCTTTCATATGATAAATTTAAATGTAGTTTAGTAAATATCGATTTTTGGTTTAAAAAATAATTTTTACTATAGCAATGAGTGGAAGGAAGCGAAAAGATACGATAATCTCGTCGGTGCGAGTGAGAGAGAACGATTAAAATTATTCAACTTATTTTTTGACTAATTTATTAGCTTAAATTATTGTGAATCGTGCTTAAAACCGAGTGTGCACATTCGAGCTCAAAGTGGCACATTCCGATCTCGGGAAAATGAAGCGCGCCGCTCCGCGTCGCGCTTCATTTGCTTCCCTCGCTCGGAAATGTGCCACTTTTCGCTCGAATGCGCACATCTTCGTTTTTATTGATTATTTTTAGTTAATCTTTCGCTCTTTCATATGATAAATTTAAATGTAGTTTAGTAATTATCGATTTTTGGTTTGAAAAACAATTTTTACCATAGCAATGAGTGGAAGGGAGCGAAAAGATACGATAATCTCGTCGGTGCGAGTGAGAGGGAACGATTAAAATTATTCAACTCATTTTTCGTCTAATTGATCGACTTAAATTATTGTGAATTTTTATAAGAACTTGAAACAAATTTATTGTTGCGTAAAAATGGTAGGGAAGACCGGGTATAGTTGTCTCATGGGTAAGTTGTCACAAAAGCCGTAACAGCAAACCTAATGAATTAATAAATTTGTTTACCCCTGTCGAAGAAGCCCGAGCACAATAGCTCCTTACGTACTTCACTTCAGTTCGCTCTGAAATACCGTAAAAAAAATATATGCGTTCGTTTTTTTTTGTACAATAAAAGTAATTTTTTGTGAATCTGTGTTGAGTCTCGTACGTATATTTAAATTTTGCATGGTGATATACTTTTTCGTGTATTTATGATGTTTAAGATATGCTTCATAATATCATTCATATGATTTCTTAAATCACCATTGATTTAAATTTATTTTGGGAGTTAATTGTGTAAAACTGTTTTGAGGAAAGTTGTCTCAAGTTAACGGGGGCTAGTTGTCACATGTGCAAAGCAACACCATAAATATGTGCGGCCTTTTTTATTGATTTCTAGGGGTTTTACTACATAAACGATTGGCTGTAATTATATTTGTGTCATTTTTGTTAACATAACCTAAGTTCGTTAGATAGAAGTTACTATTCGCTCACAGCAAATATTTTTTATTTTTTTTAATTATGAATAAGATATTTTTCGTTCCTTTCTTAAGTAAAATTTCTTACAAACAACATTTTACCTTTAATAAAAATAGGCATTTGTTTTGTCGTTTTGTATTTTACCTTTTATTTAGTATGTGACTACTTACCCCAGACACGGGGTTAAAAGTCCCACTTTTCTTTTTTCATAAAAATTATAATATGTTCTTTTTAGATAACGGTAGAGAAAAAGTCTTTATTTTTTCTTACACTAGAATAAATACACTGTCAATTGATAAATTAAGACCATGGGCTCTATAAATTCAAAAGAACAAAAATTGTGACTTCTAACCTCGGTCTCCCCTATTTTAAAAATAACAGCATTACTTTTCGGCTGCATTAAAATTTTTATTTATTTCTGTCATTTTGCATAACAAAATTAAATTGCAATGATTTCTTACGGCAACAAAAACGGTAACAGTCGAATTTTAAAAATCATTAATTGTATAATTCTTATTTTCTGGGGCGCTATGCACAAAAAAACAATTTTCAATAATTTTCCACAACTCCAAAAAAAAAATCAATACGCATTTTCCTCCGATTCGAATTTAACACCCTAATTGACGCATTTTCTTAAGATTCCCTTCCCGAAAACACATTTTTCGGGTTTGCCCAAAAAGTCCTTTCAAACTTTCCGCTTCGAAGCCCCCTCCCAACACCGAAAAGTGAATAATTAAACGGGCCAACAACTGACATTTTACCCAAATCGAAAATTGATGCCGAAGGCGCAGAAATTAAAATCGAAGAATGAAAAATTCAAAGGCCACGCCGAAAATTCGCGACACAAACGCACCGCCCCACCCCCGCTTTAAATAAATTGCCGATGCTCGAACGCAATTCTATTTTTGGACCGCCCGAAATTATTTAAAAGTCTATTTTTAAATCGTTCGTTCGTTTTACATTTCAAATTGGATAATTTCAATCAAAAATCACGAAAAATTAATTCGGAGGAAAATAAAATAGAAAACTGATAAAATCACTTTTCTTTTCTCCGACCAAAAAAAAAAACTAATATAAAAACAAGGGAATTTGATAAATAATTTATTTCGCAAGCAGCGCCAATTTTGATAAAATCCAATCCCAGCGGTACTAACATTTCGTAACAAAAAAAATCAGTTGGATTTAGAAAAAAAAAAAAACACGCACACACACACAAACACAAATAAACCGAAGATATTTTCGCCGCTTCGCAAATCCCCCCAACCCCAAAAAAAATGCGCCCCCATCGAAATTGCAATGTCCAAAATCTCGGCACGTATGTAGGTACACTCATTTCCAAGCGAACCCAAATAAGTGCGGCGTGCGCGTGCGCGCTGCAAGGCACGCTGCCTATCGAGCGAATTTTCCGCAGTCGTCGAAAAGCTTCTGAATTGCACGCAGTGTTGCCTAGCACGTACTTCGGTGGGCGTTCCGGCAATGTTTTCGACAAAGCCATCCTCCATCCTTCTCGCACTTTTAGCAATAACACGCTCTCGTCCCACTTCCGAGCTCGCTTTGTGCCAAATTTGAATTAAGACTCTCTTCTTTTATCGCTTAAGGCGACTTTCGTGCGAGTTGTGCGCGTCCCCGTCTTCTTTGGGCCACCTTTCGCCTTTTTTTTTTGGGCCGCCGGATCTGGGTACGTATTTCGCTTCGGGCGAACGGAGGAGGAAGAAGGCCCGAATTTTTTTTGCGCGGTCCGGACCACTTTTTGCCGCTTCTTCCTCCGCAAACATTTAATTGTGGACGCAACTCTGGAGGATTCTTGTAATTTTGCAGTGCTTAAGTTAATATGCCGCAAGGGCCTGCGACTAATCCCTTCATGAAGCCCTTCGTGGTACTGGCTTTACCTGGAATGTATCTGTTTTATAAATACAATCAATATAGAAGACGAAAGAAAGAGAACGCGAAGAGGAGGTTGACCGAAAGGGAACTCCAGCATTTGAATAACAAAATCGTGAGTAATTTTTTCTCCCTCCCCCGCGCCCCCCAAAAGAAAAAATTGGATCAAAACACACCGGGCCCCAAAATAGTGCGTTCGGCCGAAACGGGCCAAAAATTTGATTAAGCCTCCCGAGAGGACAATTTTCTGCTCTCGTTTGTTTTTTTTTCGGGCGAGTAATTACTTCTAACTGTGATTTATGAAAAAAAAAAACGAAAAAACAAAAGAGGCGTATGCACGTCAGTCGACGCGTGAAAATATTTTTCCCAAGGGTTTTCCTTCGGGACAAATGAAACACACGAAGATGCGTTGCGGTAAACTTCCTCCCTCGCCCATTTTTCATCGGATTTTAACTTCGCACCGCTCTTTGCTTTTGTTATTGTTTTTTTATTATTATTATTATTAATTAAATTGAAACGTGGACAAATTTTGGGCGGGTCGTTTCGAAGATCAGTCTCTCAGCCGCGAATCCTTTGTTTGAAAGTGCGAAATGTGGACCTGGGCCGAGACGTGAGACGAAGGATGTTCTTTCAGCATCTGAAGAACTCGGTGGGCCAGTTCTTCGCGTCCGTGGAGCAATTGGGCCGCCTTCTCGAGGCACTTTAATTCGTATTTCGTTAGTTTCGGGAGGCCGTAATTGTGGACGACGCCGGTCGGCCCGAATTTTACGGTCGTCACTAAATATCTGAAAAAATTAAACATGACCACATGTAAAAATTAATATAAATAAATTTAATAAATACGATGATGTGCGCGTTCGAGCGAAAAGTGGCACATTTCCGAGCGAGGGAGGCAAATGAAGCGCGACGCGGAGCGGCGCGCTTCATTTTCCCGAGATCGGAATGTGCCACTTTGAGCTCGAATGTGCACACTCGGTTTTAAGCACTATTCACAGTTGTTTTGGTGAAAAAAAATTAATATATAATTTTATCATTCCCTCTCACTTGTACTTATGAGTTTTTTGTATCTTTTCACTCTTTCCCACTCATTGCTATGGAAAAATACGTTTTTCGAACATATATTCGATATTTAAATTAAATTTGTTGATTGGAAAGAAAGTTTAATTTACAAAATTCAATAAATACGAGGATGTGCGCATTCGAGCGAAAAGTGGCACATTTCCGAGCGAGGGAGGCAAATGAAGCGCGACGCGAAGCGGCGCGCTTCATTTTCCCGAGATCGGAATGTGCCACTTTGAGCTCGAATGTGCACACTCGGTTTTAAGCACTATTCACAGTTGTTTTGGTGAAAAAAAAATTATTAAATAAATTTTATCATTCCCTCTCACTCGTACTTATGAGTTTTTTGTATCTTTTCACTCTCTTTCACTCATTGCTATGGTAAAAATACGTTTTTCGAACATATATTCGATATTTAAATTAAATTTGTTGATTGAAAAGAAAGTTTAATTTACAAAATTCAATGAATACGAGGATGTGCGCATTCGAGCGCAAAGTGGCACATTTCCGAGCGAGGGAGGCAAATGAAGCGCGACGCGGAGCGGCGCGCTTCATTTTCCCGAGATCGAAATGTGCCACTTTGAGCTCGAATGTGCGCACTCGGTTTTAAGCACTATTCACAGTTGTTTTGGTGAAGAAAAATTAATAAATATTTTTTATCATTCCCTCTCACTCGTACTTATGAGTTTTTTGTATCTTTTCACTAACTCCCACTCATTGCTATGGTAAAAATACGTTTTTCGAACATATATTCGATATTTAAATTAAATTTGTTGATTGGGAAGAAAGTTTAATTTACAAAATTCAATAAATACGAGGATGTGCGCATTCGAGCGAAAAGTGGCACATTTCCGAGCGAGGGAGGCAAATGAAGCGCGACGCGGAGCGGCGCGCTTCATTTTCCCGAGATCGGAATGTGCCACTTTGAGCTCGAACGCGCACACTCGGTTTTAAGCACGATTGACGATAATTTAAACCATTAAATTGACGAAAAATTAGTTAAAAAATTTTAATCGTTCCCTCTCGCTTCCACTTACGAAATTGTCGTATCTTTTTGCTCGCTTCCACTCATTGCTATAGGTAAATACGTTTCTCGAACATAAAATCGATATGTACTAAACTAAATTTAATTTTTTTGATTTCAAGTAGTGAAGAATATAAAAAAAATCTAAAAAATAACGAGTATGTGCGTGGAAGAGTTTTATTAATGCTTTTAGTTTAAAAAAAAAATTGTCTCGTGTGCGGCTTCGAGATAAGAGAAATCGATTTTTTAGGGTTAAAAGTATTCGTTTTGCAAGCTGCCATAAATAAAATAATTGGTTGTTTACTCGTTTTTATTTTTTCGAAAAATTTAATGCAGAGAGTCGAGTAATTGCGCAATTCGAAATTTGCGCCTTTTACGAAAAATTATTTGTTTTTTATGTGGTAACCATGGTTATTTAGCTACTTTGTCATAATACGAGTTGTATCAAAATTTTTGTAAGGTGTTTTTTGGTGGTGTTATGTATTGAAAATTTACAGAATTTTGAGTTTTTAAAAATTTCGGGTACGCTTCTATAAGTTACCAAGTTATTATTTTTTTAATTCTAAAAATTGAAGTTGGAAGAAATAATTGTTGGTAGCTTCGATTCTGATTTATTTCAAATTTTTAGGGTGCACTGTATTATTTTTTTTTATATATATATCAAAACGTTTTTTTACAGCCTTTTTGGCCATCTTTCGCAGCCCAGTACTCAAGATTTTCTATTTTTTTTTTTGAAATTGATAATTGAAAATTTGAAAAATAAGCGAGTTATTTTAAAAGTTTTGGTTTTAGTAGTTTAAAAAGAAAACAGATCGTGTGTGGCTTTGAAATATGAAAAGTTGATTTTTTAAAGGTTAAAAATATCTTTTTTGTTTGACGTGATAAATAAAATAATTAGTTGTTTAATTGTTTTCTTTTTGAAAAATTTAATGCGGAGAGTTGATTAATTGTGTAATTTGAAAGTTGCGCCTTTTATGAAAAATTAATTGTTTATTTATGCGGTAGCCATGGTTATTTAGCTGCTTTTTCATATTACGAGTTGGCACATCAATTTATTTTGCCGCGCTCGCATTGAAATTTTTGGTGGTTTCGGGTACTGAAAAGTTTTCGAATTTTGGGCGTTTAAATTTTTTTTATCACCTAAAAAGATATTATTTTTTTAATACTAAAAATTGAAGTTTGGTGAAATAATTGTTGGCATTCTAATTTATTTTAATTTTTTTTTTTTTGAGATTGACAATTGAAAATTTTGAGTTTTAAATCTGCGAATTAAAAATTTTAAAAGTTTTAGTTTTAGTAATTTAAAAAACAAACTACATCGTGTGTAGCTTTGAAATGTAGAAAATTGATTTTTTAAGGTTAAAAATGCTGGTTTTGCTTGCGGTTTTTTAATAAATTAAAATCGTATTGGTGGTTTTCCTTTAAAAAAAATTGTTTTGGTTTAATTTACGGTTGATTAACTAAATAATTTAAAAATTGCGCTTATTATGAGAAATTATTGGTTTATTTATGGTTATGGTAATTTGGCTACTATTTGATAATCAACGTTGCCGTATCGATTTATATTAGTGAGTTTATAGCGAAATATTTGATCTGATGGTGTTGTGATTTTTTGATGGTAAAAAGTCTCTGGATTTTAGATTCTGATATATTTAAAATGTTATTTTTTTTTAAATTGTTTTACGTTGCAAGTTTTTGGAATTTTGAATCTTTTAGGCATTTAAATATGTTTTACAATGAAGTAGGTTATAAGTTTCTAAGTAGTTGTGTTGGTAATAATAAAAAAACCGGTGCGTGGACGTATGTACGCGCGCTAGAGCCAACTAAATTAATTTTCATAGTTCCCTCTCGCTCGCCCTATCGAGATCGTCGTATCTTTTTGCTCCCTTCCACTCATTGCTATGGCAAATACATTTTTCAAACATAAAATAGATATTTAGAGAAACTAAATTTAAAATGTTTTGAAAGAGCGAAGGATAAAAGTAGTCGAATTCAATAAATACGAGGATGTGCGCATTTGAGCGAAAAGTGGCACATTTCCGAGCGAGGGAGGCAAATGAAGCGCGACGCGGAGCGGCGCGCTTCATTTTTCCGAGATCGGAATTTGCCACTTTGAGCTCAAATGTGCACACTCGGTTTTAAGCAAGATTCACAATAATTTAAACCAATAAATTAGACGAAAAATGTGTTAACAAATTTTCATCATTCCCTCTCGCTTCCACTTATGAAATTGTCCTATCCTTTTGCTCCCTTCCACTCATTGGTATAGTAAATACGTTTTTTGAACATAGAATCGATATTTACTACACTAAATTTAGATTTATGATTTGAAATAGCGAAAAATAAATAGACAAATTCGAGGATCTGAAAATTTGCATAAAAAATTAGTTTAAAAAAAGAGCAAACGTCACAACTGCTAGCTTGCTCAATTTTTTCGAAATCTTTTAATACGTGTCAATTTTTTTAATATTTTTTGTACCCAAAATTATAATAATTTGAAAATTTTGAATATTTTGAAAATATATCGAGGTTAAAAACTTTTGAATAAAAGTTTAATAGAAAAAAACGTCGCAATTCGCAACATTTTCAATTTTCTCAAAATTTCCAAACAAAACCCTTAAATCAGCGCCCCCAAAGTTTTGCTGACTGAAGACCGTTATTTTTAGAATTTAGACATTTTTAAATAAATAAATGTCAATTTTTTCATTTTTTTGCATAGTTTAAACGAAGTTAAATTTCTTAAAGTAAAACATGTAGAGAATTTATTTCTTATGAGCTCGTCTAATACTTTGATTAATAAAAAAGAAGAGTAAATTTGACAGGCGTACACCTCTTACAATTATTAAACGTACACCCCTTCTATTTTTCTTAAAGTAGAATAAAATTATATTTATAATCAAAAAGGTGTCAACGAAACCAAATTTCTTAATGTAAAACATGTATGGTATTCATTTCTGACGCTTTTTTCTAAATTAACGTTTTTTGTCACTATTTTCTGTCGTCCTATCTGTCTGCATGGGCTAACCTCAAAAACTACTGTAGAGATTTTGATACGGTCCCATATAACTTGAACGATTTAAATATCGCGCGCAGAAAAGCTCGCAAACAGCACGCCCTTTACTCACTTGATCAACAAACATCCTCAAAGTTCAACCAATTTGCACAAAATATCTATAAATTATATAGGGAAACCTGTTGTACCTTGGTCCTTATGTACCTAGCATAACTTTATTTTTTTTAATATTAATGCCAAAGTACATCGCCTCTGTTGTACCTAGGCCACAGATACACTAATTTTTAAATCTTATAGCAATTTGAGTAAACGGTTGGTAATGCTTTCAAATATTTTATGATGGATGCCTTATTAGTGCCCCACTACGATGCAATTCATTTTATCAAAAAATTGTTACAAATACAACATAAAAAAAATTACAAGTAAAAAAAGGTCCAAGGTACAACAGGTCTCCCAACACAAACCTTTCTCGTGAACCAGTCTATCTATTAGTGAAACCCGTATCAGAATCCGTACTGTAGTGTCTGATATTATCCTATACAGACAGATAGGACGACAGAAAAACCTTTGCGAAAATTTTTTACTTATTATAACATCTAGTCATCGTAATTCAATTGATTTTTTCTTTTCTAAAACAAAAACTAAATTTTCAATCTTACTTGCAAATGGGCAAGAAATTTTGCCGAACAAAAGCGGCCGCAACGGCCGCATGGTCCCCGCACAGCCCAATTCCAATGGTCGTCGCCAGCTGATTGATGGAATACGCTTCGCTTAGAGTGGCCGCTTGGATTTTCACCGCCGGCGAGCACTGCGTCGAACTCGCCACGTTCATATCTCTTATTTTCGCCTGCAAGTCGATCGAATCGGGGGGCAAAATGCCGGCCGGAACGGCTCTCGAAAATAGGGGCACGACGCAATCGGTGTCGGGGCCGCCCACGATGGGCACCTGCACCGATCTCGGGTCCAAATCTTGATAATTCGCGATGTAAGCGTTGGTCCGATTCTAAAATCGATTTTTTGGCTTTTTTTAAGAAATTTTGCGCACGTAAAAAAATGGGAACCTGCGTCAGAGATGCGGAACCGACGAGGCGGCCCGGATGGTACCAGTCGGTTTGCTTGAAAGCGGTGGCCACCAGCGGTAGGGTCGCGGAAACGGGCCGCGCACAGACCACGATGATCGCTTTTGGTGCGAATTTTGTGCAGTCGAAGGCGTAGTTCAGGAGCCTTTCGGCCTCTTGTCTCAGGCGCGTTTCGGCCGATGCGTTTTGGGGACACTTGTCCAAGCCAATCAGCAGGACGATATCGGCGCGCTGAAAATTTAAATAAACAAAATTAATTGAAAATTTTTAAACGTAGAAATCCGGCCCTGCACCAATTATTTTCGAATTTCGACTTGTTGCAATGGCAAAATAAATATTTTTTAACGATTTGAATTTTTTTAAATTTTATTTATACCGGGTGTTTCATTTAAAATGCCACGAGCTTATAATTCCGAAAATAATTTGTAATTGCATAGAGCTTGTCATGAGCTTTCCAAAAATGTTTAACAAGTTGGCATTTAATTAATAAATAATGTAAAAAAAAAAATATATTTTGGATTATAAAGATGTTTCAGTAAAATGTCACTAGCTTATAATTTCTAAAATAATAAAAAATTTAAAAAAAAGTACAAGTGACACTTAACTGAAGCACTACAATCTCAAATAAAAAAAAATTGACATTATTTATTGATCAAATGGTAACACATGGTAACACAATGCTTATACATTTTTGGAAAGCCCTGTATATACATTGTATAAATAAAAGCAAATTTTATACCTATACTTTTTTAAAATTTCTATTATTTTAAGAGTTATAAGCTTGTCGCATTTTAAATGAAACGCCCGGTATATATATTTTTTATATTTTATTTTTAGTGTTATAATTTTTTTTACAATGTGCGTTTAGTATCATTATCATTTATTATCTGTTTTTTTTTTAAAAAAAATAATAGTAAACAGAATAATAATAACTCATTATGTTTTAATTTTTTACTCCAAAAGTGGGTCTAAATCTAATATGGGGACGTATAATTTTATATGCGGTCCGCGTAGTTGTAATGCATCTCCAAAGTGGCCCTTAAGATTATTGGGGTTGGCCATCTTTGATTTAGAACAAAAAACAGCTTAAATTTTTTAGTAGATTTTGTGTAAAAATATTGTCTAATTTTTAAAAATGACAAATTTTGCTTTGATTTAAATGATACGAAACGTAAGTTGTATTTTTATACGCAATTTAAGTGCAACTATCTCTTTTTATTTTATCGAAGTCGGATAAAGCTCGCTCTGTCTGTCTCGTTGGTATATCAAAATCAAGTTATTAAATTTTTTGTGGTCTTTCAAAAACGCTTTAAAAGTGTTTTAATCGATTTTTCGTATTTTACAAATGTAAATGGGGCGTGCAAAATTCAAGAATTGTATTGAAACGAAGTTTGTAACTTTAATGAATACTCATCTCTTTTTCACTCGTTAAAATTGCATAAGTCGCGCTCTATCGCACTCATTGTGAATGTTTCGTATTAAAATCTAATGATATTCTGGATTACTTTGTCTGTTGTTTGCGAGTAAACACTTTTATTTTAATGACCAATGCTTTCTCGGTTACTCCTACAAAATAAGAAAAATATTATTAAAAAAATTATGTCTAATTAGTAAAAAAAACTTGTTTTGTAAAGAAGTAATTACAATTTAATTTTTAAATTAGATAACTCGGAATTACTTTAAAAAAAATATATTGTAAACATCGTTAAGTCGAATGGAAAAAAAATTTTTTTCAAACGTAATAATTTTATAAACTTTGCAGACCGGGATCCTCTTTGCGGGAGTTTTTTTTTTTTTAAATGAAAAAAGTTTTTCTTTAAATGTCGGGCCTGTTGAATAGTTTTATAGTGATTTGAACGAAATTAATAAAATATCATAACTTATGACTATTTTATATTATTATCAACAAATTGCAAAATAAACGTCGGCCCGGAGCACACAAAATTTTTTAGGTTAGGGCACTTAACGTTTTAAATTAATTTCAATTTCGTTTTTGATTTTTAATTAAACCGTTTTTTTGTTTGTTCTATATTTTTATATTTATTTTAATGTTCAATTTTCTATTCGTATGTAATATCGACTGTTTTTAAGAGAATCGATTGTTTCATTTTTGGTAGTGCTGTACAATTTGGTATACTAAACCGGTCCTAAAATTTAACCGGGTTAATTAGTTCGTCGGCCAACCGGTTAAGATAAATTAACTGGTTAAATCAGTTAACCGGTTAATCGCTTAAATTGGATAACCAGTTAATTGGTTAAATTAATTATGCGGCTAACCGGTTAATTGGTTAAGTTAATTAACCAGTTAATTGGTTAATTGATTAAGTTAATTATCTAGTTAATTGGTTAAATTAGTTAACTGGTTAAATTACTTAACCGGTTAACTGGTTAACTGGTTAATTTATTTAACCAGTGAATTGGTTATCTAATTAACCTGGTTAAATTTTATGACGTGAGAGGGAACGATTAAAATTATACGACTAAGATATTGACCTAAATTATTGTGAATCATGCTTAAAACCGAGTGTGCACATTCGAGCTCAAAGTGGCACATTCCGATCTCGGGAAAATGAAGCGCGCCGCTCCGCGTCGCGCTTCATTTGCTTCCCTCGCTCGGAAATGTGCCACTTTTCGCTCGAATGCGCACATCCTCGTATTTATTACATTCGCCTAATTTATTCTTCGCTCTTTCAAACCAAATATTGTAATTTTGTTCAGTAAATATCGATTTTATGTTCGAAAAACGAATTTCTAAAATCGCAATGAGTGGAAGCGAGCGAAAAGATACGATAAACTTGTGAGTACGAGTGAGAGGGAGAGATTAAAATTATACGACTAAGATATTGGCCTAAATTATTGTGAATCATGCTTAAAACCGAGTGTGCACATTCGAGCTCAAAGTGGCACATTCCGATCTCGGGAATGAAGCGCGCCGCTCCGCGTCGCGCTTCATTTGCTTCCCTCGCTCGGAAATGTGCCACTTTTCGCTCGAATGCGCACATCCTCGTATTTATTACATTCGCCTAATTTATTCTTCGCTCTTTCAAACCAAATATTGTAATTTTGTTCAGTAAATATCGATTTTATGTTCGAAAAACGAATTTCTAAAATCGCAATGAGTGGAAGCGAGCGAAAAGATACGATAAACTTGTGAGTACGAGTGAGAGGGAGAGATTAAAATTATACGACTAAGATATTGGCCTAAATTATTGTGAATCATGCTTAAAACCGAGTGTGCACATTCGAGCTCAGTGGCACATTTCCGATCTCGGAATGAAGCGCGCCGCCCGCGTCGCGCTTCATTTGCTTCCCTCGCTCGGAAATGTGCCACTTTTCGCTCGAATGCGCACATCCTCGTATTTATTACATTCGCCTAATTTATTCTTCGCTCTTTCAAACCAATTATTGTAATTTTGTTCAGTAAATATCGATTTTATGTTCGAAAAACGAATTTCTAAAATCGCAATGAGTGGAAGCGAGCGAAAAGATACGATAAACTTGTGAGTACGAGTGAGAGGAGAGATTAAAATTATACGACTAAGATATTGGCCTAAATTATTGTGAATCATGCTTAAAACCGAGTGTGCACATTCGAGCTCAAGTGGCACATTCCGATCTGGAATGAAGCGCGCCGCCCGCGTCGCGCTTCATTTGCTTCCCTCGCTCGGAAATGTGCCACTTTTCGCTCGAATGCGCACATCCTCGTATTTATTACATTCGCCTAATTTATTCTTCGCTCTTTCAAACCAAATATTGTGATTTTGTTCAGTAAATATCGATTTTATGTTCGAAAAACGAATTTCTAAAATCGCAATGAGTGGAAGCGAGCGAAAAGATACGATAAACTTGTGAGTACGAGTGAGAGGGAGAGATTAAAATTATACGACTAAGATATTGGCCTAAATTATTGTGAATCATGCTTAAAACCGAGTGTGCACATTCGAGCTCAAAGTGGCACATTCCGATCTCGGGAAAATGAAGCGCGCCGCTCCGCGTCGCGCTTCATTTGCCTCCCTCGCTCGGAAATGTGCCACTTTTCGCTCGAATGCGCACATCCTCGTATTTATTACATTCGCCTAATTTATTCTTCGCTCTTTCAAACCAAATATTGTGATTTTGTTCAGTAAATATCGATTTTATGTTCGAAAAACGAATTTCTAAAATCGCAATGAGTGGAAGCGAGCGAAAAGATACGATAAACTTGTGAGTACGAGTGAGAGGGAGAGATTAAAATTATACGACTAAGATATTGGCCTAAATTATTGTGAATCATGCTTAAAACCGAGTGTGCACATTCGAGCTCAAAGTGGCACATTCCGATCTCGGGAAAATGAAGCGCGCCGCTCCGCGTCGCGCTTCATTTGCTTCCCTCGCTCGGAAATGTGCCACTTTTCGCTCGAATGCGCACATCCTCGTATTTATTACATTCGCCTAATTTATTCTTCGCTCTTTCAAACCAAATATTGTAATTTTGTTCAGTAAATATCGATTTTATGTTCGAAAAACGAATTTCTAAAATCGCAATGAGTGGAAGCGAGCGAAAAGATACGATAAACTTGTGAGTACGAGTGAGAGGGAGAGATTAAAATTATACGACTAAGATATTGGCCTAAATTATTGTGAATCATGCTTAAAACCGAGTGTGCACATTCGAGCTCAAAGTGGCACATTCCGATCTCGGGAAAATGAAGCGCGCCGCTCCGCGTCGCGCTTCATTTGCTTCCCTCGCTCGGAAATGTGCCACTTTTCGCTCGAATGCGCACATCCTCGTATTTATTGAATTTATTAATATTAATTTTTACACTTGGCTGTATTTAATTTTGTTACGCCAAGTAAATAGGAAAACCTGTTGTCGACAAATTTTCAATTTTTTTTGGTTATAAATCTTTGGGAGCGACCTTTGGTCGTGTTCCGATTGAAATTTGAGCGCGATTGGTGCGGGAGAAGATTTCGTACGGTTTAAGTTTTTTTTCAAAAATTTACACGAACTGCCGGCGCCACTCCTTCGTCGCCGTGGTAAGCTTTAACTTCGCTCCTCGTGTCGATGTGCCTTAAATCCGCCGCAATGCCCATCACTTCGGGGGTGCCGTGCAAATAAATTTGGGAGACGATGGGATTCTGCTTGAGGAGGAACGCCGTCGCCTCTCCCGTCGGGGTGTGCGCCCCCAAAACGCCCACCCTCACCGACTTGCGGCGAAAGGTCGTGTCGACGAAGGGCACCGGTAGAAAACCTAAAATTCGATTTATAATTCGAAAAATCTATGCGAAAATAATTACAATTGAAATTTTGGAAAAAATGTTCGACTCACTCGAATGAGCGCTGCGTCTTGTAAACCATTTTTTGAGACCGAAGCAGTTTTGGATTTTGAGTCGATGGACGTTCATTGCAAATTTTTAATTCGAAAATTAATGTCGGCAAAAAAATCTACATTTTTTTTCTTATTGAAAGATTCAAAACCTGAAATGTGACACGATAGTTTTGACGCTTGATTTTTAAAAATTTGTTTTAAAGCGTGTTTTTGATTGGTATTTATCCGAGGCCTCAAAAATCGTGATTAAGGCATTATTTTTTACAAATATTTTTTTAATTTTTATAAAACGACTTCGTATAACTAAAATTTTTACAATTATACTCACAAATTCAATTTTAAATAAACCGCCATTTAAATTGTCCTAAAGTACTAAGTTAGTTGTATGTATGTGTGCGAGTGTGTGTGCTTATGTATGTATGTTACTATGATTACGGAACAAACAATTCCGATAACAAGAAACGAAAAGTCGATTATATTCGCTAATGTTCAGTCCCCGAAGTCGACTAACTCGATTTCGGAAAGAAAATCTGGGCATCGGAGCGCGCGTAAATTAAATTATTTCAGTCATTAATTTGAAACGTAATTAATTTTCACCTGTTGAACTTGACTTGTTTGCTGTAATTACATCATTACATACGCAACGCTTGTGTTTGCAAGGAATTGATTATTTATGATCGAGTTCCTCGCCACTTAAGATCTACGGCTGTCCAATTTCAATGCCCGATAACAGCCAAAAGTGATACTTCTTTGGCGCGACGCAATTAAATATGACCACGCGTAAAAATTATTATAAATAAGTACGAGGGTGGTGGTTTTCTTTGAAAAAATTGTTTTTGGTTTAATTTAGGGTTGATTAATTAAACAATTTAAAAATTGCGCCTTTTATGAGAAATTATAGTTTATTTGTGTCGTAACTATGGTTATTTGGCTACTATTTGATAATCGACGTTGCCGTATCGATTTATTTTAGTGTGTTGTCAGCGAAATGTTTGATCTGATGGTGTTGCCAGTTTTTGATGGCAAAAAACTTCTGAATTTTATATTCTGATACATTCAAAATGTTATTTTTTTTTCAATTGCTTTACGTTGCAAGTTTTTGGAATTTTGAATCTTTTAGCATTTAAATACGTTTTTACAAAGAAGTTTCTAAATAGTTGTCTTAGTAATAATGAAAAAATCGGTTCGTGGACGTATATGCGCGCGTTAGAGGTAACTAAATTAATTTTCATAGTTCCCTCTCGCTTGCCCTAACGAGAATGATGTATCTTTTCGCTCCCTTCCACTCATTGCTATGGTAAATACATTTTTCGAACACAAAATAGATATTTTAAGAAACTAAATTTAAAACGATTTGAAAGAGCGAAGGATAAAAGTAGTCGAACTCAATAAATACGAGGATGTGCGCATTTGAGCGAAAAGTGGCACATTTCCGAGCGAGGGAGGCAAATGAAGCGCGACGCGGAGCGGCGCGCTTCATTTTCCCGAGATCGGAATGTGCCACTTTGAGCTCAAATGTGCACACTCGGTTTTAAGCACGATTCACAATAATTTAAACCAATAAATTAGACGAAAAATGTGTTAACAAATTTTCATCGTTCCTCTCGCTTCCACTTATGAAATTGTCCTATCTTTTTGCTCCCTTCCACTCATTGGTATAGTAAATACGTTTTTTGAACATAGAATCGATATTTACTACACTAAATTTAGATTTATGATTTGAAATAGCGAAAAATAAATAGACAAATTCGATAAATACGAGGATGTGCGCATTCGAGCGAAAAGTGGCACATTTCCGAGCGAGGGAGGCAAATGAAGCGCGACGCGGAGCGGCGCGCTTTATTTTCCTGAGATCGGAATGTGCCACTTTGAGCTCGAATGTGCACACTCGGTTTTAAGCACGATTCACAATAATTTAAACCAATAAATTAGACGAAAAATGTGTTAACAAATTTTCATCGTTCCTCTCGCTTCCACTTATAAAATTGTCCTATCTTTTTGCTCCTTCCACTCATTGCTATAGTAAATACGTTTTTTGAACATAGAATCGATATTTACTACACTAAATTTAGATTTATGATTTGAAATAGCGAAAAATAAATAGACAAATTCGATAAATACGAGGATGTGCGCATTCGAGCGAAAAGTGGCACATTTCCGAGCGAGGGAGGCAAATGAAGCGCGACGCGGAGCGGCGCGCTTCATTTTCCCGAGATCGGAATGTGCCACTTTGAGCTCGAATGTGCACACTCGGTTTTAAGCACGATTCACAATAATTTAAACCAATAAATTAAACGAAAAATGTGTTAAAAATTTTCATCGTTCCCTCTCGCTTCCACTTACGAAATTGTCGTATCTTTTTGCTCGCTCCCACTCATTGCTATGGTAAATACGTTTTTCATACATAAAATCGATATTGACTAAACTAAATTTAATTTTTTTAATTTGAAAGAGCAAATAATATAAAAAATTTTTTAACAATAGTAAGTATGTGCGTATTCGAGCAAAAAGTGGCACATTTCCGAGCGAGGGTAGAAAATGAAGACTTTTTTTACATTTACAGCCTTAATTTGCCAATATGGCCGAAACATTATTGAAAAGTACTTAAAAAAAATAGCTTTAAAGTTTTATTTAGCGTTTAACACAAATATTATTTTAGTAGAACGCCAAAAAAAATTATTTTGTCAAAAAGAGAAGAAATAAAGTAACTTTAACGAGTTTTACTCATTTTTTTGCTTTTATTGAAAATTTATACAAAAATCAAGTACACCTCTACGTGTAGAGACTGACGTTTTAAGCAAATTGATATTTCAAATTAAATTGTGTACAGTCAGAGGCAAAAACGTTGTTCGTTTCAATTTATTATTGTTAAAAAACAGTAAATTTGCCCAAACTATTAAAAAAAATTGTATCCATAGATTTAAAGTTATAAGAATAAACAATTGAAATCAATTTTTTTTGTTAGTTCTAATGTCGAGAAGAACTCTTCAGAAATTAATTCTGCACGTGTTTCTGTACAAAATTAAAGCAATTTATTTATGGCGTTCTCGATTAAAAATAATATGCAAATCAGTGGCGTAGCGTGGGTTCCGGCCGCCAAATTCGCCGCCCTCTTATTTAGGCATTTAAATTTAACGGGCGCCGAAGTTGGCAGAAATTTTGCCGCCTCGCAAAATTACCGGCGGTGGCTGTTTCAGGGGAGGGTATTTGCGTAATTACCCCCCCTAAGAATTTTTCGTTTGCCTACATATTTTTATTTTTAAAAATTAGCAATATTTTAAACAAACAAGTTAAGTTTTTCCTTTTTTTTAATTTACTTTCCCCCCCCGCCAGTCGGCTAAAAACGCTCCTACGTGGTGGGCCCCTTCTACTATACGCTACTCATTTAATTTCGTAATTTAGTCCCCCTTAGTCAGGGGTTCCCAAGATTCGGCCCGCGGCCCAAATGCGGCCCTCAAAAACTGCGAATGCTCCCCGCGATATCAATACGATATATTATATTTTTATTAAAAAATAAATAAGTAAATAGTAAAATAAATAATAAATATTACAAATAAAATATTTTATTATTTTTAATAAATTCTTACAAAACTTTAGTTCTTTAGTATACTAATAAAAAAAAATAAGAAATAGTTAAATATATTTAAAACAAAAAAAATGGTGGTTATTGTTTTGATTTTATTTCGTTTTTTGGGCCGCCTAAGAAAAACTTTGGGAACTCCTGTCTTAAGCCTTCTACCCTAAAGCAAAAAACATTTTTTTTCGGAACCGATCCATTCCCTGCGACATTACTTTTGTCTCGGACTGTACTCCCATGTCAGATTTATTTCTGCTAAAATGCGAAGCTTCATACCTTCCAACATTCGAAGACGTATTCGAACGAATGTTATGTAAATGTATTTAAATGTTTGGTTTAGTTTTTGCACGCGAGCCCTTTTAATCCCGAATCTCAATTTAAAACCGAAATTGAAAACTGTCACTTTCCATTCCGTTCAAAGCAATTTCGAAAAATCGCCCGCCCGTAAATTACGAATTGCGCAATTAATCCGAAAAGATTTTTCCACGAAGAAAGGGCAAACGCGTTCTTGACCCCCGCGAAAGTCGATTTTTCGAGGCTTCCGTCGCCGCCGCCCCCGCTCTTTCGACGTTTACGGAAAATCGGAAATTAATCACGGCGTGCCCATAATGGGCGAAGAAAGCTTCATTAGAATTTTTGCAATAGCCGATAGCGTCTTCGAAAAGCGAACCTTGAACAAATAAAATCGATCCGCGGCCGCACAAAAAGCGTCCAATTTTAGCCGGCGAAGAAAAACAAAGTTTGGGGGCCGCTGAGCGAAGCCGCCTTATTAAACTTGTTGAATAAACAAAGGGATCGCGTGACATAGTGTTTCGGCGTGCGACTAAAAAAAATTCTCTTGTGATTCGAAAGGGCGTGCTGTTCTATTTGAAAAATCTCATTTGCAAATAAGCCGGGGAAATTCCAATTAAATGACGTTTAATTGGGGAAAAACGTCAAAAATGTGGCTATTTATAGACCGCGAAACTTAAGGACATCAAATAACCCCACTTTTACGCCATTTTTACTATTAGTTTTGCTGCGTTGCCCGGCAACGGGTACGATTGAAGCGATTAATTTAAATATGGCATCGTTGCATCGCTATTAATTATTATTAACTGGTTTGTTTTTTTTAATAAAATTAAACGCTTAATTGCGGAAAAACGTCAAAAATGTGGCTATTTATAGGTCGCAAAACTTAAGGACATCAAATAACCCCACTTTTACGCCATTTTTACTATTAGTTTTGCTGCGTTGCCCAGCAACGCGCACTATTAGAGCGATTAATTTAAATCTGGCATCGTTGCATCGCTATTAATTATTGTTAACTGGTTTGTTTTTTTTTAAATAAAATTAAACGCTTAATTGCGGAAAAACGTAAAAATGTGACTATTTATAGACCGCGAAACTTAAGAACACCAAATAACCCTACTTTTACGCCATTTTTATTATTAGTTTTGCTGCGTTGCCCAGCATCGCGCACGATTAGAGCGATTAATTTAAATTTGGTATCGTTGCATTGCTATTAATAATTGTTAACTGTTTTATTTTTTTGTTTAATAAAATTAAACGCTTAAATTGCGGAAAAACGTCAAAAATGTGGATATTTATAAACTGCAAAACTTAAGAACACCAAATAACCCACTTTTACGCCATTTTTACTATTAATTTTGCTGCGTCGCCCAGCAACGAGCACTATTAGAGCGATTAATTTAAATCTGACATCGTTGCATTGCTGTTAATTATTATCACTGTTTTTATTTTTTAAAAATTAAATTAAACGTTGAATTGCGGAAAAACGTCAAAAATGTGGCTATTTATAGACCGCGAAACTTAAGAACACCAAATAACCCCACTTTTACGCCATTTTTACTATTAGTTTTGCTGCGTTGCCCAGCAACGAGCACGATTCGAGCGATTAATTTAAATCTGGCATCGTTGCATCGCTATTAATTATCGTTAATTGTTTTTTTTTAAATTTAAAAATTAAATAAAATCGGGCGTTAAACGAAAAACTAAAAACACATTTCCAGTCTTCTCAGTTTTCTATTTTTAAACGTACATACACTCCGAAGAGAAAAAGCTCCATAATGTAAATTAAAAAGTGAGATAAGAAAAGCCTTTCCCAACGTGTACATCAAAAAAAGGCCTTGGTTTTTGCGTTCTAGTTCGGTTAGGAGTCGTCTAATTGTGTGGTTGCGTGGAAACTCGACGTTTTTCATTTCCTAACGCGTTTGAAAAGTTTTTATTTAATAACTAGCATGGCGGCGTTGGTGTTTCTGTACAAAGAGGACGGAAAGATGGACGATAACGTTTTTTTTCTATTATTTAATTTAATTTGATTAGTTTTGAAATAGATCAAATTTTTAACTATGCGCGTCTATGAAATATTATTTTTTGCGCACGTTAGATCGACTTTCCGCACCGTTATGAAGCGAGATGTTAAAAGCTGGGCAGATTTGAGATTTTGAGATTTTTTACGTAGGATAAGGTTTTTTGCTATAAACAATTATGATCAGAACCGCTTTTATAGTACGCTTTTAACAAAAAATTTAAAATTAAAGCAATTTTTTTAGGAAAAAAATTAATCGAGTTATTATTACAAATTAGACAAATTTTATTTTAATTTTTTTACATAAGATGGCATTATTTGTTATAAACAATTTTAATCAAAACAATTTTTTTAATACACTAAAAAAAATTAAAATCAAACCATTTTTTCAGAAAAGAAATTGTATGGGGTTTATTAGTTGAGATATTATTAAAAATTAGACAGATTTTGATTTTCAGACTTTTTTACATAAGATGACGTCTTTTGTTATAAACAATTTTGAACAGAACAATATTTTTAAAACGCTTTTACTAAAACTTTAAAATAGATGCATTTTTTTCAGAAAAAAACTTTCTCTCGTTTATTAGACGAAATATTCAAAAAATTAAACAGAATTTGGTTTTTTAGATTTTTTACACAAGAGAACAGAACTTGTTATAAACAATTTTGAGCAAAACAATTTTTTTAATGCACTTTTGAATAAAATTTGAAAACAAAAAGTTTCTAAATAATTTTCTTAGTAATAATGAAAAAATCGGTTCGTGGACGTATATGCGCGCGTTAGAGGCAACTAAATTAATTTTCATAGTTCCCTCTCGCTTGTCCTAACGAGAATGATGTATCTTTTCGCTCCCTTCCACTCATTGCTATGGTAAATACATTTTTCGAACACAAAATAGATATTTAGAGAAACTAAATTTAAAATGTTTTGAAAGAGCGAAGGATAAAAGTAGTCGAATTCAATAAATACGAGGATGTGCGCATTTGAGCGAAAAGTGGCACATTTCCGAGCGAGGGAAGCAAATGAAGCGCGACGCGGAGCGGCGCGCTTCATTTTCCCGAGATCGGAATGTGCCACTTTGAGCTCAAATGTGCACACTCGGTTTTAAGCACGATTCACAATAATTTAAACCAATAAATTAGACGAAAAATGTGTTAACAAATTTTCATCGTTCCTCTCGCTTCCACTTATGAAATTGTCCTATCTTTTGCTCCCCTTTCCCCTCATTGGTATAGTAAATACGTTTTTGAACTTAGAATTGATATTTACTACACTAAATTTAGATTTATGATTTGAAATAGCGAAAAATAAATAGTCGAATTCAATAAATACGAGGATGTGCGCATTTGAGCGAAAAGTGGCACATTTCCGAGCGAGGGAGGCAAATGAAGCGCGACGCGGAGCGGCGCGCTTCATTTTCCCGAGATCGGAATGTGCCACTTTGAGCTCAAATGTGCACACTCGGTTTTAAGCACGATTCACAATAATTTAAACCAATAAATTAGACGAAAAATGTGTTAACAAATTTTCATCGTTCCCTCTCGCTTCCACTTATGAAATTGTCCTATCTTTTTGCTCCCTTCCACTCATTGGTATAGTAAATACGTTTTTTGAACTTAGAATTGATATTTACTACACTAAATTTAGATTTATGATTTGAAATAGCGAAAAATAAATAGTCGAATTCAATAAATACGAGGATGTGCGCATTTGAGCGAAAAGTGGCACATTTCCGAGCGAGGGAGGCAAATGAAGCGCGACGCGGAGCGGCGCGCTTCATTTTCCCGAGATCGGAATGTGCCACTTTGAGCTCAAATGTGCACACTCGGTTTTAAGCACGATTCACAATAATTTAAACCAATAAATTAGACGAAAAATGTGTTAACAAATTTTCATCGTTCCCTCTCGCTTCCACTTATGAAATTGTCCTATCTTTTTGCTCCCTTCCACTCATTGGTATAGTAAATACGATTTTGAACATAGAATCGATATTTACTACACTAAATTTAGATTTATGATTTGAAATAGCGAAAAATAAATAGACAAATTCGATAAATACGAGGATGTGCGCATTTGAGCGAAAAGTGGCACATTTCCGAGCGAGGGAAGCAAATGAAGCGCGACGCGGAGCGGCGCGCTTCATTTTCCCGAGATCGGAATGTGCCACTTTGAGCTCAAATGTGCACACTCGGTTTTAAGCACGATTCACAATAATTTAAACCAATAAATTAGACGAAAAATGTGTTAACAAATTTTCATCGTTTCCTCTCGCTTCCACTTATGAAATTGTCCTATCTTTTTGCTCCCTTCCACTCATTGGTATAGTAAATACGTTTTTTGAACATAGAATCGATATTTACTACACTAAATTTAGATTTATGATTTGAAATAGAGAAAAATAAATAAATTTTATTTTTTTAAATTTTTTTACATAAGATGGCATTATTTGTTATAAACAATTTTGAACAGAACAATATTTTTAAAACGCTTTTCACTAAAACTTTAAAATAGATGCATTTTTTTCAGAAAAAAACTCTCTCTCGTTTATTAGACGAAATATTAATAAAATTTAAATAGATTTTGGTTTTTTAGAGTTTTTTACACAAGAGAACATAACTTGTTATAAACAATTTTGATCAAAACAATTTTTTTAATGCACTTTTGAATAAAATTTGAAAATCCAAGCATTTTTTTCGAATAAAAAATTATTTCTCGTTTATTAGTCGAGATATTATTAAAAAATTAAACAGAGATCGGTTTTTTAGACTTTTTAGCTAAAGATGGCATAATTTGCGACAAATTATTTTAATCAGAACAATTTTTTTAAATACGCTTTTGGAAAAACTTTAAACTGCTGCATTTTTTCGGAAAAAAAATTGTATCTTGTTTATTATTCAAGATATTATTAAAAATTAAACAGATTTCGCTTTTTTAGATATTTTTAAATAAGGTGACATTTTTTTTCTAAATAATTTTAAGAAAAACAATTTTTTTTTAAAATGCTTTTTGAAAAAACAATTAAATTAGTGCATCTCTTTTAGAAAAAATCTATTTCGTTCATTAGTCGAAATATTGCTGTAAATTAAACAATTTTATAACAAACCGTTTTTTGTTATAAATAATTTGGATTCAAACTATTTTTCCAGAACGTTTTTTAAAAAAAGTTTAAAAAATTGTATCCACTTGCTTTTAAGGCAAAAATTTTTGTATCTTTTTTATTAATAGAGGGACGTTAAAAATTAAACAATTTAGCAATCCTTAGACAATTTGATCCGAGATCAAAACTATTTAAAAATATTAAAATAAATTTTTCCAAAAGAAAATTAATAAAACACAAACAAACCTGCAAGTCTTTCTGAACAAAATTTTTAAGCTCTCTATCAAATAAATATTTTATTTCTAAATTGTTTAAAAACATCATTGACCCACATATTTCTATAAAAAGCATCGTGAGGTTCAACAAATAAAAGAGAAACCACCCCAATTTTTGGTATTTTTCGATTCGAAATCGAACAGCCCTTGTTTGCCCATGTATTTAAGACCGAGCATCGATTCGACGATCGAGTTCTATTCGATGTTTACAATTATACGCCTCTTAAAGGGTCAATAACAATAAAAGCAAAAGAATTACGAATTCATAAAGTAAAAATTCGATAAACTGTGGCATAGTTCCGTTGTCCTATCTTCGTAGTCACGCAAAGCTGATTACATTAATGTCTCGAACAAGTTTTTGCTAAACTTCCTATAAATAACGCGTGGAAAATATTTCTTCGTTATATTTCGAAATAGTTTTTCGAAAAAAAGTTGGTTGATTTTTTTTTAGTTGATGCTGCTCTTCTTTTAGTTCTTCTTCTTCTACTTTTCTTCTTCTTCTTCTTCTTCTTCTACTTTTTCTTTTATTTCGATTTTTCGATTGTTGTATTTCTAACAATGATAAATATGATCTAGCACTGGCCTTTTTGTCGTTTCTCAATACCAAAAAAAAAAACAAAATTAAATCTAAGCTTAAGACAAAAACAAATTGATCGGTTTCGCATATTTGATTTGTTCAATCGCCGAGCGGGAAAACGGCGTCTGATTGTTCGTCGTTAGAAAATAATTCCCCAGCGTCGTTCTGCGAAACAGAAAAAAAAACGACGTAACGAGTCGTAAATTGGTGATAAATCGTTCTTACTCTTTGTTGGCCGAAAATCCCATGTAAGCGTCCACGACGAATCCGCAATTTTTGTATAGGCCGTTCTCGACGATGCCGCACTTCGTCGCCGGAAACGCGTACGGATTTCTCACGGACTCCTCGTAAAACCTCCAGGCGTAAAAGTGGTTGCACAAAACTAAAAGTTTAAAAAGGCACAGAGCAAGTATTAAAGCACAGAAAATGTGACTCGAAGAATTATATATAATAATGCGGTTAAATTTTTTTTTCTGTTTGTATTGTTGGGTTTAAACGCACGCAAACAGCGATTTTATTTTTGTTGTAAAAATACGGTCCTGTAATATTTAATTAAATACATTATGAAAGTAAATTGATTGTTATGAAATCGTGCTTAATCGTGTAACAATCTTCATTAGTTTAAAAAAAATTTACATTTAATAGAATAATTGGGGGTCTACTGTAGTTTGAAAAATTGAGTATAGCTATTTGATTTCAATTATCTTTATTAATTTTAGATCAATTCATTAATTTTAAAGTTTATCAAAATAATAGGGTGTCGACTGTAGCAGAAATTAATATATTTTTGGTTAAGACGGCATTTAATTAATTTTTGGAAAAATTAGTTATCTTTTAGTAATTATTAAAATAATCGTGGGACTACTGTGGTCTGCAGAATTGAATTTTCATTTCGTTAACGCCCCATTTAATCCATTACATTGTTTTTTTAATAGTCGCTAATGTTTAACGCCTTATAAAATTATTGGGAATTTACTATAGTACCCAAAATTAAATATATTTTATTTTGTAGAAACGGTATTTAATCAGCTTCTTTTTTTGAAAAATTTAATTAATTTTAACACCCCATACAATTAACGAGGGTCTACTGTAGTACGCATAATTGAAATATTTTACTACGTGAAGACGCTATTTTGAATTGGCTTTAACTTTTTTGAATAAAATCGTTAATTTGTAACACCTCATAAAATTATCAGGGGTCTACTGTAGTATGCAAAATCAAATATACGTATTTCGCTTTGTAAAGACGCGATTTAATTAGCTTGTTATTTTTGAGAAAATTAATTACAGCTTCTAAGGACCAAAACATTTTTGACCAAAAAATAATTTAATGTATTTACAAAATTATACAAAAATTCAGCGCCCCCTTACTACGGTTAATTTTAAATTGCTTATTTGCAGTGAGAATAAACAATTTCGTTAATTTTTTTATACAGTTTTTCAGCATTTTCCCAAAAATCAATTTCCTTTTCAAAAATTTGTAAATGAAAAATTACAGGACCATATTTCCACTAAAAATACCAAATCTTTGTTTTAAGTATACACAAAACTTAAAAAAAATGTCACCGATCAGCCTTTTGAAAATTTTTGATAAAAATAAGTACTGTACGAACCTATTTGTATAAGGACGTTGTGCTGCAAAAGGCTCGAAGGCTCGCAACCGGGCTGATTAAATCTACCCCCGTTCGGATAAAAATCGGCGTGCCCCACCGAAACGGGAAAACCATACACCCCCCCGTCGGTGTGTATCACGTCCACGTAATCGGCATCGAATTTCGAAATCCTACGATTCAAATCTAAAAATCAAAAAAAAATTGAAGACCAACAAGTCAGAAATTTTTGCGTCGATCCAAGACCTTCGATCGTGACTTCGGGAAAAGCCGGATCGAGAGCGGTGATCCTCGGTATTTTTCGTACGTTCATCACAAATTTGCCGACGAAGCCGGCGATGTGGCTGCCGAGGCTGAAGCCGATCAGATGTATTTTGGAAATCGTCAGCTCGCCGGTCTCGTGGTAGAATTTGAGGAATTTGCCCAAAACGGCGCCCGCCAGCTTCGTGTTGTTGACGGCGACGGAGTACCATGGAAAGGTAGACATTCGACCCCAATCCATGGTCATTATGTTGTAGTTTTCTCCTCTGCTCAGATAAACTAAAATTAAAAAAAATATTTTTTAGACCAGTGGTTCTTAACCTTTTATTAGTCGCGGCCCCCATATAAACCGAAATTTTATTCGCGGCCGGTACCCTCACTCCCACCGTTTGGTAACATGCTCGTAATGACTCGTACAAAAATTTTTGCGGTCCCCCTATATACTGTCTACGGCCCCCCTCTTAAGAATCTGTGTTTTAGACGAATCAAAAAACATTAATACAAAATAAATTTAGTTTGAATTTATGGGATAAAATTTTAAAAAATTTTTGGGGTTAGGGGCCATCCATAAATTACGTCACACAAATTTTATTTTTTTCTGACTCCTCTCCTACCTGTCACACGTCGTCACATTTGTGAAACAACTTCTCCCTAATGTGACGTCACATATTTTGCAATTTTAAATCGAAAAATAACCAAAACAGCAGTACCAAATTTTTTAAATTTTTAATAAAAATATTTTTCAATAAAATCAACATCAAATTAAATATTTTAAATAATTGACAAAATAAAAAACTAATCAACGAACAATTATCTAATATTTTTAGGTTTTTCGTTTACATTTAATTTTTGCGTTTTAATAATTTAAATTTTTACATGTGACATCACAAAATTGACGACCCCCCATTCCCCTTGTCCGACAATGTCACACTTTTTTATTTCCTAGCCCCTTAAGGTGTGTCGTAATTTATGGATGGCCCTTCAATAAAAAAAAAATTGTGTTAAGATTTAGAACAAAAACCGTCAAAAATGACATTTTTTTGGGGCAGCGACTCAACATACTTTTGTATACCGGGTGTTTCATTTAAAATGCCACGAATTTATAACTTTTAAACGACTAATATTTTTTTTTAATTTATACAATCTATGTATTGCCATAAATATATTTTTTTTATTATTTTTGGTTTAAGCCGAAATGGTGTTAAGATTGAGTGAGAAATAAAATTAATAAAAAAAAAACATGTACCATCGCGAATGGCCTTAGAACTGACGCCCATGCCATGCTCGGTAAAACCATGGATGTAGATGACGGTTGGTAGTCGAACGTCGTACCCCACGGCACGAAGGGCCCCCGCTTTGCGATCCATGCTAATTTTCGTCGTTCGGCCCCCCATCAGTTTGTTCGTAAAATGCAGAGAGACGTATCTGGCGGGATCGTTAATCGAACAACAGTAGGAACAGTGCCCCAGGGGGACGACGCTGCTTTGTAACTCGGTGCCAGCTAAATAAATTTTATTATTAATTAGCATTTTTTTTATATACAAATACAAAAGCCAAATGTTACATTTAACAATTTTTGCATTTAAAAAATAAAATAAACGACAGTGCAACTTGGGTCCTTTTATTTTATAAAATTTTGTGCCTCAAAATAATTAAAAGTAAAGTTGGGAAATCGGTTGCTTATTTATTTATTGTAACTATGGCAACGACAGACCATAGAAATGATATCATAATGTCAATAATTATTTACTAACCAATTATTTCTTTTGTTACTTATTTTTGATTTTTTGTTTTGAATAAATTATTTGGAGGATTAAAAAACAAAAACAATTCTGATTAAAATTCAAAAATAAAATAGCTAAAAGAGTTACTTATTTATTTAATAAAACCATGGCAACAAAAGCGATGAAAATAAATGAAATAATTTTTAAAAATTTAATAATTTATATCAATTATTAGGTAATTACTTAATTTTTAATTTTTGAAATT
The DNA here is from genome assembly GCA_036325965.1 of Sinopyrophorus schimmeli. Classification (NCBI taxonomy): domain Eukaryota; kingdom Metazoa; phylum Arthropoda; class Insecta; order Coleoptera; family Elateridae; genus Sinopyrophorus; species Sinopyrophorus schimmeli. The sequence goes on from JARFIZ010000075.1 coordinate 56,092, forward strand.
AAATTTAAATAATTCAATAGAAGAAATGTTTTGAAAGTAAAATAACTAACTCAGTTGTTTATTTGTTTATTAAAACCATGGTAACCATAATATATAACTAGAGCCATAGAAATACATTAAATAGCATACTAAAAAATTTTTTTATGCTAATAAAATAGTAATTATTTAATTTCTATTTTTTTGAAAAAAAATTAAATGATTTAATAAGACAAAAATTTGATTCAAGATTCAAAAGTATTTATTAAAAAACTATACCATAACCATAGCCATAGAAATAAATTAAATACATTACTAAAAAATCTATTTTTTTCAATAAAATAGTAATTCCTTTATTTTGATTTTTTTGAAAACAAAATTAAATGAATAAATGTTAAATTTGATTTAAGATTCAAAAGTATTTATTATTATTATTATTTATTAAAACCATGGCAACGCCAGACGATAGAAATAAAATACCAAAATGAATCTATTAATGCAAAATCAATTGCTCGTTACTTTATTTTTAATTTTTGGCCTTTGAAAGAAAAAAACCGAGAATTAAAAAGCAACTTAGAAATAAACAGTCTCACTTACCAATGGGCACGATAAAACTTTTGCAATTATCTTCCTTCGGCGTTCTGAACCCGAAGGAATTAAACGACAAAAACGCGTTCATAACGGTCGTTAACGAACCCACAAGATCAAATTTGGGAATTTGCGCTACATTGGGATTATAACTGGAGTAGCCACCGTTTTTCGTGACATTGACTGTTAAGGAACCTGCCGCGTTGCAAAAACCAATTTTGGGGCCGCAAAAAACTACAATCAACGCGAAAAAACTTTTGCAATTAACCGCGACCATTGCGATTAATTAAAAAAAAAATAATATTGCGAGCGGCTAGCAGCACAGAACGAAATGTTTACATCGAGAAGTCGGCCGGTGTCTGTTTTGTTATTAATATTTTTTTAAAAGCATCGGGAATTTTTTTTCCCTAAGGTGCATTATATCTGACGTTCTAATTATTCTCTAATCGTAGTTTTAACAATCAATTACGAGACAATAATAAACTAGTATTTTTTTTCGTGTGATAGTTTTTAATGTCTTCTTCGAATATAGGCGTTGTTTTTTTTTAGTATGCTCGCGAGAAATTAAAAACCCAATCGAAATAGTTAACGCATTTTTTTATAGGAAGGGAAAACACGTTCGTGCGTAAAAAATTGAATTGCGTATGCAAATTAAAAATTGGGAATAACGGTTTTTAATTTTTTATATGAAAAGTATATACGATTTTGGGACACCCAATATCTAATTTATTTTTGTTAGGAATTTTTTGCTCAAAATTACTACACTTATGCAAAAGGGCTTTAGAAAACGAAATTTTAAAACTGCATATTGACATCTCTTCCATTTACAAAGTTATGATTTTTTTAATTAATTTTATATTAAAAGTTTATACGATTTTTGCACACCTTATATCAAAATTATTTCTGACTAGAATTTTTTGCTCAAAATGACCACACTTATGTAAAATGGCTTCAGAAAACGAAATTTTAAAACCGCTAATTGATATCTCGTCGATTTACCGAGTTATGATTTATTTAATTATTTTTATATTAAAAGTCCATATGATTTTTGGACACGCAATACCTACATTATTTCTGGCTGGAATTTTTTGCTCAAAATAACTACACTTATGTAAAATGGTTCTAGAAAACAAAATTTTAAAACCGTACATTGATATCTTTTTTATTTACAAAGTTATGATTTTTTAATTAATTTTATATTAAAAGTTTATACGATTTTTGGACACCTTATATCTAAATTATTTCTGGCTGGAATTTTTTGCTCAAAATGACCAGACTTATGTAAAATGGCTTCAGAAAACAAAATTTTCAAACCGCTAATTGATATCTCTTTGATTTACCGAGTTATGATTTTCTTAATTAATTTCATATAAAAAGTCTATAGGATTTTCGGACACTCAATATCTAAATTATTTCTGGCTGGAATTTTTTGCTCAAAATGGCCACACTTGTATAAAAAGGCTCTAGAAAACGAAATTTTAAAACCTCATATTGATTTAAAAAGTTATGATTTTTTTAATTAATTTTATATTAAAAGTTTATACGATTTTGGGACACCTTATATCAAAATTATTTCTGACTGGAATTTTTTGCTCAAAATGACCACACTTATGTAAAATGGCTTCAGAAAACGAAATTTTAAAATTGCTAATTGATATCTTTGTGATTTATCGAGTTATGATTTTTTTAATTATTTTTATATTAAAAGTCTATATGATTTTTGGACACCCAATATCTAAATTATATCTGGCTGGAATTTTTTGCTCAAAATGGCCAAACTTGTATAAAAAGGCTCTAGAAAACGAAATTTTAAAACCGCATATTGATATCTTTTTGATTTACAAAGTTATGATTTTTTTAATTCATTTTATATTGAAAGTCTATACGATTTTTGGACACCCTATATCTAAATTATTTTTGGCTCTGGTACATAAGTACTCGCTCCGTTTTTTAATAAATTAAATGTCATTTTCCTCGACATCAAAGTTAAATTTCATCAAATTCGTATAAAAAATGAATTTACGAGTGACCAACCTTAAAAAGTTGTTTAATGAATAAAATTGTGTTAATGAAAATACGTACGTTCCTAATTTTAAGTCTTGCTTTATTAAAAAATCGTTTCGATTAGTTGTTTTGTTAAAATCGCATTAAAAGACCCATTTCTCAAAAGCGATAATAGAAACGAAAAAGTTTACATAATCGAACGTGCAACAAGTTAATTTTTAAGCAATTTAGGAGCCATCAATAAATAATTATTGGCTTCACAAATAGTTTAACGTAAATGATGCTGCTTTTCCACTTTATTTTTTTCAATATTATTATACAACACGATTTTATTTTTTATTAACAACTATTAACGACAATCAACCAACGATAATTGTAGGGAAAAAAAATTTAATTTAAAAATCTGATAGAAAAAGTTACAAAATTATTAATAGCAATAAAATTGAACAATTTTTGAAATAAACAATTTCGCTTTTTATTTTTTAAATATTTTTTTGACGCAAAAGTAACAAAAATTGGCAGTATTTTTAATAAATTAATTTATCCAGCGGCGGACTAGGGGGGGACGCGTCCTGCATCACTAACTATGGGTGAGGGGCTCCAAATCCTACAGAAAGGCAAAAGATGTTCAGTAGGGAGGCCCCGTTTTTTTTTCTCAGCCATTATCCATATTTACAAAATGTACACTACAAATACATGAATTTTTAAGCAAAACCGGGGGTCTCCTGTAGTCCGCCGATGAATTCATTTCGTTTAAAATTTTAGTTTAAAAGTCAACAAAAAAAAAGTTGTATTTCAAATAAGTTATTTATTTCTTAAAAAAAACTATAAAATTAAATTGACTATTTTTACGTCACTCAATTGTTCCTCGACGCTTCGCCCAAAAGGACTCTCGCCGTTCGTGGTTAAAAAATAATCGCCAGCCGTGGAACTTAAAAAGAAAAAAAATTAATCGGTTTTCTAAATTAAAAAAAAAACAACGCTAATTCTACTTACTTTTTATCAGCCATAAAGCCCATATATGCATCGAGAACGAAATCGCATTTTTTAAAGGTGCCGTTTTTCATAATGCCACATTTGGTCGCGGGAAAGGCCTTCGGGTTCGCCACCGACTCCCCAAATAATCTCCACGCCAAATTATGTCCGCAGGTCCCTAAAAACGCATTTTTACAATTTTTTTAATTTCTCCAAACGACCCCCAATTTTTTTTGATTTAAAAATAACAAAAAAATTCACAAACCGGTCTGATACAAAATTTGATACTCGACCAAATTGCTGGGTTTGCATCCGGGCTGAAGGAAGGTGCCCCCGTTCGGATAAAAATCGGTGTGCCCCATCGACATCCCCATCCCCATCTTCCCCCCGTCGGTGTGAATAATATCGACGAATTCCGCATCGTTTCTTGTGATAATCTCGTTGACAGCTTTAAAAAAATTAATTTTAGTGGGCAAAGATTTTTTAATTAATCAATTTACTGGCGTTAGCAAAGAGGGGCAGGGAGGGGTCCAATCCCGTTATCCTCGGAATCTTGTGCGGCCCCTGAAAATATTTGCCAATAACTCCGGCGACGTGCGCCCCCAAACTGAAGCCGACGATGTGCAACTTCGACGTCGACAGCTCCCCCGTCTTGACGTAAAATTTGATAAAATTCGCCACGATCTTCGGAATCAATTTAGCGTGCGCCACTGCTTGGCCGTACCACGGGAACGTGCACAGCTCGCCCCAATCCAAGCACAAAATGTTGTAGTCCGCCGAACTGTTGAGGAACGCTGAAATTTTTCTACTTTTTAAAACGATTTAAATATTGTTCGAAAAATTAATTAAATAGTTTTAGTCGTTCCCTCTCGCTTGCACTTACAAGATTGTCGTATCTTTGCGCTCTCTTGCACTCGTTGCTATGGCAAATATGTTTTTCGAACATAAAATCGATATTTATTAAACTAAAAACTAAACTAAAAATATATTATTTTTAAAATACTAAAAGTTAAAGTTGGGAGAAATAATTGTTGGCGTTCTGATTTATTTTAAATTTTTAGGGTGCGGTGTGGTGTTTTTTTTTTAATTGGTAATTGAAAATTTTGGGAGTTTTAAATATGCAAGTTTTAGTTTTAGTCATTTAAAAAAGAAATACGTCGTGTGTGGCTTTGAAATATGTAAAAATTTTTTAGGTTTAAATATGGTGCTTTTGCTTGCGGTTTTTTAATAAATTAATATCGTATTGGTGGTTTTTCTTTAAAAAAATTGTTTTTGGTTTAATGTAGGGTCGATTAATTAAATAATTTAAAAATTGCGCCTTTTATGAGAAATTACAAATTTATTTATGTCGTAACTATGGTTATTTTGCTACTATTTGATAATCGACGTTGCCATATCGATTTATTTGAGTGTGTTTTCAGCGAATTGTTTGGTCTGATGGTGTTGCGAGTTTTTGATGCTATAAAACCTCTGGATTTTAGATTTTGATATATTCAAAATGCTATTTTTTTTTAAATTGCTTTACGTTGCAAGTTTTTGGAATTTTCAATCTGTTAGGCATTTAAATATGTTTTGCAAAGAAGTTTCTAAATATATTTGTTAGTAATAATGAAAAAACTGGTGTGTAGACGTATATACGCGCGTTAGAGGTAACTAAATTAATTTTCATAGTTCCCTCTCGCTCGCCCTAACGAAATTGTTGTATCTTTTCGCTCCCTCCCACTTATTGCTATGGTAAATACATTTTCGAACATTAAATAGATATTTAGAGAAATTAAATTTAAAATGATTTGAAAGAGCGAAGGATAAAGTAGACGAATTCAATAAATACAAGGATGTGCGCATTCGAGCGAAAAGTGGCACATTTCCGAGCGAGGGAGGCAAATGAAGCGCGACGCGGAGCGGCGCGCTTCATTTTCCCGAGATCGGAATGTGCCACTTTGAGCTCGAATGTGCACACTCGGTTTTAAGCATGATTCACAGTTGTTTTGGTGAAGAAAAGTTAATAAATAATTTTTATCATTCCATCTCACTCGTACTTATGAGTTTTTTGTATCTTTTCACTCGCTCCCACTCATTACTATGGTAAAAATACGTTTTTCGAACATATAATCGATATCTAAATTAAATTTGTTGATTGGAAAGAAAGTTTAATTTTCAAAATTTAATGAATACGAGGATGTGCGCATTCGAGCGAAAAGTGGCACATTTTCGAGCGAGAGAGGCAAATGAAGCGCGACGCGGAGCGGCGCGCTTCATTTTCCCGAGATCGGAATGTGCCACTTTGAGCTCGAATGTGCACACTCGGTTTTAAGCATGATTCACAGTTGTTTTGGTGAAGAAAAGTTAATAAATAATTTTTATCATTCCATCTCACTCGTACTTATGAGTTTTTTGTATCTTTTCACTCGCTCTCACTCATTACTATGGTAAAAATACGTTTTTCGAACATATAATCGATATTTAAATTAAATTTGTTGATTGGAAAGAAAGTTTAATTTTCAAAAATTCAATGAATACGAGGATGTGCGCATTCGAGCGAAAAGTGGCACATTTCCGAGCGAGGGAGGCAAATGAAGCGCGACGCGGAGCGGCGCGCTTCTTCCGAGATCGGAATGTGCCACTTTGAGCTCGAATGTGCACACTCGGTTTTAAGCACGATTGACGATAATTTAAACCAATATATTAGACAAAAAAATAGTTAAAAAATTTTAATCGTTCTCTCTTGCTTCCACTTACGAAATTGTCGTATCTTTTTGCTCTCTCCCACTCATTGCTATGGTAAATACGCTTCTCAAATATAAAATCGATATTTATTAAACTAAATTAAAATTTTTTGGTTTGAAAGACCGAAGAATAAAAAATAAATCTAAAAAATACAAAGTATGTGCACGTTCGAGCGAAAAGTGGCACATTTCCGAGCGAGGGAGGCAAATGGAGCGCGACGCGGAGCGGCGCGCTTCATTTTCCCGAGATCGTAATGTGCCACTTTGAGCTCGAACGCGCACACTCGGTTTTAAACACGATTGACGAAAATTTAAACCAATAAATTAGACGAAAAAATAGTTAAAAAATTTTAATCGTTCCCTCTCGCTTCCACTTACGAAATTGTCGTATCTTTTCGCTCTCTTCCACTCATTGCTATGGCAAATATGTTTTTCGAACATAAAATCGATATTTACTCAACTAAATTAATTTTTTTTGATTTCGCAATAATTAATTTTACGCTCGACGCGCCAAAAGACGTATAACCTCAAAAATTATTTTAACTTACAGTCTCGCATCCATCTTCCGGATGGACCATTTCCTCGTTCGGAAAATCCATGGATATAGATAACTGTGGGCAAATCGCTCTTGAAGTTCGCTTTCTTCAAAGTGCCCGCTTCATGTGTCAGCTCAATTTTGGTAAAATTGTCGCCTAAGCCCTTCCTGGCATAATAAAAGCTTAAATAGTCTTTGATCGGTTTTTCGAGGGGGCAACAGTACGGACAGTCGCCCTTCGGCTGATTGCTCATCACGAGCTCGTATTTATCTGCAAAAAAATCAATATTAATAATTTTTAAAATGTTTTTTATATTAAACTCGGTAATTATTAATATTTATAAACAAGCTTTCGCCTTGAAAATCGACTCACGATTCGCATCAAAACAAATTACATCGAGTGACGTTTTTTTACGACAGGACCCAAAAACGGACCTCTTCGTCGTCGAAAAATTAATGGGCGTGTTAATTGCAAGCCTAGTTTCGGGTTTTAATAACGGAAAAGTAATTAATGGAACTACAACTCGAGAAAATGAATTTAAACCGAATTAACAACTTCCAACTTTGCATTTAATGCCGTCTTTGTCTTGTTGTCTCTTTTTGTCTGCTTGCGATTATCGATAACGTTTGCGCTAAACGATTGTTCGAAACAGTTCTGGGGACTTTAATTTTTAAATAAGAAAATCCCCAACATTTTTAATTGACGCGTTTTGTTATTTATTTTGCTTCGTTGCTAAGGAACCGATTTCGCAATCGATCTACCTACAATTGTCGATTTTTTTTTTAAACTGAAGGGGCATAAGGGAAGAAACATGGTAAATTTGTCCCTAGGGATATTTAATTGTCACTTTAAATAATATATTACACTACAAGGGCCGAAAGTTTAATTTTCGGCCCTTGTAGTGTAATATACTATTAAAAATCTTTTTTTTTAAATATAGAACGATCAAAACTATGAATTAATTTTTTTCTTAGCTTAATACCTTTTTAAATAATTTTTTTTGTAATTAAATCGATGTGGTGCACCTTAAAATTAATATAAACATTTTTTTGTGCCATTATAGTACGGTTTATTAATATTTTTTAAATTTTATCAAACTAAGTGGTTTTGTTAGTATTTGTAAAGACAGATATAAATTTTTTAACGACTTTATAACGAATATGTTAATTATGAACAATTAATTATATAAATACTCTCATTGTTTGTTTTTGAATTAATAAAAATAAATAATTCACGATTGAAATTTTTATACATGTTTTATTCAAATAATTTATATTTTAAAAATTTTTATTTTATTTAAAAATAATTATCAATTACCAAAAATATTGTATGTGGCATCATTTCGAATCAATTGACAAAAAAAATACTTTTATAATTTTGCTCGAATCATTTTGTATTTAAAATTTTTTTTTTATTTTGAAATCCTATACGCGGTTATTTTGTCCTGAGAAGTAAAAAGTATTGCCATCTTACTTTAAAAGACAGATTGAATTTTATAAAAATTAAACGGCTTATCTATGGACCTTTTATTCACTTATTTACTATTTGGGCTAATATAAATACCAGCATTTATAATTATAAATAACGGATATATGTGAGTGTGTTATTTGCCGCTTCATAATAATTGTGGGAGTACTGGGCGCCGTAGAACAGTACGCCACCCTTCTCTGGGTTCTTGAGCGACCGCATCTCTCTTTTTCTCGTAACATAATTCTAATTTTCTGAGGCTCCAATTAATATTATTTTTATTAACAATACTACGAGGTAATTCATATTATTTTGCCTTTTAGTATACAGTCAACATGTGCAAAATATCTTTTTCAGTGCCGGAAATGAAGTAGAACCTAAGGAACCCTTATAACTCTTTTCTTAATCAACGCAGCATTTAAATTTTTTAATTAAATTATTTTTGTATATATATTTTTTTATAAAAAAATATGATTTGTTTTCTATGCATACTTTTTTCAGTAATTAATTATTAAACGTGGGCATTCGTAAAATATAAATAAAAAACCCAGTAGTTTGAACATAAAATTAAGGTAACCAATTAACGCCACGTTAAAAATTATTAAATTGTTTATGGACGTGTAAAAATAAATTTTCTATAACCCGAATTTAATATGATTAAAATACGTTGGGTATTTTTCGAAATCTTAGCCTTCAAAGTGAGTTGACAATACTTTTTACTTCGACAGTACAGTGCTCGTCAAAAGATAATGGACGTGCGAATTTAAAGCTCTGAAAGTTAGAGGGCCAATCTTACATGCTGTTTTTAGTTATATTTCTAAACCTTGGGATGATTTACCGATGTTCGAATCCCAATAGAGTTCTCTTTTTTGATTATAAATGTGAACAAATAAAAGTACAATATTATTATATCAACCATCCGCATACTAGGTGACTAAATGTCACATGCTATACTAGGTGGGGTTTGTCATACCCTAAAATAAAAAATTAATTGAATAATTTTAATCGTTCCCTCTCGCTTGCGTTGACAAGATTATCGTATCTTCTCGCTCCCTTCCACTCATTGCTATGGTAAATACATTTTTTGAATATAAAATCGATATTTACTAAATTAAATTAAAAATTTGATTTGAAGGGACGCATGGTAAATTATACAAATATAATAAACACGAGGATGTGCGCATTCGAGCGAAAAGTGGCACATTTCCGAGCGAGGGAGGCAAATGAAGCGCGACGCGGAGCGGCGCGCTTCATTTTCCCGAGATCGGAATGTGCCACTTTGAGCTCGAATGTGCACACTCGGTTCTAAGCACGATTGACGATAATTTAGGACAATAAATTACACGAAAAATTAGTTAAATAGATTTAATCATTCCCTCTCGCTTGCACTCACAAGATTGTCGTATCTTTTCGCTCTCTTCCACTCATTGCTATAGTAAATTTGTTTTTCGAACATAAAATCGATATTTACTAAACTAAATTTAACTTCTTGATTTGAAAGATTTGAAGAATAAAAAATAAATCTAAAAAAAAGTATGTGCGCGTTCGAGCGAAAAGTGGCACATTTCCGAGCGAGGGAGGCAAATGAAGCGCGACGCGGAGCGGCGCGCTTCATTTTCCCGAGATCGGAATGTGCCACTTTGAGCTCGAATGTGCACACTCGGTTTTAAGCACGATTAACAATATAAATAGACAAAAAATTAATTAAAATCGTTCTCTTTCACTCATACTTATGATATTATCGTATCTTTTCGCTCGCTCCCACTCATTGCTATACTAAAAATTAATGTGATTTAAAGAATTTATTAGTTTTCATAGAACAATGGATTTTATTTTGCTTAATGTGAATAGAGCCAAGGTACATCATCTCTGTTGTACCTAGGCCATAGATCCACTAATTTTTAAATCTTATAGCAATTTGAGTAATCGGTTGGTAATTTTTTATCAATTTAGTACGTAAAAGAAGCAAAATGCAGTGAACGCTTGATTTAAATATCAATTTCGTTATTTATACAGGGTGTCCCAAATTGAGTAGGCTAACATGGGTATCTCAATTTGCGACACCCTGTATAGTGTATTCTTCAGTAGAACTAATTTTCCTAAGCCCATATATTTTTTTATAGTATTCAGCCAAAAAGATTTTGTGTTTTATTGTAAAATAAATAATTTAAAAATAAATTTGCATTCTATAGGCGTATAGTACGGTATAGTTGGTATGAGTGGAGAGACTCCCAATGGTATAGTCAATTAAATTCTTGCTTAAAAATTTACCAGTGGCGCACTCTCCCTTTCTACTAATTCCCCCTTCAACGTAGTTAATTATTCCCCTCGCGTGATCGGAATTTTCGTAACGCTCGAAAATGGCAGCCCCCTCAGCAAAGAAGCTTCACTTCAAACAAATCGATATTTTAATTGAAGCGACTATTAAATTTGTTGATCGGAAAGAAAGTTTAATTTACAAAATGCAATGAATACGAGGATGTGCGCATTCGAGCGAAAAGTGGCACATTTCCGAGCGAGGGAGGCAAATGAAGCGCGACGCGGAGCGGCGCGCTTCATTTTCCCGAGATCGGAATGTGCCACTTTGAGCTCGAATGCGCACACTCGGTTTTAAGCTCGATTACCAAACGTCCCGTTTTTACAAAAAAAATTGTTCACGTTATTTATACCCCCCACCTACTACATGGAAGGTTAAAAGTTAAAGATTAATACAATGACAATATAAAAAAAAAATATTATAACTTTCCAATTCTAATACAATATTTTATTGTAACAAATTGGGCGTTCAATTTAATGTAAGGTTGGTCCTCTATCTTTCAGAGCTTTAACTCCCCATGTTAAATTCGCACGTCCATTTACTTTCGACGAGCACTGTACATATTCCCAAAATGTCGATTAAATACCCTTCGTGGACAATTTCACCATGCCCTTTATCAATAAAAAACAGTGCTACCAAATTACGAAACGTAAAAACCCCGATTATTCGCCGAAATTAATTAAAATCAATTACGTCAGTATTGTTTTTTGGTTAAAATAGCAAAAATGAAAAACTCACCCAAAAACCAAACCCAACTATCACAAACGGAATTGTTGTGGGGCGTCCTAAAAGCACTCTTTGATTAAGCACATTTTCCAAGAGCAGCACGAACGTCCCGACGGCGTCGATTTGCGAAATCGGAGCGACTTCGATTTTGATTCGGTCGGAAATCGAAGAGTTCGTCTGCGAATCGATTTCGACCGCGAACAATTTCAGCAGAAAAACGATCGAAATTAATGTTTTCATCGTGCTTGGACCGATTTGGGCGTCGAAAGAGCGGCGAACTAGACCCTCGTCGTTCTGCTTCGCAATTGAGGAGTTTCGGAGAGAAAAAACGCCGAAATTGGCGCGTTTGGCATTGCGGCGTACCGGTTTTTTGAGTGGTCGACGGTCATTTTAATTTATTGAAAAGTTATTTACACCGATTCGTAAATAAATTAGAGGTAAACGTTTCGGTTTGTGCGCGAGCCTACTGTTTTAACTAATTCAGTGACCTAAAATTTTGGAAAAAATTGGACAATGGTCTTCGAGTCGAAAACAAGCATGTTTTAATCCTTCTTTTTTATTTCTCGCGTTTTTTCAAGGTTTGTTTTATAAATATACACTTTGAACCGAAAAGATTTCGACACTTTTTCGTGATTTATTTTTTTTTTACATTGAAGCGGTTCTATTTCTGTTAATGTTTACTTTTATTTAAAAAAATAATAATTTTAGTCTAATTTTGGCTTTATTTTTTTTTATTGGTTTATTAAAAAATATTTTTATTAGTTTAATGCCAAATTTAGTGGGTTTACGATTTTGTACACCTTGAATATTTTTGGGAACAATCAATTTGATAGTTTTTGGCTTGAAAAGTCAAGGTTGTAATAATTTTTCGCGGGGAGAAGGCACGAAAAATTAATATAAATAGGTCCAAGGGTTTATTTTAGAAATTAAACGAAAATTTTTTGATTTGGCTTTAAAGTTATTTAAAAGGGGCAAAATTGAGGTGGTTTTATCGATGTGTTATTTTTTAAGCCCGATTTGATTTTAAAAGGCTTTATTTTTGTTAGTAATAAATAATGATTATTTTAATTCGTTTGACCTAGACAGTGAAAGTAAGTGTTTAACCTCTTTTAAATACTTTTTTGGCGAATCCAGTTCGTCCGAACGCGCACCTTGTTGTTGGTCAAGGTTTTGACCCATTGCTATTTTTGACCTATTTTTTTAATAATGGCCATAATATAAATCATAATCGAGGATATAATAGTCGCTTAATTTTGGGTTCAAGTGGAATTAAGTTTAATAGCTGATATTTTGCTTTTGACTAGGAATTATCGTAATTATGTGGTGTTTTTTAGTATTTGATCAAAGCTTTATTAACTACTTGATTATTTTAATAATTTACAATTTTTTTATTTGTAATTAATTAATTATATTGTTTTTTTTAAATATGTTAATTTATAATCGATTTACTTTAATGCGTCTTTCAAGAATCTTAGAGTTAGTAAATCGTGGTCGTCTGAATTGTTTACAATCTGTGACCCCCTTTCAGTGAATGACCTTTACAAGAAATAATGTTTATAACAGTTAAAAAAATTAATCTAGTTATTTATGCAATATTGTATGTCTTCTTTTTCATTTGAGTGAAAAAATAAAAGTAACCATGAAGTAAATAATTGAAATAATTAACTTAATATTGCAGTTTGTAAGATTTTGTTGATTTTTTTTAATTGGTTTAACGCTCCAATTAACGGGCTTTCAAAGTCAAAAAAGTTTTTAAAGATCCGTTCACAAATAACCGAGCTGCGAATTTTCAAAGAGGAAATTTAGGAAAAATTAATTTAAGTTCAAATTAATTAAGTTCAAACCCGTTTTTCTCAAGAATTTCAAATAGCACGCCTATGGTTTTTTGCACGTATCAAAACCCAAAAAGTCCGACAAATCCGAATATATATAGTTTTTAAAGACTTGTCAACAAATAACGGCGCTACAATTTTTTTAACGTACAATTTTGTGCTACAAAAATTAACCTAAAACTTCAACTCTTAGTTACTCAAAAAATTAACATTGGGCGCTATGCCGATTTTGCACGTGTCTTATGGAAACGAGTCTCAGAATTCCGTATCCGGGTCGTTTTTAATGATCGGATCGAAAATGCAGGCGCTACAATCGTTTTTGTGAGTCAAAGTGTATTTTTTCTAAATAATTAGTTTTTAAAAAATTGAATTGTTTTATATTGCAAGGGGATGTTCTTACGTACCCCTAGCAATTAAATTAAAATTTTTGATTTGAAGGAGCGCACGGTAAATTATACTAATGTAATAAACACGAGGATGTGCGCATTCGAGCGAAAAGTGGCACATTTCCGAGCGAGGGAGGCAAATGAAGCGCGACGCGGAGCGGCGCGCTTCATTTTCCCGAGATCGGAATGTGCCACTTTGAGCTCGAATGTGCACACTCGGTTTTAAGCTTGATTACCAAAGGTCTCGTTTTAACAAAAAAAAATTATTTATGATAGTTATACCCCACCTAGTACACGGAAAGTTAATCCAATTTTTTCAAAAAATTACATTTTAAAAGCTTCGAACGCGTTTTTCTTCCCCATTTAACATTGGGTCCTATTAATTTTTTGGCTGATCTTACGCTCGGATAACCGCTCTACCAGAATCTCAAAAGTTTTTAAAGATCCGTTCACAAATAACCGAGCTGCGAATTTTCAAAATGGAAATTTAGAAAAATTTAATTATTAGTCATACTTACTTTTTGAACCCATTTTTCTCAAAAATTTCAAATAGCACGCTAATGGTTTTTGAGCTTATCCGAAGCCAAAAAATCCGTTAAATTTAAAACTTTATAGTTTTTTAAGATCTATCCACAAATAAGGGCGCTACAATTTTTTTAACGTAAAATTTTTTGCTTCAAAAACGAACATAAAACTTCAACCCGTAATTACTCAAAAAATTAACATTGTGTCCTATGCCAATTTTGCATGTATATTATGGAATCGAGTCTCAGAAGTCCGAATACGGGTTGTTTTTAATAACCGGATCGAAAATGAGGGCGCTACGATCGTTTTTGTGAGTCGAAGTGTATTTTTTTTAATTTATTTAGTTTTTTCAAAAATTTTGGGCGTTGAAGAGGAAACAGGAAAAAAATCGTCTAGCTTCGCCGGTTTGGGAACCATCGTTATTTATTAATTGTTTAAATTTTTTTAAATTATCTGTCATCAAACCCACAATTTTTTTTCGTTCAATTTTTATTAGTTGCTTACATTTACATCATACAATATTTTTAACAATTAATACTGTTTCGTGTTCTTACTTATAAAGTAAATCTATAGTATTCTATTCAATCACAGTCGAGTAGTAAAATCTAAATTTTTGAAGAGGTCGGGCTGGTTAAAGCATCAAATTAATTGGCTTCATGTCGGCTTCTTGCAGCTTCGCCGATTTGGCGAAAGGTTCGCGATTTGTGGTCGTCAAATAATAATCGCCTTTGGTTTCACTTAAACAGAGAAGAAAATTACAAATTAATATTTTTTTGTCTAGTTAAATCGTATTAAAAAAATTTTGAGTACATGACTTTAATATATTTCTTAAAAATTGAAAATGCAAATATTTGTTTCATTGTATTTTTTATTTCAACTCTTATAAATTAATTTAAACTAATATATATTACTTTTTCGAGAACAGAATTAAAGCTTATCAAACTTTGCTCTATGAAAATATCTCGAAAAAACTTATTTTTAAATTCACAAAATTCCGCTTATAACGCAACCACTGTAAATTTTTGAAACATTTAGCTACCTGTTTGGCAAATCTAAAAATCAATACTTTGAAGGTTTCGTGAAAAATCAATACATAAACTCCGCCCCTTTACTTAACGCAAATTTGCCTTAACCTATAGGCAACTTCAATGCAACGTGCTTTGAATGTAACATATGTGCTTCAAAGAAAAATGAAGAAATTTAAATTATACCAGTCTTTAAAACATTTCTTTTAAATGACAACTAAATTAATTAATATTAATAATTGCTATAAATAATTATATTCTTTTAGAAGGGCGTCGCAAAAAAATTACAACCTCTAAAGGGAGTCGCAGCATAAAAAAGATTGGGAACCCCTGGCGTATCGCGTTATCTTCAAACAAATAAAAAACTGAATATTTTTCTAGGAACGTTTAACATTACTTTTGTACTTAAAATAGTTGGTTTAATGAAAGCTTTCATAATCTTTATATTTTTTTTTATTTCCAAAGTTATTAAACTATTTTTTCGATTTTTCTAAGCGTTCCTTGTTTATCTGCTTTCGGGCAATAAAAGGCCGACCGAAATTGAGATGTAACAAAGAAACAAATAGAGCAAAAAAAACCATACCTTTTATTAGCCATCATCCCCATGTAACCATCGGTAACAAAACCGCATTTTTTCATTTTTCCGTTTTTCATTATGCCGCACTTCGTGGCGGGAAAAGACGTCGGCCGGGAAACCGACTCCGCGTAGAATTTCCACGCCCGAAGGTGGCTACAAGTGCCTAAAAAAAAAAAATATTAGTCTGCTTATGTATAATTAATTGTAAAAAATAATACGTTAGATGGACTGATTATGCGTACCATTTTGAAGGGGGTCAGTATAGTCGCTTCAATTAAAATATCGATTTGTTTGAAGTGAAGCTTCTTTGCTGAGGGGGCTGCCATTTTCGAGCGTTACGAAAATTCCGATCACGCGAGGGGAATAATTAGCTACGTTGAAGGGGGAATTGGTAGAAAGGGAGAGTGCGCCACTGGTAAATTTTTAAGCGAGAATTTAATTGACTATAACATTGGGAGTCTCTCCACTCATACCAACTATACCGTACTATACGCCTATAGAATGCAAATTTATTTTTAAATTATTTATTTTACAATAAAACACAAAATCTTTTTGGCTGAATACTATAAAAAAATATATGGGCTTAGGAAAATTGGTTCTACTGAAGAATACACTATACAGGGTGTCGCAAATTGAGATACCCATGTTAGCCTACTCAATTTGGGACACCCTGTATAAATAACGAAATTGATATTTAAATCAAGCGTTCACTGCATTTTGCTTTTTTTACGTACCAAATTGATAAAAAATTACCAACCGTTTACTCAAATTGCTATAAGATTTAAAAACTAGTGGATCTATGGCCCAGGTACAACAGAGATGATGTACCTTGGCTCTATTCACATTAAGCAAAATAAAATCCATTGTTCTATGAAAACTAATAAATTTTTAAATCACATTAATTTTTAGTATAGCAATGAGTGGGAGCGAGCGAAAAGATACGATAATATCATAAGTATGACTGAAAGGGAACGATTTTAACTAATTACACTGTTTTTTTTAGATTTATTTTTTATTCTTCAAATCTTTCAAATCAAGAAGTTAAATTTAGTTTAGTAAATATCGATTTTATGTTCGAAAAACGAATTTACTATAGCAATGAGTGGAAGAGAGCGAAAAGATACGACAATCTTGTGAGTGCAAGCGAGAGGGAATGATTAAATCTATTTAACTAATTTTTCGTGTAATTTATTGTCTAAATTATCGTCAATCGTGCTTAGAACCGAGTGTGCGCATTCGAGCTCAAAGTGGCACATTCCGATCTCGGGAAAATGAAGCGCGCCGCTCCGCGTCGCGCTTCATTTGCCTCCCTCGCTCGGAAATGTGCCACTTTTCGCTCGAATGCGCACATCTTTGCATTTATTAGATTGGTCTAGTTTACCTTTTGTTATTTTCCATTAAAAATATCAATGTAGTTTAGTGAATATTGATTTTTTCTTTAAAAACGTATTTTTACTATAGCAATGAGTGGGAGCGAGCGAAAAGATACGATAATCTCATTAGTGCGTGTGAGAGGGAATGATAAAAATGATTTAACTAACTTTTCGCCAATTTTATTGGTCAAATAATTGTGAATCGTGCTTAAAACCGAGTGTGCACATTCGAGCTCAAAGTGGCACATTCCCGATCTCGGGAAAATGAAGCGCGCCGCTCCGCGTCGCGCTTCATTTGCCTCCCTCGCTCGGAAATGTGCCACTTTTCGCTCGAATGCGCACATCTTTGCATTTATTAGATTGGGCTAGTTTACCTTTTGTTATTTCCCATTAAAAATATCAATGTAGTTTAGTAAATATCGATTTTATGTTTAAAAACGTATTTTTACCATAGCGATGAGTGGGAGCGAGCGAAAAGATACGATAATCTCGTAGGTGTGAGTGAGAGGGAACGATTTTAACTAATTTTTGGTCTATTATATTTTTAATCGAGTTTACAACGGTTTTAAGCATAATTTTATAATTACAAAGTTATTTGACATTAAAGAAAATAACGATTTTCAGTTTTTTGACAATTACTTCGGAACTATTCGAAATTTTAAAATTTTCTTAACGGAATCCGAAGCGGCACCTAAAACTGCAAAACATTGCCCTTTAACTTCACTAATAACAAAGATACCCATGTTAGCCTACTCAATTTGGGACACCCTGTATAACTAACTAAATTCATATTTAAATCAAGCGTCCACTGCATTTTGGTTCCTTTACGTACCAAATTGATAAAAAATGCTATTCTCGGCCAACTGACTCGGTTCGCACCCGGGCTGCAAAAACGTCCCCCGTTCGGATAAAAATCGGCCTGGCAAATCGAAAAGGGAAAACCAAATTTTCCGCCGTCCGTGTGCACGCAGTCGACGAACTCGGCGTCGTCCTCCGCCAGCCTGTGGGCCGTGCCTTAAAAATTGATTAGCCGAAACGATCTCTGCGAATCGTAAAAAAAAGCAAACCATTCTGCAAAAACAGGGGCGAAGCTGGATCCAAGCCAACGATCCTCGGTATTTTCTCCTTGCGAAAGTATTTTCCGGCGAGGCCGGCGACGTGCGCGCCCAGGCTGAACCCGACGACGTGAAGGTTGGCGATCGGCAGCTCGCCGGTGCCGTTGTAGAAGCGCAAAAATTTCGCCAAAATTCCTCCCACCAGCTTGACGTGCTCCACTGCCTGGGGGTACCAGGGGAAGGCGGCCAGCTCGCCCCAGTCCACTATGATTATGTTGTAGTTTTCGGGGCGGCTTAGATAAGCTGAAAAAAAAAAGTTTTATTTGAAAAATTAGGATAAATTAAAGGGGCCCAGGCTATCAAATTTAAATCGCCTCCAGGGTCGTACTCTTAAAAATAATAAATTGAATTTTTTTTTAATAGATGGAGACGATTTGGTCCAATATAACTAAAATTTTGGGAATTTTGCGAACAAAATTTAAAAAATAATTGTCATAATTTTGTAAATTATTATAAACAATTGATGTATGTCAATTTTTGAAAAAATTTGGTGCAAACCAGAGTTTTTTTCTTATGATTGCCGTTAGCAAAGCAGCTTACCGCTTTTAATGTTCCATTTAGAATTGGAAATAAAAATGGGTTCTCAAAAAAGGGTAAAAATAGCAATATTTTACTGATCAGTTGTTTCCATTTAACAAAAAGAGAGATAAATATCAAAATTTCAAATTATTTAAAATTAAATATTGAATTTTCTTTGTTTGCTTACAGTACGTACAATACTTCTTTTTTTTAATTAAAATAAAATAAAAAAGTGTTTTTTGAATTTTTTTTTGGTGCCTAATTTAAGGTAAGATACAATTATTCCTTTTTAGTTTATTTCTGACACTAGTATTTACTAAACTATTATTTTAAAATTCGAATTTGGTAAATATTTATCTGTCAATTAATTTAATTTAATTTAATTTAATTGATTGATACTTACAGCATAGGTTTTTGTAAATTTTATGTTTTAGTAAGATATTACTAACAACAGGGGGCAGCATATCATTTTATGTACCTATTCTATCATTTTAAAAAATAGCAAATAATTTCAAAAACTGAGCCAGTAAAATATTACTATTTTTAACCTTTTTCGAAAACCTCTTGTTATTTCGAGTTCAATATGTAATATTTGATTTTTTTTCTGTCTATTTTGTATATGTGTCTCTGTACAATGACCCTCCAGTTTTTCAATTGTATGAAAAATTTAACTTTGGCGGACTAAAAATTATCTCATTTTTGAGCAAAATCCGACATTTTTTTTCAAAGTCTGCCACTTTGTTAAATTTCAATTTTTTTTAACAATCGTGGGTCATTGTACAGGCAATAGCTTACAGATTAATAATCTTTTTATTTTTTTGTTTTTGGCCAGCAGTGAAGGACTTTGTTTTTTAATATCTTGGGTAATAGCCAGTAACTCGCTAAAAATTAATTTTTTTGTGTATATTCACTAATTATGTATAAAAATATCAAATTTTTAAAACTTTTCATTCAGTAGTTTTCTTTAAAAAAATTCCCAAAAATCACCTTTTTTTTAGGCGCTCACACTAGGTGTGCCCCCTAACTTTTTTTTTCATTTTATAAATTGTTGAGTCTCTTCTGAGTATCAAATTCCAATGACACCTGTCAATTATGATATCAAATATTAAGAAATTCTGACAAGAATTTTTTGTCTCATTGCAAAAAAAAATCATTTCATGGCAATTTCTTAATGATTCGCAATGATTTAGACCAATCAATTACACGAAAAATGATTTAAATAATTTTAATCGTTCCCTCTCACTCGCACCGACGAGATTAGCGTATCTTCTCGCTCCCTTCCACCCATTGCTATGGGTAATACATTTTTCCAATAGAAATTCAAATTTTTTGATTTTAAGGAGAGTAGGATAAATTATACAAATGTAATAAATACGAGGATGTGCGCATTCGAGCGAAAAGTGGCACATTTCCGAGCGAGGGAGGCAAATGAAGCGCGACGCGGAGCGGCGCGCTTCATTTTCCCGAGATCGAAATGTGCCACTTTGAGCTCGAATGTGCACACTCGGTTTTAAGCACGATTCACAATTATTTGACCAATAAAATTGACGAAAAGTTAGTTAAATAATTTTTATCATTCCTCTCACACGCACTAATGGGATTGTCGTATCTTTTCGCTCTCTCCCACTCATTGCTATAGTGAAAATACGTTTTTCCAACATATAATCGATATTAAAATAAATTTCTTGATCGGAAAGAAAGTTTGATTGACAAAATTCAATGAATGCGCACACTCGGTTTTAAGCACGATTACCAAACGTCCCGTTTTACCAAAAAAAAATTGTTTTCGTTAGTTATACCCCACCTAGTACACGAAAGGTTAAACAGTTATTTTTTTGGAAAAGACGCAAATTAAAAAAAAATGCTAGCTATAAAAAAAAATTATTTTTAATTTTCAAAAATACGGCCGTACAGCGATTTGAAATTGCATTGCAAGTGTACAGCACGAAATTTGGTAAATGGCCCCCTTTCAAACGAGTTACCTTTGATAATGGCCGAAGACGAAGGTCCCAATCCGTGCTCGGTGAAACCGTGAATGTAAATAACGGTCGGCGAGCTACTGTTAAAGCCGGCCTGATGAAGTGCCCCCCGTTTTCTACTCATCTTGAGCTTAACAGGATTACCTTTCAAAGCTTGGCTCGTAAAAAATAAATTAACATAGCGTTCCGGCTTCGAGATTTGGCAACAATAAGAACAGTAACCTCGTGGCTGGTAGCTGAAGAGCATCTCGTATTCTCCTAAAGAAAAAAAAATAATTCTGTTATTAAATACACAGTTGGTAGTACTGCTTTGATTTATTTAATGAAATAACTCAGTACTGCTTTGTTTTTAGGTTAATTTCATATGACTTTTTTTAATTGAGATTTGTTTATAGTCGTAACCATGGATACTTTAAAATTTTGTTTTTATAAGGGGTGTGCTTGTTGGTGTTTTAATTATTAATAATGTACCCTAAGAAAATTAACGATTTAGGGTGTATTCGTATTTTTTCAAAAAAAAATTGTTTTTATTATTTGTTTTTTTTTTAATGTTTAAATTCGATTTTTAATTTCCCCCCCCCGCCCATATATCTAATTTTGATTTTTTTATTATGGTTTTGATTTAGTTTTATTTTATTTTAAAATTTATGATTTTATTTTGATTTTGATTTTTCTTTTAAGTTTAATTTTGATTTAATTTTGTGTGTACTTTATTTTATTTGATTTTAATACGGTTCCCCTTCTATTTTTTTTTAAATGCAGTGATTTGTGCCAAATAAATAAAATATCATAATTTGTGGTTATTTTAAACTATTTTGAGCAAATTACCAAATAAACGTTCGACCCCCAGCTCAAAAATTTTTTTAACAATTTTTTTTTCAATCGACAAATTAATTTTAGCTAAATTATTTTTTATTCATCCCATTTACGGATTTTATTTGTAGTTCTTTGTATTTAATTCATAAAATTTATTTTCAAGATCGTCGACCTTAATTTTCATTTTGAAAAAAAAAAAACAGACAAAGTTCAAGTGCAAAATCGAATTTCGAAATGGGCGATTGGCATTTGAAAATTCAAGGTTTTAATATAATTTAGAATTCCAAAGTGTTACGTAAGCGCTATTTGATTATTTCTTTTTTATTTACATTAGGAATGTTATGTTTTTTTTTCTTTTTAAATGTGTATGTGTGTTTTACCTTCTGATTTATCGATTACTTGACTTTATCCGAGAAACCTACTTCGTTAAGTGGGCCACTACTTCTTTTGATTAAAAAAAATTTAATAGTCATAGCTGAATTATTTAATAAATGGTAATAATAGATATTTAAATAAAACATTTGATTAAAATTATTTTAGTTTTAAAATCAAAAAATTACAAACCTCGGGCGCGAACACGACTTAATTAATTATATCAAAATGCCATGGGTTCGTTTCAAAGTCGTTTAAAACACAAAAAAAATTAAAACCGAAACGCCACTTTTCGTTTTTGCGCAGAGTAAATAATTTATTCTTCGGTCCACACCGAAGAGCAATTTCGAGTGCGCTTTTCCCTCGAAACGACCAACAAAAGCGATATTATCAAGTTTTGAGTTTATTTAGAAAACACATTAACGTGAAACTTTGGTATTCCAACGTAATGGGGGAAGTATTTTACCGAAGTAAAACTACGCTTAAAAACAGCTTAGAAAGCTCTCACGAAATACAATAAGAAACTTTATAAAAAAAAAATATAGGAATTTTTATTATATTAATACGCCACTTAATAATTTTTTTGCGACGCAGCTTCGGATGTCCCATTTTAAAATCTATGGGATGATTATTTTCAAAATATATGAAAAAATAATTTTAATATATAAAATCGACAAAAAACACCGATATAATATATTTTTTATTTTTTTTTCTTTATCATTAATATCTTTGAATGAATTCTTTAAATCAAATTAATTTTTACTATAGCAATGAGTGGGAGCGAGTGAAAAGATACGATAATCTCGTAAGTGTGAGTGAGAGGGAACGATTTTAACTAATTTTTGTTTATTTATATTGTTAGTCGTGCTTAAAACAGTGTGCAATTCAGCTCAAAGTGCACATTCGATCTCGGAAAATGAAGCGCGCCGCTCCGCGTCGCGCTTCATTTGCCTCCTCGCTCGGAAATGTGCCACTTTTGCCTCGAATGCGCACATTCTCGTATTCATTAAATTTTGTAAATCACACTTTCTTTCTGATCAACAAATATAATTTAATTTTGATTATATGATCGAAAACGTATGTTCACTATAGCAATGAGTGGGAGAGAGCGAAAAGATACGACTATCTTATTAGTGCGTGTGAGAGGGAATGATAAAAATGATTTAACTAACTTTTTATTGGTCAAATAATTCTGAATCGTGCTTAAAACCGAGTGTGCACATTCGAGCTCAAAGTGGCACATTCCGATCTCGGGAAAATGAAGCGCGCCGCTCCGCGTCGCGCTTCATTTGCCTCCCTCGCTCGGAAATGTGCCACTTTTCGCTCGAATGCGCACATCTTCGCATTTATTAGATTGGTCTAGTTTACCTTTTGTTATTTCCCATTAAAAATTTCAATGTAGTTTAGTGAATATCTATTTTATGTTTAAAAACGTATTTTCACCATAGCAATGAGTGGGAGCGAGCGAAAAGATACGATAATCTCGTATGTGTGAGTGAGAGGGAACGATTTTAACTAATTTTTTGTATATTATATTGTTAATCGTGTTTACAATAGTTTTAAGCATAATTCACAAATAATTGATTTACTTTTTTAGACGGCTAAGGTCCACTTCCGTTGCCTGCTAATATATTACTCTCAATGGTCAAAAAGGAGTAGGGGAACCTGTTGTACTTGGCCCGTTTTTCATTTGTATATAAAGAAAAATAAATAAAGCAAGCTATTAATTTTTCAGTATACGGGGACGTACAGGATTTATTTACGATTATTTGAAAATTGTATTGTGTGCGTTGCTAAGAGAAGACAACTTAAGCCTTATTTATCTCAAAATCAATACTTATTGTACGTTCCTCGTATGTATTGGAGATGGTCTTAAAGCAGAGATGACCAAACATTTGTGAAAAAGAATCAAATATTAATTTTCAAAATGTTTTTTAAGTCAATAGAAAAATTATCAATTGCGCTCTAAATACTATAAAAATTAGTAACAGCAAAAAATGTATTGTTTAAGCCATACAATTTAATATATTTGAATTTTCTGTCATTATTGCTAAATATAACGTTGCCGTTATTTCAGACATTAAACCAGTGGTTTCCAACCTGTGGGGCGCGCCCCCTAAGGGGCGCGAGACTGTTGCAAGGGGGGCATGCAGCTGTTTCCAAAATATCATTTTTGTATTTTTGTAAGATTTGCTTTTATTACATTTAAAATTATTATTTCTTATAATTAATAATTATTTTTTTATGTATATTTTTACATAATATTGTATATTATTTTGTAACCCATTAAATAAATTATAATATCAGTTGAGTATTTATGAAATTAGATTGTTAGAAAAATTAAGGGGGCGCAACAATTTTTTTTTAAAGGGGGGCGCAGGTACGAAAAGGTTGGAAACCACTGCATTAAACGGTAATCATTCACAAGTAGGGGAATCTGTTGTGCCTTGGCCCTTTTTACATTTATAATTTTTTTTTAAATGTATATGTAACAATTTGTTGATAAAATGAATTGCATCGTAGTGGGGCACTAATAAGGCATTCATCATAAAATATTTGAAAGCATAAAATTTTTATTTATTGCACGTTGATGAATGAAAGCGTGCGAAAAGATACGATAATCTCGTAAGTTTGAGTGAGAGGGAACGATTTTAACTAATTGCTTGTCTATTTATATTGTGAATCGTGCTTAAAACCGAGTGTGCACATTCGAGCTCAAAGTGGCACATTCCGATCTCGGGAAAATGAAGCGCGCCGCTCCGCGTCGCGCTTCATTTGCCTCCCTCGCTCGGAAATGTGCCACTTTTCGCTCGAATGCGCACATCCTCGTATTCATTAAATTTTGTAAATCAAACTTTTTTTCTGATCAACAAATATAATTTAATTTTGATTATATGTTCAAAAACGTATGTTAACTATAGCAATGAGTGGGAGAGAGCGAAAAGATACGACAATCTTATTAGTGCGTGTGAGAGGGAATGTTAAAAATTATTTAACTAACTTTTCGCCAATTTTATTGGTCAAATAATTGTGAATCGTGCTTAAAATCGAGTGTGCACATTCGAGCTCAAAGTGGCACATTCCGATCTCGGGAAAATGAAGCGCGCCGCTCCGCGTCGCGCTTCATTTGCCTCCCTCGTTCGGAAATGTGCCACTTTTCGCTCGAATGCGCACATCTTCGTTTTTATTGATTATTTTTAGTTAAACTTTCGCTCTTTCATATGATAAATTTAAATGTAGTTTAGTAAATATCGATTTTTGGTTTGAAAAACAATTTTTACCATAGCAATGAGTGGAAGGGAGCGAAAAGATACGATAATCTCGTCGGTGTGAGTGAGAGGGAACGACTAAAATTATTCAACTTATTTTTCGACTAATTTATTAGCTTAAATTAATGTGAATCGTGCTTAAAACCGAGTGTGCACATTCGAGCTCAAAGTGGCACATTCCGATCTCGGGAAAATGAAGCGCGCCGCTCCGCGTCGCGCTTCATTTGCCTCCCTCGCTCGGAAATGTGCCACTTTTCGCTCGAATGCGCACATCTTCGCATTTATTAGATTGGTCTAGTTTATTTTTTGTTATTTCCCATTAAAAATTTCAATGTAGTTTAATGAATATCGATTTTATATTTAAAAACGTATTTTTACTATAGCAATGAGTGGGAGCGAGCGAAAAGATACGATAATCTTGTAAGTGTGAGTGAGAGGGAATGATTTTAACTAATTTTTTGTCTATTATATTGTTAATCGAGTTTACAAAGGTTTTAAGCATAATTCACAAATAATTGATTTACTTTTTTAGACGCCTAACCTCCACTACCGTTGCCTGCAAATATATTACTCTCAATGGTCAAAAAGGAGTAGGGAAACCTGTTGTGCCTTGGCCCGTTTTTCACTGGTAATTTTTTAAAAATTTTATATGTAACAATTTGTTAATAAAATGGATTGCATCGTAGTGGGGCACTAATAAGGTATTCATCAGAAAATATTTGAAAGCATTACCAACCATTTACTCTAATTGCTATAAGATTTAAAAATTAGTGGATCTATGGCCTAGGTACAACAGAGGTGATGTACCTTGGCTCTATTCACATTAAGCAAAATAAAACCCAGTGTTCTATGAAAACTATATATTTATTTTTGGATTATAAGAACTACTAATGTTCTTCTTTGATATGACACTAAAATTGTTTCAAAAATTAACAAAACTTTTCTCGTATACTAAAATTTCACATACTTAATGGTTAACTTTGCAAAAATTTAAATTTTTTGTTAGACTTGCGAAGGGCATGTTATCTGAAGCAAAATAAAAAAAAATAAGAATTTATAACAAAGGTATATCTAAATTTTTATTTATTGCACGTTGATCTTAGGGCCAAGGTACAACTTATCGACAGTGACCGAGGTACAACACAACGACCCTTGACGTTCAAACACAAAAATAAAAAGAAAGATTATGCTGTGCCAAAATCGGACCACTACTTTGCAAACATTAATAAATAATCTTTCTATTACGACGAGTCATTTGTTATTAGGTAATAAAAATCAATAAGATATTTAAGTAAAAAGAATATAAAAAGACTTACTTTTTTTCGATGAAAAATTTCAAATGATCTCATATATGAACAAAGTACATTGGCCATCTGCTGCTAATTTTACGTTAATGTCTGTCAATGTGGCATTTGAAATACCGAAAATTATGGGTCACGAAAACCAGCAAATATTAAAAAAAAATAAAGTTGCCCTAGGTACAACGGGACCAAGGTACAATAGGTTCCACTACACCGCCGACTTATCTCACATTAATTTTGTACACTTTAACGACTAATGTCTCGCTTCAAAAACGGTCAAAAAATTTAATTTTTGTTTTTTGAAATAAATGACATCTCAATATCGTATTTCAATTTGAAAAAAATGTGTTTCTCAATTGGTCCTGAAAAGATTTATTTTTTGTTCTTCGTCGGTTTCTACAAGTGAAACACAAATGTTTAATTTTAAAACGCCTTTTTTTTTAATATTTAAACGAGCCGTGCGTCGGCCATCGAAAGAGCCATTAGAAAAATTAAATCCTCGCATGTGAAACGTTTAGACTTTAATTAAAATTAAAAATTAATGTGGGTACTTGCGTCTGTTAATTATTTATATAAATTGTTATAAATTATCAGATCGATTTTTTATTTAAATAATTGTCGCAGGCGCAAACCTGCAAGTTGTGCGCTTTAACAACCTTTTTCGCTTTTTAAATCGTGCGAGAATAACTATTTAATGTTTTTGGGCAAATTCGAGAGCCTTTTTTCGTCACTTCAAAAACTGAATTAACGATTCGTCCGATGAAATAATTAACCATTTTTGGGTGCGCCTATGTCAAGAAACCTTGCACTTTAAATGAACTTTCAGAGGACAAATAACGCGCGTAATGGGCAAAATAACTCAATTGCAAACTTAATCAATTAATGCAATTGCATCAGACGCGATTCTCGTTGAATGGGTCTGCGGACGACATAAACTCAATGCCATTATCAGATTTTGAACTTTTGCACCGAACATGTAAGGTTGACAAGTACTTGTTTTTTTTTTAGCCACTTTAAACTGACATTAATTTTATTAATTAATTTCCTTCTAGTACATCCGTTATCGTTTTTTTTTGGTTCAATTAGCAACCTTCGTTTTTTTTTTCAAAAGTGGGGTTTTTAATGTCTGTTATGATTATTTTTATTTTGATAATGAAAGATTTTCTCTTCATTTTTCTTTTCAATTAAATCAAAAATTAATTTGCAGTTGTATTTACAATTTGCAAAAATAATACGTAGATTTTGTATTTTAAAAGGTGGTATTTACTGTTACAAAATTTTAGAAAAATCAAAATGTTATTTTAGTATAGTTTTATTTTATTTAATTTTTTTGAAGTGGCAAAATTGTGGAGTTTTAATTTTAAATTGTTCAACGTTCATAAAATCAATTTGTCGAAATTTGTTTAAATTATTTAACATTTGCAAAAGCAATTTGTGACTGTTTTTGTAAATTTTAAGATGTAGATTTTTTTTAAATTTTGAAAATAACACGAAAAAAAAGCAATTTTAAAATTTGTTTTCAGAATAAAAAACTTACAAAAGCCTTCTGTGAAAATTCATTATGATTTTTTTTCAATTCTGAATCATTTTAATATTTTCAAAAAATAATTGGTAAATACCTACCTACAATTTTAAAAAATATACCATAAATAGTAATTGCAAAAATTTTATTTATTTGTTCCAAATGAATAAAAGAAATCTGTAAAATTAAAATTTGATTTTTTCAATTACAGATTTCTATTTTAATACAGCGTAAACTCTCTATAACGAAATTGGAGGAACCGAATATTTTCTTTCGTTATAACGAGTTTTCGTTATATGGATCTTCGAAAATAAAAAGACGGTGTAAGGGCACAAATACACTTTTTTTATTTCCACAACGAGGCCTACGCCTATTTGTAAAATATCTATTATTTTGGCCCGACGTTTTTTTTTGCTAAGCCAAAACTCGGTTTGTATTTTTTTTTAAATTTTCTCCATGTCATCCGAAGCGGTGCGATCATCTTCGTAAAACAATTAACACTCGTCTAATAACATTTGCCAACGCACAAAACCACAAAGTTAAAAGTCAAAATGTAAATAAAAAATAATTAAATGACACGTAACCAAGAACATATTGTTTCGTTATAGAGAGTTATTTGTTATAAGGGTGTTCGTTATAACCAGTTTAAACTGTATTTAAATGGTCAAATTAATTAAGTACATTTTACTTTTAGCATTGCTCTAAACGTGCAAATTTAAAAGAAAAACGAGACCTTTAATAAATGACGTAACACAAATAAACAATTTAGAGAAAAAAATCTATTTACAACCGTTATTCAAATTTATAATAACAATCAATCAATTACACAGCTTTAAACAAATCGATATTAAATTCCTTTTCAATAGTTTTCACACCTTTTTTTATTTACGAAGAAAAAAACGAAATAAAAACTAAAACCAAACAAATCAACACTAAAAAACATAATAATTAAAACACCATTATTTTAATAGCCATAATTAACAGTCAAATCCTGTAACCATGGCAATCGAAATAAATCAAGACAGACTTATGGCAAAATCTATATACCAAACAAAGATAGCTATAGTTCGATAATTTACGCAATTCTAAGGAATTTGATTGTGATTTTTCACGAAGTTAATATTTTAAAAAAAATTACTCACCAAAAATATTTAATTGCGTCCTACATTCGGGACTAAATTCGGGCCTAGGACTGCCATTTTGGCCCAACACCCTCTCGAGCACGTGCGCAAACTCGCCAACGGCGTCCACCTGCGACATGGGCCTAACGGCGGGAAAATCCACCCCCGCAAGACCCATAAAATCCATTTGCGAACGCACCCCGCAAAGGCACACCAAATTGAGTAGGCCCACGACGAACGCCCCCATCTTCAAACCCGGAAAAAATTCGGACGAGAGCTCTTTGCGGAAGTCGAGCGCGCAATGAGCGTTTTAAAAGCACGACTCGGAAAAAAAACAAAACCTGGTCGTCCTCTAATTTCGAAAAAAAAAAACAACGACGAAGCTTTTGCGTTCTCGAAAAAACGAACGATACGTCGAAAATTGCGAGATCACCTTGGCATTGCGCCGTTGCCGGTTCGGCGCGACTTCGGACCGCTGAAAAATCGCGAGCACCTTTTGGTTTCGCAATGGCGACTAAACTGGCGCAAAGACTTTTATATTTGGACAAATCGTGCAATTGTCTTCGTCCTCGACGGGCGCATTTTCGCTTGCGAAGTCGCTTCGCCGATTACCATATTGCTTGCGATTAGCATTCGATCTTACGATTTAATCGCTTCGGCTAATCAGAAAGACGTTTGCTTTGAAAAAAAAACCTTGCCAACTAAACTGGAATTTGAAGTTATAATTGCTCGTTGTGGAAACACCTTGAACAATGTAATCGATTTAAAAACAAACCTTTCTGATAAAAGTAAATAGTAAACAGGCTTGCGTAACGCGGATTCGATGGGCGAAATGTCGCTTAGCACGGTTCCAAATTCGATTTGATAAATAGGGGGTTCCCCCAAATGTCGGCCCATTTTTTGAAATTTTAATTTGTCCATATCGATTACTTTTGAAATTTACGATTTGTGCAAATATTGAGGTTATACTTCTTTTAGGGCGTTGAGGTTATAATTTAAGCGGGCAACGGAAGTTGCGCGCGCACACCTAACGCAAATTCAACAGTATGAAGTTAGCCGCCCAAGAAAGTAATTTAATGATTGTGAATCGCGCTTAAAACCGAGTGTGCACGTTCGAGCTCAAAGTGGCACATTCCGATCTCGGGAAAATGAAGCGCGCCGCTCCGCGTCGCGCTTCATTTGCCTCCCTCGCTCGGAAATGTGCCACTTTTCGCTCGAATGCGCACTTTTTCGTATTCATTGAATTTTGTAAATCAAACTTTCTTTCCGATCAACAAATTTAATTTACTTCAATAAATATCTTCGAAAAACGTATTTTTACCATAGCAATGAGTGGAAGCGAGTGAAAAGATACAAAAAGTACATAAGTACGAGAGAGAGGGAATGATAAAAATTATTTATTAATTTTTCGTCACTAAAACTACTGTGAATCGTGCTTAAAACCGAGTGTGCACATTCGAGCTCAAAGTGGCACATTCCAATCTCGGGAAAATGAAGCGCGCCGCTCCGCGTCGCGCTTCATTTGCCTCCCTCGCTCGAAATGTGCCACTTTTCGCTCGAATGCGCACATCCTCGTATTCATTGAATTTTGTAAATCAAACTTTCTTTCCGATCAACAAATTTAATTTAATATCGATTATATGTTCGAAAAACGTATTTTCACTATAGCAATGAGTGGGAGAGAACGAAAAGATACGACAATCTCATTAGTGCGTGTGAGAGGAAAGATAAAAATTATTTAACAAACTTTTCGCCAATTTTATTGATCAAATAATTGTGAATCGTGCTTAAAACCGAGTGTGCACATCCTCGTGTTTATTATATTAGTATGATTTACCGCGCGCTCTTTCAAATCAAAAATTTTAATTTAATATCGATTTTATATTCAAAAATGTATTTACGATAGCAAATTAATTATAGAAAATCAAAAAATTGTTAACTGAAGCGTTAATTAAAAAAACAACTTTACAGCTTAAATTTATTTTTCAAATAAATTTTTTTAAATAATTATTTTAAAGAAGAACAATAAACAAAAACAATGTTTGTTTCAAAAATAGCTAAATATCGAGTTTTCAAGTCGACTGCAGTTTGTCCTCGTCGCGGTGCACATAGAAACATAAAATTTTTAGTAATTGCCAGCAAAAATCGATTTATCGAATTTACATTTACAGAAGAAAAAGCAACAATTAAGTTGCATAAATAAATTCGGTCCGATTATTTATTCAAACGAACGCGAAGCGGGCGGAAAACATTTAAAAAACACGACACGAACTTGAATGAATTTTTTGCTTTATACTATTGTTTTTTTTTTCTTCTTAATTTAAACGTGCACGCTTGGAATATCAAACATTTAAATAATTTTTTTCATGTGCACTTCCGTAAACTCGGAGATTTTATTAAGTTAGCCTTTAAACCGTCTTTGTAATCGCAAGAAAGGTTTTATAACAACAATAAGGATGTTTAGTCGAAACATTGCTCGACCGTTTCAAGGCAAAAATTGCGGATTTTATGGGAATATGGATCATTAAGAAAATATAATTAAAAATCGCGAAAAAATAAATTATACGATTTCCTTGAAACGACTTGATAAAAATGAAAATCTGCAACGATTCGGAATAATTAACGCCAGGAGAATTTTTTAAAACTAATAAAATTATCAGATATAAAGAAAAATAAATAAAGCAAGCTATTAATTTTTGAGTATACGAGGGACGTACAGAATTTATTTGCGAGTATTTTAAAAGATTATGTAGTCATTCAATTGTATTGTGTGCGTTGCTAAGAGAAGACAGCTTAAGCCTTATTTATTTCAAAGTCGATACTTGTTGTACGTTCCTCGTATGTATTGGAGATGGTTTTAAAACAGAGATGACCAAACGTTTGTAAAAAAGAATCAAATAGCAAGTTTCAAAATGTTTTATAAGTCAATAGAAAAAAAAATTTTTATATTTTTAAATACCTTCCACACGATGATCATTTCTATACAGGTATTTAGGAAATTAATTATTTCTGTTTTTGAAGTAAAACTTCTCTTGCGCGGGTTAATCTAAATTTTTTTTACGACAAAGGGGTATACTTTGAGAGGGGAAATATAAAGTGTACGATAAGATCGATAAAAAACACGTGCATGATTTTTTAAATATTTTGACCATCCGTTTTTGAAATGTTTTTTTTTCAAAATTTGAGCTTTTTTTAAATGCTTCTAAGTTGGCAAAAAGCACACCAATCTGATTGTTTTTCCTTAGAAATATTTTCGTCTTTAAGTGCTCTTTCAGGAAAAAAATATCCTTTGAATCTAAATTATTGCCTCAATTTTTTATTTTTAATTATAATTTAAAAAACGGTGTTTTTTTGACATTAATTAATTTATTCAATTTTTCTGAAAACATTCTCAAAAAAACTGATAAATATAAAACTATTTTAAATTAGTTTCGTCTTGGATAAACATTTATTACCATTTTATTTTTAACTCGAAAATTTAAATTTGTCTAAATCGTATGTTTTTACTTATTTTTTTTTCTTTGATTATTTTTTTTTCCATTAAAGAAATTGTATAATAAATATTTTGATATTTTCACTAATTGATTTAGTAGCTTAGGTTAAATTGGAATTTATGGTTTTTTTTTTCAAGCCGTTTGTAAACTTTCTTTCTATTTATCAAAAAAAAAAAAAAAAAAATTGTTCTTTTAGTTTTACATTTCAGTTATAGGTAGTTTGTCTTTTTTTCAAAAATAGTATAATGCGAACGGAAAAATGAAAAAAATTTTTAAGATTGCAAAATAGACAAATTAAAGAATATTTAATGGTTACATTATGTTAGAATATATGATTTAATAAAATCCAAATTTTCGAATTTAGAAAAAAAATAAATAGATATAAATGTTTTACTCACGTTCAGACTAATTTAAAAAAAAAATTTGTCAAAGTTATTTCTAGATAATTGAATATGGCATACATCCCAAAAAAAACATTTTTTTTCATTAAATTAAAAACAAACGATTAAGACAATAAATTAATAAATAAATAATTTGGATTAAAATCGTTTATTTTTTCAAAACGAATGTGCACAGTCGGCTTTAAGGATGATTCACAACAATTTAGGTCAATAAATTACACGAAAAATTAGTTAAATAATTTTAATTGTTTTCTCTCACTCGTACTGACGCGAATGTCGTATCTTTTTGCTCCCTTCCACTCATTGCTATAGTAAATAAATTCTTTTCAAGCATATAATCAATGCTTAACTTTTTTTATGTGAAAAAACAAAAAATAAAGTAGACAAATTTAATAAAACGAGGATGTGCGCATTCGAGCGAAAAGTGGCACATTTCCGAGCGAGGGAGGCAAATGAAGCGCGACGCGGAGCGGCGCGCTTCATTTTCCCGAGATCGGAATGTGCCACTTTGAGCTCGAATGTGCACACTCGGTTTTAAGCATGATTCACAGTTGTTTTGGTGAAGAAAAGTTAATAAATAATTTTTATCATCCCATCTCACTCGTACTTATGAGTTTTTTATATCTTTTCACTCGCTCCCACTCATTACTATGGTAAAAATACGTTTTTCGAACATATAATCGATATTTAAATTAAATTTGTTGATTGGAAAGAAAGTTTAATTTTCAAAATTCAATGAATACGAAGATGTGCGCATTCGAGCGAAAAGTGGCACATTTCCGAGCGAGGGAGGCAAATGAAGCGCGACGCGGAGCGGCGCGCTTCATTTTCCCGAGATCGGAATGTGCCACTTTGAGCTCGAATGTGCACACTCGGTTTTAAGCTCGATTATCAAACGTCCCGTTTTAACAAAAAATTTTTTACGTTCGTTATACCCCACCGGAAGGTTAAAATAAAATCAAACGTACATCTTTTTTGGACTTTGAAAAAAAAATAAATTTCGGTGAGTAATTAGTTTTCTGAGATTAAAAAATAAAAAAATGCAGACAACCAAACGATTTCCAAAAAATTGAGCTTTTTAAACAATTCAAAAAACTTACCGACTTTGACGAAATGTGTGTCGCAAGCGGGGCTCCCGTGGGGCATCCTATTTTTCCATGTTTGCGATAAAAATATGTGTAATAATTTTCCCAATTCGCCTATAAAATCGACTTGAGCTGAAAGCTGCGAGATATTGGCGAAAGCGCCGTTCGTCGCCGCAGCTGGGCAAAACACGAAAAAAAATATCTGCAAATCCATGCTTGCAGATGGACTTGTATTCTAAATATGGGTTTTATGCTGTGTCGTAACAATTAAAATTAGTTTTAATGGACATAAATTCAAGAAACAAGGTGAAGTGCTCGCAATTATGATTTGTTTCGCTTTTCTTAAGTGTACTTCGGCGACACTTCGAAAATTTCTCATGCGTGGTCCCGTATTTATTTTTTATTTACTTCAAAATAGAAAGCTTTGGGATTTTTTTTCGAGTTGTTATTTTACTTTTTTAGCCATTGTTAAGTTTCTTGAAGACTATCGCAGGGTCGAAACAAGGACGATGCAGTCGTCATCAATTTTAAGGAATATTAATAACAAATAAACAAAAAAAATCAAATATTTATTAGACGTAAGAACCGAGCTGTTACGATATTCTCGGCATTGATAGTTTTATTTAAATTCGACCTTAAGACAGTTCAAGATTTTTAACGTTTTGTTGGTTGAATTTTTTTAATTCACAGATTTGCCTAATAACAACAATTTTGGTATGTGTTTTTAATATGCACAAAAGTCCGAAGTTTTTTTCGAAATTATGGAAATCTTACACAAGGACTGTTTAGCAGAGACTTTCAGGACAATTTTATATAGGGAGGCTTTTGTTGTAGTTCTTTTTATAATACCGAAAAAAAAATTACCGTTGTTATATGATTTTCAATAAGC
This sequence comes from Sinopyrophorus schimmeli, assembly GCA_036325965.1. Taxonomy (NCBI): domain Eukaryota; kingdom Metazoa; phylum Arthropoda; class Insecta; order Coleoptera; family Elateridae; genus Sinopyrophorus; species Sinopyrophorus schimmeli. Next base: position 91,008 of record JARFIZ010000075.1, read on the forward strand.
ACAAAAGTTCAATTTTTTTTCAAAATTAATGAAATCTATCACAAGATCTGTTTAGCAGGCATCTTAGGGACCATTTTATGAAGATAATGTTTTTTCTGTAGCTCCCTTTATAAGCCCGTAAAAAATTAATTATCATGACTATGTGTTTTTCAATAAGCAATAAAAGCCGAATTTTTTTTTTCGAAATTATTGAAATCTAACACAAGAGCTGTTTAGCAGGGACCTTCAGGACCATTTTATTAAGAAAATGTTTTTTTTTGTAGCTTTCTTTATAAGCCCGTAAAAAATTAATTACCATTACTATGTGTTTTTCAATAAGCAATAAAGGCCGAAATTTTTTTTTCGAAATTATTAAAATCTAACACAAGAGCTGTTTAGCAAGGACCTTCGGGACTATTTTATGAAGATAATGTTTTTTTGTAGCTGCCTTTATAAGCCCGTAAAAAATTAATTACTATCACTATGTGTTTTTCAATAAGCAGTCAAGGCCGAAATTTTTTTTTCGAAATTATTAAAATCTAACACAAGGGCTGTTTAGCAGGGACCTTCAGGACCATTTTATTAAGAGAATGTTTTTTTTGTAGCTTTCTTTATAAGCCCGTAAAAAATTAATTACCGTTACTATGTGTTTTTCAATAAGCAGTAAAGTCCGAAATTTTTTTTTCGAAATTATTGAAATCTAACACAAGAGCTGTTTAGCAGGGACCTTCAGGACCATTTTATTAAGAGAATGTTTTTTTTGTAGCTTTCTTTATAAGCCCGTAAAAAATTAATTACCATTACTATGTGTTTTTCAATAAGCAATAAAGGAAAATTTTTTTCAAATTATTAAAATCTAACACAAGGGCTGTTTAGCAGGGACCTTCAGGACCATTTTATTAAGAGAATGTTTTTTTTGTAGCTTTCTTTATAAGCCCGTAAAAAATTAATTACCATTACTATGTGTTTTTCAATAAGCAATAAAGGCCGAAATTTTTTTTTCGAAATTATTAAAATCTAACACAAGGGCTGTTTAGCAGGGACCTTCAGGACCATTTTATTAAGAGAATGTTTTTTTTGTAGCTTTCTTTATAAGCCCGTAAAAAATTAATCACCATTACTATGTGTTTTTCAAATAGCACAAAAGTCCGAAATTTTTTTTTCGAAATTATTAAAATCTAACACAAGGATTGTTTAGCAGCAGGGCCGGATTAATCTTTTGTGGGGCCCTAGACATTTATTTTCTTAGCGCCCCACGGGGCTGAGGATAATTAAAATTAAACTTTCACCAATTAACAAAAACAAAATAGGACTTTATTGCGTAAAAATAAATAAAAATTAAAAAGCATAGTAAAAAAATAATTATTAATAGAAAACACAATAAATCTTAATATTGTCGTTACGAGTATGGCGGGGCCCTAGACATTTGTCTTTTTTTGTGATTATAAATGATTCTTCAAATAAAATCCATTTAAATTTTGAACTGTTTTTAGACTTTGTGTAACTTGCGTTATATCAGATCGCCGTTAATCGAAGTTTCACTGTATTAAATTTTTCTATATTAGTCAATGTTATTAGTAGTTCTTACGTAAGATACAGTCTTCGGGCTAATATGAAAGATTTAATAATAAATGCAGTCGTGTTGGAACATAATCTGTTGTCATGGAAATTAACATGTTATAACAATTATTAAAATAAAACTAGTTCTGTTTCCATGGGTACGTGCTTGACGTAGATTTTGGCATATCGGCGTGTAATTTGAATAATTCTTGTTGTCGTTTGGGTTTTTTAGTTTAATTTATTTACTTGTCTGGAATTGTTAAATCTTATTTATTGCATTAAGGTAAATATTATTGTGACCTTCAAGGGATGGTGGATTTTTTTTAACAGGACGGTTTTGGGTAGCCCGAGGTGCCGAGCTCGCGTGCCCTCTACATTACAGAGGGAAAACTATACCCGAAAAGTTTAATTTTATCGTTCGTAATTTATAGTTAAACACTTATAATTAATTTTTTTTGAGATGCGCATTAATTTATTTTTTATTAAATTTTAAAAAAAAACAAAGCTATTTTCCTCTCATCAAAAAACAAAATATAATTTTACGTCGATTAAAACAATTAGCTTTTTTAACATTTCACGATCTTTTATAAAGCATTAATTTATTTGAACAATTAAAACTTAAAAAGCTAACTATTTTTAAATAATATCAACCATTTAAAAAACGTAGTTTGAAGCAATATCAATTTTTTTTTAATTTGTGATTCAAAAAAACATATACAGTCGAACCTCGATAAGTCGAAGTCGAAGGGACAGCAAAAATAATTCGTCTTATCAAAAACTCGAGTTACCAAAAGAAGTTCAGTTAAATACTTCCTTATATATAGGTATATCATTCATTTTTTATAGAAAACGGGACGCTTCGTAATTGTGCTTAAAACCGAGTGTGCACATTCGAGCTCAAAGTGGCACATTCCGATCTCGGGAAAATGAAGCGCGCCGCTCCGCGTCGCGCTTCATTTGCCTCCCTCGCTCGGAAATGTGCCACTTTTCGCTCGAATGCGCACATCTTCGCATTTATTAGATTGGTCTAGTTTATCTTTTGTTATTTTCCATTAAAAATTTTAATGTAGTTTAGTGAATATCGATTTTATGTTTAAAAACGTATTTTTACTATAGCAATGAGTGGAAGCGAACGAAAAGATACGATAATTTCGTAAGCGTGAGTGAGAGGGAACGATTTTAACTAATTTTTTGTCTATTATATTGTTAACCGTGTTTACAACGGTTTTAAGCATAATTCACAAATAATTGATTTACTTTTTTAGACGTCTAACCTCCACTTCCGTTGCCTTCTAATATAATACAGTCGAACCTTGATAAGTCGAAGTCGAAGAAACAGCAAAAATAATTCGTCATATCAAAAACTCGAGTTATCAACAGAAGTTCAGTTAAATACTTCCGTATATATATATATCATTCATTTTTTATAGAAAATAACCAAAATTGATCTACAATCATTAACATTATTTATTTTTATTAAGACCCTAAAAAATATAGTTATTTACATATTATTTACTGTTAAATGGAAGTAATCTAAAATTGTCTTTTGCTTCATTGCTCCAAAATGTTACGTTTCTACAATTTTTTCAAATGATTTTACCGATAATAATATATCTGTAGGAACATCTTGAGCACATAGAAATAGAGAAATAGTATCTATTGCATTGTAAACTAGAGTTGTTGAAGGGATCTGTATCACTTTTATATTCACTTTCACTTTCACAGTTTTTCTTATTTTCTTCTAGCACTTTACTTATAATGCTTTCATCGCTGGGAATTTCAGCTACTTCCAAATCTTTATCAACGTTGACATTTGTCATTTGTATCTTCAGCAGCTACAATTAGGTCTCTGTTTTTTAAAATGGTCGATAAAGTGTTTGCGGGAATACCAAAATCTTTAGCTATATCCTTTTTTCTTTTGAGCCCACGTTCCACTTCTTTTATAAGATTAATTTTCTCCCTTTTGGTTAAACTTTTTAATTTGCGTTTACACTCCATGTTAATACGTAAATAATTTTCGAAAAAGTATTAAACATTTTTAGATTTTCTGTTATACTCTGTTACAAACTATAAAGAACGTAAAACACATTTGTTAGTCTTTGTAGTCGACGAATAACTAGCATTTTCAAAACTAAAATGCAAAAATAGTTTCTTTTTTTGTAAAATAAACGGTAAAAACCATCTCAAAAATTTCTAACTGTTCATAAGGCATTTAAACATAAATTAGTTTTTAAATCCAATTGAAGTGTCGCCGTCAACACATTCTTGTAGTATAAACCTTTTCGTCGTAGTTAACAATAGAGCTTTTAAAGCATCAATAACACCAAACCGAGCCGTCGTTAATTTTTTTTTAGGTAGAGAAATTTTTGGAAAAGTTGTAAAATTTAACTTCGAGTCATCGACCTATTTACTAATGGAAACTTGAATTTAATGATTTGTAAAACGCTTTGACTAATTAAATAATTCGATTTATTAAATTTCGAGTTATTGACATAAAAATATTAACGTTGAGATAGGCAAGTCCTAGGGAAATTGGTTCGAGTTCGAGCTATCAAAAATTCGGCTTATCGGCGTTCGACTGTATAAGCTACAAATGTAACAAAATAAATTAAAATCAAAAGTGTATTTAAACAATATTTGCAATTCTTTAGGGCGCACAATCGACATAAATAAAATGATAGCTAGGTTTGTTGATGTGCGCGCATCATGCAAAAACTACTTAAGAGATTTTTATCGATTTTTATAAATTTTATTCCTTAAACACTTGGTCTTTATCTCCAATAAAAATTATCACGTTATTCTTATTTAACCCCTTGACATACAAAAAAAACCGAATTTGACGAGTCCGAAAAAAAATATTAATTTGGCTCAACGTAACTGTTATGAGCACCCGAGTCGAAATTTAGCGCCGACATTGAGCCTCCTAAAGTCGGACTCATTCCGGACTCGGAGAATCAAAGTAGTGTTTATTCCTATGTTAAATTAGGTCCGACTTTAGTCTCCAAAGTGGTACACATTTTCCATTTGTACCACTTTGGGGTTCAAAGTCGGATTTGATGAAAATTTAAATTAGGTCCGATTTTAGACCTCTGTACCCTATTTTATAATAATAATAATAATAATATGGATTTAATTCGCATTTAAAATGTTTAGAATACTTTTATTTAAAATACGTAGCTAAAGTTTAAAATAACAATTACATTAAAAAAAAGAAGAATAATAATCATAAATATTATTATTAGTATTTATAATAATTAAACTAATATTGTATGTATATATATACATATATTTATTTTGTATTATAATATACAAATACATTGATAAAACAATATTCAAAATTATAAAATACCTGGATTACTCTGAGATTTTGTAGGATGGGTTTTACTTTCTGAGTTTGTAACTTTTTAGTAACCTGTTGCTGTTTCTTCGGAATTAAAGACAAATCGGTAAAGATTAATAATAAAAGCGCACTTTTTGGGTTAGGTTGCCCGACCATAAGATTTACTTGACTGGTGGACAGTCATCAATGTAAAAGAACACATGTAAATAGGCAGTGTTGCCACGTCTTTTTCATATAGTCGAACCCATTTAATGCCATTCTCATAAATTTAATAGACAAGATTTTAAAAACATTTTAGTTATTAGTATTAACAGTTTTTTATTTCAATATACATATAATTAATTTGGATGTTAATTCATAAACGTAATAGTGTAATAACCAATGCCAACGCTTAAAACCATAACTTACATAAAAAGTATTTAGTTTACGCGTACTTTATGTGTATAAATGATATGAAAAAATATAAACGTATTCAATTGTAATATAACAGCTAACTTGTGATCAACAAACAAATTACAATATCGAAAACAACTGGCAACGCTGCTCAGCTGATTTCGGTATTTGCAGCTATCGGACTTAGAGGTTCAAAATCACATCTCTTGGGGAATAGTAGGAGCTAGGGGCTTACTGTCGGACCTAGTCGGGTTACACTGCTATAAATCGGGTCTTTTTCGGACTAGGGGAATCTATGTAGGCTCTAAACATCGACTCGGGGATCTATGTAGGCTTTAAATTTCGACTCGGGCATACACAAATAACATAAAATAAACAATTAATAGTTTTAAAATATTTTGAAATATGTAGAGCAGTGTTTCTCAATCTTTTTTTAATATTCCCCACCTAAATCATTCTATAATTTCGATGCATATAATATATAACATATAAATATTTTTTTATATTTAAAAATTGAATTATTCTATAAATGAAGCCGAATTACAACTTGTTCAAGACACAAGATTTAGGTTTTAGCAAGAAATCACTAGGAAATTATTAAGAAAAAAAAACAATAAATAAATTTTAAAAACATACACTAAAACATATTTTTATATCGATAGCTCGAATTTTTGATAACGCGAATTATTTTTTGTTTCTCTTCAACTTCGACCTATCGAGGTTTGACTGTATTTAATTTTATAAATTTAATATTTCTGAACAATTAAGATAATTTATTTATTGATCTTTCTCCAATATTAATTTTATTTGCGTAAATTAATGATCTTCAAAGTTTTTTGAAAAACCACAAATTTTGTATTTACTCTATTTGAGTTTTCTGAAAATACATAATGATTTTTTTATCAAAATTTTTTTTTAATTTTACCGTATAAAGTTTTGTCTTATTCAATTTGTGTTATACAAAAAAAATTGATAATTAAAAATTTCTAAAGTTCTTAAATATATTTTAAAAATTTTCCAAGTTATTAATTTATTTAATTTGAGTTGTCTAAAAACTTAAAATAATTTATTTTTCGAGTTTACTTTAATAATTTTGCTAAATGTTTAAAACTGAATTTCATTCTATGTAAAAAAAAAACGGTGCATGTACTTATGTACGCACGTTAGAAGTAATACTTCTTTGGCGCGACTAAATTAAATATAACAACGCGCTATGTTGCGTTTGTGTATAGCTAGACCAGTGGTTATCAAACTATATGTTACTGCGCATATGTCGTTTTATTTGAATACATTGCTATTTCCTTTTTAAATCCAAAAAGTAATTTAAACAAATTGAATAAATACGAAGATGTGCGCGTTCGAGCGAAAAGTGGCACATTTTCGAGCGAGGGAAGCAAATGAAGCGCGACGCGAAGCGGCGCGCTTCATTTTCCCGAGATCGGAAATGTGCCACTTTGAGCTCGAATGCGCACACTCGGCTTTAAGCACACTTTACAAGAATTAATTTACTTTCTGGACAATTCGCAATTAAATATTACAGAATTATATTAATAACAAAATTCCCAAATCGCCAATTTTGTGCCTTTTAACAAAATTTTTGTTGAAAACAAACCTTTTTCGGAACATAGTATTGAATACAGTTCTTGACGTTTTAGAGACGTCAAAATCTACAATGACACCCTAAACGATTGACGTCTCCTAGATGTCATTGTATGTCAAGAAGTTAATTGCAAGTTATTAAAGTTTTTATAGTAACAATAAACATTAAAAAAAACCCTAAATATATTACCTATTTACTGTATTTGAGTTTTCTGAAAATACATAATGATTTTTTCATCAAAATTTCTTTTTAAATTTACCGAATAAAGTTTTGTTTTATTCAATTTGTGTTATACAAAAAAAATTGATAATTAAAAATTTCTAAAGTTCTTAAATATATTTTAAAAATTTTCCAAGTTATTAATTTATTTAATTTGAGTTGTCTAAAAACTTAAAATAATTTATTCTTTGAGTTTACTTTAATAATTTTGCTAAATGTTTAAAACTGAATTTCATTCTTTGTAAAAAAAAAACCGGTGCATGTACTTATGTACGCACGTAAGAAGTAATACTTCTTTGGCGCAACTAAATTAAATATAACAACGCGCTATGTTGCGCTTGTGTATAGCTAGACCAGTGGTTATCAAACTATATGTTACTGCGCATATGTCGTTTTATTTGAATACATTGCCATTTCCTTTTTAAATCCAAAAAGTAATTTAAACAAATTGAATAAATACGAAGATGTGCGCGTTCGAGCGAAAAGTGGCACATTTTCGAGCGAGGGAAGCAAATGAAGCGCGACGCGGAGCGGCGCGCTTCATTTTCCCGAGATCGGAAATGTGCCACTTTGAGCTCGAATGCGCACACTCGGCTTTAAGCACACTTTACAAGAATTAATTTACTTTCTGGACAATTCGCAATTAAATATTACAGAATTATATTAATAACAATATTCGCAAATCGGCAATTTTGTGCCTTTTAACAAAATTATTGTTGAAAACAAACCTTTTTCGGAACATAAAATTGAATACAGTTCTTGACGTCTTAGAGACGTCAAAATCTACAATGAACCCTAAACGAATGACGTCTCCGAAACGTCATTGTATTTCAAGGGGTTAATTGCAATTTATTAAAGTTTTCATAGTAACAATAAACATTAAAAAAAACCCTAAATATATTATATAACACATTAATACATCTTTTTAATTGTCTAATATATTTATAAATTTTTCTAAGTAAGAAAAAAAGTTTATCTCGTTTTTTTTGCAAAATTAAACGATTCTTTTTTTAGACATCCAAACAATAAACATAATTAATCTCGCAATTAAATTTATTTCCTTTTTATACGCGTTATCTTTGATCTTTAATTCACTCATAACTTACGAAACCCACCCAAACAACCAAACTTGCCAAAAACGAAGGCCGAACACAAATTACATAATTGGCTTCAAAATAATAATTTAATTAACGAATTCGTGAAAAGTTTTCCTCTCCCCTCGAAGCGAAAAAAAAAACCTATTTCGCGCACTCCTGTGTTTTGATCCGTTCGAATAAATTCACGCGAAATCGTCCTCGGCCGATGCAGATCTAAAAATAGGGGATGATTTATCGAAGATTTATTTTTAGAAATGTATCAATCGCTCGTCAACGACCATTATCAATCCGAGCGCCGTCCGACAGCTATAATTTAATGATTTCTTTCAGGATAAATTATTGAACAAGCTCGAAGAAAGCGAGCCGGAATTGGCAACGTGTCCCGAGGAAGAAGTGAGTAACAACGTCCCTGAAGCCTAAATAAATAAGGCGAATCAAACAAGAGCGAAAAGGGGGTGTTAAGGCACCGCCATAAAAAAGGTAATCTCTTTATTGTTGATGTTTTCAGTGCGTGATCTGTATAAACGCGAAGGCGACGATGCAAACGGCCCCCTGCGGCCATCAAGTCGTTTGCAGGAAGTGCTTCGTAAAAACAATTCAAATTGCCGTTTCGCAGAGACTGTTACCCCTCAGATGCGTCATATGCCGCGCCAAAATTCTTCGGCTTAAGGTAAGCTGGTGGGTGGCAATGAAACATTTTTTTTTTGTTAATACCTGTTGCGAAAGTTTGATTTTCGAGCGCCGTAGTAAAGTGGCCAGTTTCCTCACGCGTGTGGAAAGTGACCACTTTCGCTCTTCTCCCAACCATTTTTTCTCCTTCTGTACTCTAAAAGACTAGAGTTCGTTTTAGTATTCACTACAAGTTTATTTATACTGTAACGGGTGCACTGGGGGTTCGAACTGGGGTTGAGAATATTAAAACGACATTCACTTATTTTAAGTAATAACTAAATTTAACGCTTATTAACTGAACTAGCCTAAATATTTGTTTAATTTATTTATTGTCACCGTTGCTCGCATTTACTTCGGAGTATTCAATAAGGGTGCGAAGGCTCCTGCGGGGACTCACCACCGTCGAGTTTCTTCCCGGGACTAACTGATCGGCGCCTTCCGTTCGCCCTTAATGTGCTCCGAAGAAGAAGCTTCTTAGAACAGCGTTTTCCAACTTGGGGGATGTGCCCCGCATAGGGACAATTTCATTGTTTGGGGGAAGGGGGAGGGGACTCAGAAATGTGTCAAAGTTTTAATTGTTTAATATATGGTTTCCAATTTTTCTTCTTTTTTTTAAACTATTTTTATTGATTTTTTCTAAATACAGAACTAGTTTAGAATTAGGCTTTATTTAAGAAATAATTCGTTTTTTAAATATAAAAAATTATGTGTTTGTTACGTGGAGAGGGGGGGGGTTGAGAAAATGTTGTGAAACACTGCTCTACAGTTTCCAGAGCATTCCACGGGCAACGCGATCTTCTAGTTCAGGGGTTCCCAAAGTTTTTCTTAGGCGGCCCAATTTAATATTACCGAAATTTTTGGCGGGCCAAAAAAACAAAATAAAATCAAAACAATAACCACGATTTTTTTTGTTCTTAATATATTTAACTATTTCGTATTTTTTTTTATTTGTTTTTATTAGTATACTAAATTTAATATAAATATAAATCTTTAATTATATATTTATTAAAACAAAAATAACTGAAATCCATCTTATTATATAATAATATATATTTGTAATATTTATTATTTATTTTACTATTTACTTATTTATTTTTTAATAAAAATATAATATATCGTATCGATATCGCGTGCCGCTCTTTGGGAAACCCTGTTCTAGTTCATAGCTGTTCAGGGTCGCTGTATTTACGCCCTTGTCGTAGAGAACGCTGGAATATTCTAGCGCGTGCCCGTTACAATATAATTATACAATTTGAGTAAAAGTAACGCATCAAATTAAAAATATCTCTATTGAAAGTTCTTCCTTGAAGAGTACCCCATTAATTTTTTTTGTGAAAAATCGATTATTCTTCTCAAATCAAACTTCTGCGGTGGGTTTTACAAAAAATATTGTTCGATACGCATGCGTAAAACGAGCCACCCCGTAGACCTGAATTGACAACTGTCGTCTGAGGTTATGACACGTTCGCAACGACATCCTGTTGTGAATGCGCCATAACCTCGGTCTCGCGTCGTCAAATCCAAGCTCGCCGAAATCGCTCGCTTTACGCACACGTATCGAAAATACCTATTTTTACGTGAGGGGAAAAAGATTACGTTGCAGCCCGGATCCGCTCTTCCGACGTCCGCAAGCGGCTATTCGGTCAATTCCCGAGCCTCTTCCGTTCCGCAGTCGGACAGCTTGTACAGCGTGAGCAGCGGCGGATCTTCGGTGTCTTCGAGCTCCTGCGCCTCCGACAGCAGCGGCTCCTGCTGCGGAGGACACTGCTTGGGCGGCGCCTATCCGCGACAGCCCACCACCGGCGCCCTGCGACGGTCCCAACAGCACGCCATGAAGATCAAGCTGCAGGAGTATTGCCATCCGGAGAGAAGTAACATCAATAGATTGCCGCCTATTAAAGAGTTGCCTTATTCTGGGAGTCCTTGCCACAGCAACGCTCCTGCTTCTACGAGGATACGGTAATCGTCTTATATTTTTTAAAAACTTTTAAATTGAAATTTTATATTTCAATTTTTTGTTCAATTTAATAATTAAGTACAGTAGGCGCCGCTTAATGTAATTTTACGAAAATTAGGGGTTGAAGTTTTAGGTTGATCTCTGCAATACAAAATTTTACGTTAAAAAAATTGTAGCGTGGTTATTTGTGAACGGATCTTTAAAACCTATACAGATTCGAATTCACTAGAATTTTTGGCTTTGGATAGGTCTAAAAAACCATAGGCAACCTATTTGAAATTTTTGAGAAAAACAGTTGCGAAGAATCCGACTTGTAATTAATTTTTTTTAAATTCTCATTTTGAAAAATCTTAGCTTAGTTATTCGTGAACAGATTTTAAAAAACTATAGAGATTCGGATTCACTAGAATTTTTGGGCTCGGACAGGTTTAAAAAACCATAAGCATACTATGTGAAATTTTTGAGAAAAACGCGTGCGAAGAGTCCGACTTGTAATTAATTTTTTTTTAATTCTCACTTTGAAAAATCGTAGCTCAGTTATTTGTGAACGGATCTTTAAAAACTATAAAGATTCGGAATCACTAGAATTTTTGCCTTGCATAGATCTAAAAAACCATAAGCATCCGATTTGAAAATTTTGAGAAAAATGGGTGCAAAGAGTCCGACTTCTATTTCATTTTTTCTAAATTCCAACTTTGAAAAATCGTAGCTCAGTTATTCGCGAACGGATCTTTAAAAACTTTTCAGATTCTGAAAGCTCGCTTATCGGAGCGAAAGATCAGTTAAAGAAATCAATAGGGCCCAATGTTAAGTCTGGGAGAAAAACGCGCTCGAAACTTTTAAAACGTAATTTTTACCTTCTTCGCTTATTGTTATCAGTCGGTTAACGTAATCACTCTATCTGGGTCCCACAGTGATCACATTAAGCGGCGTCTACTGTACATTATTTTTTTATTTGATGTTTAAAAACGTCTTAGACCATTTAAAAAAAACGCAATTTAAATTTTTTTTAGAAAAATGGCTTCAATGATTTTGTTTAAACAATCTATATAATACAAAAGTGGGTCTTTAAAAAACCATCTCTTGGTGAGGGGTAAAGATATCTTCAAAAACTTTGCAGATTTGAAATCTTTAAACTTTTGGGCGTAAGATAGAATTTAAATAGTTATAGGATAAGGTTGAAAAGTATTGAGAAAAATATACGTATGTTTTTTAAGATAGCTCTCCCGAATTCAAAAGTTAGAAAATTTTCAAAGCGTTTTCTATCTTTTTCTGTACAAAAAAATCGGGGGTTTTAGGCCGTTAATGTTTTGAAAGACATTTTGAAAAAAAAATCGACTTCTGAATTTTTAAAAGTGAAATTTAGCGAAGGGAAAGCGCGGAAAAGAAATTCAGTTGAATAAATTAGTTAAATAACTTGAATCGTTTCTTCTCGCTCGCTCTCATAAGAATGTCGTATCTTTTCGCTCGCTCCCACTCGTTGCTATGATGAAAATACGTTTTTCAAACATAAAATTGATATTGACTTAACTAAATATTTTATTTTGATGTGAAAGACAGAAGGATTAAGATAGGCAAATCTAATGAAGACGAAGATGTGCGCATTCGAGCGAAAAATGGCACATTTCCGAGCGAAGGAAAACAAGGAAAAACAAAGAAATTTCTTACAGATTAATTAAAAATAAAGATAGGTATCTCATATTTTTGCATACAAATAAAGCAAAATTGTGATTTAAAAACCACAAAAAAGAAATTTAACAAAAAACATGAAGTTAGGCTTCTAAGAAAGTAAATTAACTATTTCTTTCTTTTATTGGTCACTGAATAATTTTTTCTACAAATTTGTATTATGCAAAAGTACCCTTAAAAATATTTACAAAAAAAAATATTATATTTATACTAGGAATTGTCCAGTAAGTAATTCCAAAAAGTTTGATTATTTATTGAAAATTCTAAGCTCAGCAAAATAATCAATACCAGTTAAACTGTTTGTGAATGCAAGCAATTCCTGTGATAAACTTTTAATTTTTAAAACATTTCCAAAAATTGTATTTTGAAATTTAATTTTTTTGTATTTGTGAACTATGATTTAAAAGAATATTGAAGAAAAAATCAATAATGTGCATTAGAGGTGACGTAACGGACCTAAAACTTATTACAATGTAAGACTAAAAGAACATTATATCAAATTTTAAACAAATTTTTGAAAAATGATTTAAAAATTACATACCTATGTATGGCTAATCTCAAAAAGCATTAGTAGTTGCTGTTTTTATAAAAAATAGAGTATTTTTTCCAAAAATTCTGATGCAAATTGTCAAAATTAAATGGCCCGTTTAAATACACTTTTTTGTAACGAATAATTTTTTTGTTTTTTGTTAATTTTTTTTTCTTAGGGTTTTTTAAATAATAATTATGTACAAGGCTTTGATTTATAAGTAGATAAAATTAAATTGTGATATCACAATTTTTAAGTAATCTGTAAACGACTTTTTGTAGATCCTTCATCGTATCAAAACTAGATGGCTGAGTGTAAATAAATTCAATAAATACGAGGATGTGCGCGTTCGAGCGAAAAGTGGCACATTTCCGAGCGAGGGAAGCAAATGAAGCGCGACGCGGAGCGGCGCGCTTCATTTTCCCGAGATCGGAATGTGCCACTTTGAGCTCGAATGCGCGCACTCGGTTTTAAGCATGATTCACAATCATTTAGGGCAATAAATCGCATGAAAAGTTAGTTAATTCATTTTAATCATTTCCTCTCTTTCGCACTTATAAGAAGGTCGTATTTTTTCGCTCGCTCCCACTCGTTGCTATGGTGAAAATACGTTTTCCAAACATAAAATTGATATTGACTTAACTAAATATTTTATTTTGATGTGAAAGACAGAAGCATAAGATAGACAAATCTAATAAAGACGAAGATGTGTGCGTTCGAGCGAAAAGTGGCACATTTCCGAGCGAGGGAGGCAAATGAAGCGCGACGCGGAGCGGCGCGCTTCATTTTCCCGAGATCGAAATGTGCCACTTTGAGCTCGAATGCGCGCACTCGGTTTTAACCGCGATTTTATTTGCGTTTTTAGTTAAATTGTAATCAAAATCGAATTTTAAACTCTAAACACACTTTATGTACTATTTTGCTGATTTAATTGTTCTATACTCTGTCCGGCCAACAGAAATAGTTAAGCCACGCCCCACTAAATTAAACCAATGTATGCAGCGCTCAGTTTCACACGGTAAAAATTAATAATCAAGTTTGTCCTCGTTCTTGCAGGACATAAATGCTTATATGGTTGCTTGTGTTACGTACTTTAAAAATTAAGCCAATAAAAAAAATTCTATTTAAAAGCGCACATTTGTGGGAGTGGCTTAACTATTTCTGTTGGCCGGACAAACTATAGGAAGCATTTTTAAACACTTATTCAGAGTATTATGTAAGTGCATAAAAAAATCATAGTTAACCTCAGTTCTCGATTTAATTTGGCATAATAAAAATAAAAAATAAACACAACTAATTAAAAAGTAAACAAATTAAGACGTGGAGGTCTCTGATACCCGTTTTAATTATCGCGAAATGCAAAATAAATAAAATGCACCTGCATTGTGCGTCGCCTTCAAAATTATTATAACGTTCAACCTACTTAACTAAATTTGCTCGACAATGTTTTTCAATGTTAGATGGCCGATTTACCAATCTTGTTGTTAGCCTTTATAATTAATTAACGTTTTACTTCGAGCTCGATGTAGGGCTTCGGCAAGACCTACTTAGCTTAAAATTTAATTCGACAAACATTTTGAACGACCTTTTAATTCTCTTTCTGTATTTTTCCTCTTTGACAAAGCCACTTGTCAAATTTTCACCTTCGCATGATCAAATCTATCGAAAAAACACTCAAACAGCTACCCGCAATTTTTATTCGACCTCTCCTATTTTATTCAAAAGAAAAAAAAAAAGGAAAGCACTCCAGCTTTTGTGCTTACAAAGTCTGACTAAAGTGGCTGCGAGCTGACATGAATGAAAAGTATCTCCCAAGTCCCGGAGACACTACTTTTCCTCGCGGAGATTACCCCTCTTAATCTTCTAACGACCAAAGAAAAAAATACTTTACATTCTTCGCGACAAAAAAAAACCCTCGACTTTTGAGGAGCACTGTACGACGTACAGTGCTCGTCGAAAGACAACGGACGTGCGAAGTTAAAGCGCCGAAAGTTAGAGGACCAATCGTACACGCTTTTTTTAATGGCGCATAATTTCAGGTGCGCGCAAAAAATCGTGACGCAGCTGGAAACCGTGCAGCTTTTGGGCAAGAAGCAGAGAGACTACAAGTACGAAAAGCTGCCGCAGGAGGACGAAGAGGAGGCGAGAAGTCCACGGACGAGGAGGAGAAGGAGAAGGGCAAGAAATGGTGGTCGGACAAAAGGTGGAAGGAGAGGAGTAAAAGCGAAGAGCGGAACGACAACAAGAAGAACGAGCTGGTCGAAAAGCAGATGGAGCTGAGGGAGAAGCAGAGAAAAATCAGATTTTCCGTTAACGACGTCGAATCGAACGGCGACACAAATAAAACTAAATAACTCGTTTATTGTTTTGTTTTCTTTTCTTTTTCACTCAAAGTAAGTCGAATTTATTTATTTTAGTTTTTTCGATTCGTTTCTTTCTTAGTTTTTTTAAATTAATCTTAACAGCCAAAAGAATGAGTTAAAAATGTATGGATGGCTGCGTGCGCAATGACTATTTGTGTATGTGTGTGTGCGTGTGTGTAAGGGTCAATTTTTTTTGTACCAAAAGTTCCTACGCGAATTGATTTAATTTTAATGTCAAACGGAGTATTCAATTAAAAATCCCTCTCTGACGATTCAAATTAAATATAAACAATTCGATTGGTTATTAACACCGGTAACTATGGTTACGTCCCCTAAATAACCAATTAAAATTGTTCCTCATATTTAAATTGCGTTGTTCGGAGCTTTAGGCTACAATAATTAATTCTTCGAGTACTTAATAATTAATAAGTAGAAAGATTGATGTTTTAGGTACAAAAAACATATCCCGCTTCACTATTATTTTATTTAACATAACCTTCATTTGTTAATACGTTCCAAATTGCCAATTTGTACCTTCGAGTCGTAGGCAACACATCAAACACGTGGCCTAGGGTGATCGTTAAAAATTAATTTTCTTCTGATGCCCCAAAAAACCTATCTTATATTGAAAAAATACGGGGAAATTTTTTAAATTTTTAACGAAAATAACACGTGCTTCAAGACAATCAAAGTTCATTTTTTGATAAAATCGTAGTTTTTTGTAAGTATCTCTCAAAGTATACGGATTTTGAGAAAAAGTTATAGGAGTATTTTGTAGGAAATTAAATTCTCTACAAAAAAGGTCTTTTCCATTTTCTTCATGGAATTCATATTTCCAGAGATATTCTGAATAATAAATTGATTAACTTCGTATAGTCAACATTTTAAGGCCCTCAAACAACATTTTTTCTTAAATATATATAATTTCGTAAAACTATAATAAATTCTAGTTACAAAATTTTTTAATTTTAGAAAAAATGACGTTTGTAGGTCTTAAAATGTTGACTATATGAATTTAATTTTATTATTAAGAATATCTCCATAAATTTAAATTTCATGAAGAAAATGAAAACGACGTTTTTTATAGAGAATTGAATTTCCTTCAAAATTGTTCCTATAACTTTTTCTCAAATCTGTATACTTTAAGAGATACTTACAAAAAACTACGATTTTATCAAAAAATGAACTTATATTGTCTTGGGGCTCGTGTAATTTTTGATAAAAAAATTTAAAAAAAATTTCCCCCGTATTTTTTCATTAAAATGAAGGTTATTTTGGGACATCGGAAGAAATTTAATTATTAACGACCACCCTAACGCGGCCGAACTTTTTTTTATTCCACAAATCGTTCATTTTTTGAAAAGCGAAAGGGCTCTAAAACCGAACAACTCATCAAAAAGAAAAACTGTGATATTTACATGTTGTTTTTTTTTGTCCCAATTTTCATCCTAACAAAGAAGAGCTTTGGCAAAATGCAAAAGCTCGTAGTTTAACCTTTAAAGTAAGCTCACATTCTAAAGGTCGGCTTTTCGGATTAAATTCGAGCCACTGACTTATAATTTAATTAACCGAATTTGCGCCGAACTGCAATTAGGCGTTCGTCGTAAAAATTGCGGGCGCCCTTTGGGCCGTCTTGCGAAAGCGACGTTTTTGTAAATTTTCGATTAAAAATGGATTTGTTTGGAAATCGATGGGCCGGCGCGCCTTTAAAGACCATGACTCAAAGGCCATAAATTTAAAAATAAACTCGGACTTGAATTTAGTTTTATGAGCCTCGGCTGTTGGGGTTTCTTACTATTTTTTTTTATTATCGGAAGGGAGCGTACAAATTGGCAATGGCGTATTGTTTTTTGGGTTCACATTTGGTTTTTAAAATTCGAAGTACTAAAAAAGGTATAAATTAAAAAAAAAGAATCAAAGGTTGTAATTAGAAATTTAGTAGTCCTTATCTTCCCAATTTTGAATCTAGCGAGTCAATGTTTAGGTCAATTGATTTTCTAGTTTTGTCGCGTTGTCTGTATTTTGAAAAAAAATAATCAAAAACCGAGGGGGACGCGATTTAAATTAAATTTGTCCAAATTGAAAGACAATTTGTTTAATTGCAAGGGCTTAAAAATACAATTGTAATAGAATCTATTTTGGTTTTACAAAATTAATTAATTTTTTTAATTAAGTAATTAATTTAAATTAAAATTTAAAAAAATAATAATCGAAATTAATTTAAGCATAACCATTTCAAAATTAATTCAAAACTAATTGGACAGCCTTAATTTAAATTGAGCGCCCTAAGTCGTTCAATTCCGATTGGTCCATTAGGACCAATCGGAACGCGACTTTGGCCGTTTTAGGAAAATCCCGTTCCCCAAAAGCGCGATTTTTAAATCGGTTAAAAAACAATTCTTTTCAAACGATTTAAAAACGCGCGCCGGTTTTTCTTTCAAATTTAACAATTAAAAACAATGTAAACGTAGTAAAAAAAACAATAATTAGTTGTCGTCGTCGCTGTAGGCGATTTTTTGAGACCTACGGAAAAGAAAGTATTTTATAAACGCCACTGGAGTTTCAAAAAAAAAAAAAAGTGCTAGCCGATCCAAAATTAGGAGCCACCCTGTTGTCGATGTCTTTAGAGAAAAACCATCACCCCCTAAATCTATTTAGCATACATATCCATCAAAAAAAAAAAACAAAAAACGGCAAATGAAAATCAAAAATTGTTATCAGGAAGTAGGCGAAACGGTACAAAAGCGATAGTACAAGCAGCAAAAACGTTCAAAGCGGCACAGACGGGGTGGTTTTCGAAAATGTTGGCAATAATTAGTGAATCAAATAAAAGAATAGAAG
Organism: Sinopyrophorus schimmeli; assembly: GCA_036325965.1. Classification (NCBI taxonomy): domain Eukaryota; kingdom Metazoa; phylum Arthropoda; class Insecta; order Coleoptera; family Elateridae; genus Sinopyrophorus; species Sinopyrophorus schimmeli. The sequence continues at coordinate 109,247 of JARFIZ010000075.1, forward strand.
ACGTACTATATATTTTAAGCGCTGGTTATGCGGCCCTGTATCATAGAATTTTAGTTTTGTATACTACGTAGTCGCGTTGTAAAATTATGATTATTACTAATTATTATACGTGTATACAGGGTGTTTGAAATAATTTGATGTGATTGCAAAACAAAAATCAGGAGATGCGCGCGAGACTTTGACGACAGTCCTTTTATATCAGATCGCACGGACCAAGGGCTAATAATTTTGATCATCCTGTGTATTTATAAAAAATATACATATGAATAATAAAGTATGTTGTTGAATGAACGTTGGAACTTTTTTTCTGAGAGCAAATCGATTTTTAGCGGTTCTTAAAAAGGTATTTTAAATAAAGCGCCCTTAGTGTGTGTTTTGATTGCTTGGTTACCTCCACATCCATGGTTACAATAATAAATAAATGGCAGATTTCGAAGGTAGCACAAGCTTACTAACTTATCCATTATTATTAGTATTAATTTCTAAAATAATAGACGCTAGATGTCGCTAAGATGCATTTATACTAATTCTTATTAAAATAATAAGATATTCCATTTTAAATCGCAGTAACAGCTATAAATTATTATAATTTTCTAATATATTAACTTTTAAAAGAAAAATGTAATTATTACATTAAATATAACTTCTACGGCACTTATTAATATAATAGTTGTAAAATAATTTAATTATTTATTTGTTGACATATTCGAAACACAGTATAAACCTTTCTTATCCAAACAATAAAATAAATTAGCAATGAGGCAAGTACTAATTCTATAGTAATGTACATAGGTGGTATACGATATAGTAATATAATTGGATTTTTTTAATTTACAATATTGTTTATTGTTTTCAATGGGGGCTGGGGGCCCGTTGTATCCACGGGGCCCAGGACTGCACCCCAAAAAGGCCTTAAGTGGATCCGTCCTTGGTGTCAGACATCAGGGGGTTTTATTTCAGTACCTATTCGTCTAACACCCTGTATATTGTCAATTGTGTTGGTGTTGTTGATGTTTTTACTGTATATCATCATTTTATTTTATTAGTGTTGATTTTCAATCCGACTGTGTTGCCCTCTGGAGTAATGCATCAAGCAGTTGTTGCAATTCAATTAACAAACATACTTAATCATATAAATAGATATTCTTTACATACATATTTAAAGAATAATTAGCACTCTGCGAATAAATTAGTTATAATTGATTATTAATTATATTACATAGAATTTTTGCTGTGTATTAACATTTTTTGGTTTAGTTTGGCAATTCTTATTTTTAGATATTAGCTTTTGAACAATGCTCCAAGAATTCTTCTGTTTTCTTACAAAAATTTAAAATTTAAAAACCAATTAACAACGACTTACTGGTTTTTAAAATTGCTTTGGTTCTTACTGTGTTTTGAATTTGTCAAATAAGAAAAAAGCTTAAGATAATTGCGCTTTCAAGAAAATAAAGGGAAAGCTGTGTCTAAACGACCATACCAAGTGCAAAATACAAATTAAATAAATCTTCAAAAATTTGGTTGTTACTGGGTTTTAAAATGGCACAATCGTTGTGCTTTAAAAAATAAATAAATTACGATCATCTTATTTAATTAACTTATAATATGGCATCTCGGTTATAATAGTAAAAATAATAATAAGCTTTTGGGGTTTTTTTTTAAGGAAAATAGTAAATAACTTAAGTTTTACAATATAATGAAGATTGAGTCGATTTATAAACTAAATAACTTAAAAGTAATTTTTTTTTGTAAAATTAAGCGTCCAAATTTCCTACGAGCTGTTTGCATTGGTCGTATCGTTGCTTGTAAAAATCTGGCAGAGGCGCACCGCATCCGTAGCCCCCCAGTTTATGGATTGCTGCGAAATCGTCGCAGTCCACCTTTCCGTCCCTGTTGCAGTCCTAAAAAAAAAACGCAAACGTTATTTCGTTAGATATTAACAAAGAAGTGAAAAGGGCAACGTCGTTTGGTTGATCAGATCAGATTTTGATAAAAGGGCAGGGCCGGATTTACGTGAGAAAAGTGCCCCCGCAGATAATGAACTGATTTGTTTTTCTTTTATGTATCCTACCATTAGTAATACTTTTGGAAATTTGTAGCCCCCCAGCTATTACAGTTTTTGAATAAAACATTAATTTTAATTTTTGGAAAATATTTTTTTCAGAAGAACTGCTTCTTCGATTTTATTGTGTTTTGGATATGTTAGAGGTATATATTTGGTCTCTCATTTAAAAAAAAAATCAATTTTTATTATTGCAAAAAATAGAATTTTTGTACATTTAAATTTTTTAAAATTACATTTTGGGTACTTCCGTATTAGGAACACCCATTTTTGCAATAATTAACAATTGATTTTTTTAATGAGAGAACAAATATATACCTTTAATATATTCAAAGCACGATCAAATTGAAGAAGCAGTTTTTGAAAAAAAAATATTTTCAAAAAATTTAAATTAATGTTTTGATAAAACACTATAACAGCCGGGAGAGGGCGGCTAAAAATTTAAAAGTATTACTAATGGTAGGATACCACATTACAGAAAAAAATCAGGTCATTAACTGCAGGGGCACTTGTCCCATGTAAATCCGGCAATGGCATTTTGGATTTTGTATATTTCAAAACGCTTATCTTTGGGTATTTAATTTTTTTGGTGTCTCTGATAAATTTTAACATCTGTCTGTTTTATGTAGATTACTGTAATTTGATTTGATTTAATTCAATTAAAAATCAATTTAATTCAGGGGCGAGCAACGTATGCCCCTTGGGCCGCATGCAGCCCGAATCACTTTTTTGCACGGTTCTCCAAAGTTTCACTTTTCGAGTTTTTAAATATATGTATATGTTAGTGTGCCATTGTACTAAAAAATAGGCAGTATTTTTATTTTTTGTATGCGGCCCGTTGGAAGAAAATGTTGCTCGTCCCTTATTTAATTAAAAAAAAAAATTTAGGCCATACATTTTTGAATAATCGACTAGTAAACATCGGGTATACAAAAAAGATGTATAATTGCCCTTTTTTCTTCTGGGATAAACGTCAAATTTGGGCAAAATTAATTTTCCAACACAAAAGAATTTAAATCGAACCGTTTTGCGAAAACAATTCAATTTAAAATCGGAGCCAATGAAAATCGAGCTTTCCTTATCGCAATTTCGCATTGCATTTGTCGTACCTGGCTCCGCTTCAGTTGTGAAAGTTCTGCCAAACGGTAAAGGCGTTTTCGAAAATTTTGATTTAATTTGCTCTGTATTTTAATTCAACAAGTGATAGTGTTTACCATAGGGCTGCTACCCTTCGACAGCATCCTTCGTGCGAAAATCGCAATTGTAAGATTTTTTTAATTTTTTTAATTCTCTTAGAGTAAAAATTTTTTTTTTGGCTTGCTATTTGTTTTACTTTTTGATGTCTCTTTGAAAATTTTTAACTTCTATCTTTTTACATCGATTTAATTTGAAAGAAAAAATTAATTATAAAAAAATATGTGCTTATAATTGCATTATTTTCTTCAATCATTGAAGCTCAATTTTGGGTAAAACGAATTTACTTTAAAATCGCAGCCAATGAAAATCGAGCTTTCCTTATCGCAATTTCGCATTGTATTTGTCGTGCCTGGCCCCGCTTCAGTTGTGAAAGTTCTGCCGAACAATAAAGGTGTTTTTTAAAATTTTGATTTAATTTGCTCTTTGTTTGAATGCACCAAGTGATAGTGTTTACCGTAGGGCTGCTACCCTTCGACAGCATCCCTCGTGCAAAAATGCCAATTGTAAGATTTCGTTTAATTATTTTATTTAATATTTTTGATTTGTTCTACGTTAAAGCGGGGGTGGCACAACAAATTTCGTACCGCTGTGCTCAGAAAAAAAATCGTCATTTTTCTGGGTGTAAGGGCTTATTGCTTTGAAGTCCCAAATTAATGTTTTTAGACGGTAATTATTTTAATGTTACGCAAAGGTGTGACTAACGACCTCGTCGAGTGCCAGTTCATGGCCTTTGCGTTATCATTTTACTTCTACCTTCGAAAAACATTTAAAATTTGATAGGCCACTTATAAAAATTTCTTGTTTTGATTAAAATTTAAATAATCGTAATCGTCGAATAACCCAAGTGGAAAAATGAATGTTTCTTATTGACGAGCCTTTATAATCTCAAAAATTCTTAACTCTGTTGGTTTGAAAAGTTAAAATTTAGAAATTTTGAGAAAACGAAATGGAAAACTTTGGTGTTCACTTTTTACCGAAGCTAGCCTTTAAAAGTCGCATTCTCGGTTATTTGCAAAGGTATCCTTAAAAAAAATTATAATTTGCAGGCTTCAAAGCATAAAATAAAATTTGAAAATTTTGCGACCAACGAAAAGGCAAACTTTGATTTTCACAAAGTTTATATGTCAAAATTTACGAGATATCTTTAAGAACTTTACAGATTTGCAATTTGCAGGCTTGAAAGCGAAAGATGGGACCCAAATCTAATAGGGTCCAATTTAAAAAATTAGAAAAAAAAACTAAAACGATTTTAATGAATTTCTAAAACGGTTTTTTTTCATAATTTTGAAAATCTGTCAGCAACAAAGTCTTAAAATCTTATTAAATATACTTGGTCCATTTTTTAATTACCTATTATTTTGAAAAAACCGCGTTTAAACTATTAAGGCCATAAATATATCAGTCTTGTGAGCGTCATGCTAATTTCCATGAACCTAAAAAATATTTAAAAAAAAATGTTTTGTCTCTAAATAAATAATTAATCATATTCATAATTATTTAAATAATAACAAGCACCTTCGCCGATAAAAAAACCATTTTCTGTAAGCAAAAGCCATCGCCAAACTGCTCTTACATGTTTTTTTTTGCATGTGAACAAAATTACTTTTACAAATACAGTAAGATCCCGTTTAACGCGGGGGACACGTTCCAATTAGTTCAAGCGCTAAACGAAACAGCGTTAAACGTGCTCTTCTGTACTCAATTAATTTTTCGTTTAAAGAAAATTAATTTTTGCTTTTCTTTTATCGCTTGCAGATGAATTATTTATTTTGTGCTTTCGTTCCAATTGGCCTTTTCTGTTCGTTTCGCCGCCCAACAAAAGAGAAGCCGAGGATCCGAGTAAGGCCGTCGCTTCAGCCAAAGGTAGGATTTTTTCGATTTACTTGGTGTTGGATTGTTTTACGAAACGTCTTTTATTTAAACGGTAGCGCTTATATAATGAAAAATCTTTCTTGATTTTTCACTCCCAGAAAAACTTGGTTCAGTTAAAGTTACGATTTTCTCAAAAAAAAAAAGAAAAATGATCAATCAACTCGAATCTCCAAGTAAAATTTGACGTTAAAAAATTGTGGGGCCGTTATTTGTGGAGGGATCGCAAAAAACTATACAGATTCGGATTCGCCGGACTTTTTGGCTTCGGATAGGCTCAAAAAACCATAGGCGTGCTATTTGAAATTCTCGAGAAAAACGGGTTCGAAGAGTCCAACTTGTAAATAATTTTTTCAAAATTTCCACTTTGAAAAATCATAGCTCGGTTATTTGTGAACGCATCTTTAAATACTTTACAGATTCTGATAGACCGTTTATCCGCGCGTAAAATCAGCCAAAAAAATCAATATGGCCCAATGTTAAATGTGGGAGAAAAACGCGCTTAAGCTTTCAAAATGTAAATTTTGCTAAAATTTTTAATTTTCAAAATGCTGTAACTCTACGGTCTCTGCGAATTTCGTCAAATCCTTTCATTTCTGGACGTTCCCAACCCCCACGCGTCGGAAACCGGCACTAATTCAAAACCCCCAAAACCGGCCAAAATCGAGAAAAAACATGGATTAACCCCTTGCGTATTTTTAAGGAAAAAAAATTTTAGGTAATGGATTTGCTTTAAATTTTTACGGGACGTTCCCATGGATCCCAAACCGACATATCAGGGAGCCATTCCTCCCTGCTCCCCCTTTAACACCAAAACTTTTCGAGAAAACTAAATAAATCGAAAAAAATACACTTCGACCCACAGAAACGATCGTAGCGCCCTCATTTTTGATCCGATCATTACAAACGACCCGGATTCGGAATCCTGAGACTTTTTTCCATGAGATACGTGCAAAATCAGAATAGGGCGCATTGTTAATTTTTCGAGTAATTAAGCGTTGAAGATTTAGGTTATTTTTGTGGCCCAAAATTTTACATTAAAAAAATTGTAGCCCCGTTATTTGTGGACGGATCGTAAAAAACTATACAGATTCGGATTCGCCGGACTTTTTGGCTTCGGATAGGTTTAAAAAACCATAGGCGTGCTATTTGAAATTCTCGAGAAAAACGGATTTGAAGAGCCCGACTTGTAATTAATTTTTTCAAAATTTCCACTTTGAAAAATCGTAGCTCGGTTATTTGTGAACGGATCTTTAATAACTTTTCAGATTCTGAAAGCCTGATTATCGGAGCATTTGATCAGCCAAAAAAATCAACAGGGCCCAATGTTAAGTTGTTAAATTGAAAGAACTTACAATTCAGTGTCATACAATATCTTTTGGTTTTACAAAATTAAATTATTTTTTAATTAATTCGTTGATTTAAATTTCAAAATTTTTGTCAAATCCACACAATCGCATTGCGTTTAAAAAAAATCAATTTTACAAATAATTCGCTCCGAGCGCCCCTTTTCGGCCGCGACACTTACTCGCCGACACCCTGTATAAATACTGACCTGATAGTATTTTTGCATATATCCCTGCACGGCGAAAGCGGCGCAATACGGATCGTTAGCGCAATTCGCATAAGCGGTGGGATCCTCGACGGACTGCTGGCTGACGGTGGGCTTGCCGCCGTCGGCCCAATAGGCCCAGGTCAACCTGAACGGCCCGCAAACGTCGCCCAGACAGATCCGCGTCACGTTGCAGCCCGAGATCGCTTCGCAGATGCAGCCTATGCATTTCGGGTTGACGGGAAGATTCGCTTTCGGCTCTTGCGTTGAGACATCTGCAAATTAGAAAAATCGTTTTTGCGCTTTTTTTGGCATTGGATTAGTTTGTCGACGCGCCTCCCAAAGTTCTTTGTCACGATCGAACGATCAACGATTTCGAGAAGAGGACGCACAAAAAAAGTTGTACGTGTTTGAATTTTTAGAGGAACAATACGTTTTTTTACGCCTACGTTACGATTATGCAAATTGACGGTTTTTGAAGTTGAGAGTACGTGTTTTGTTTAGTTAAATCGGTGATTGCTTCTGGGAAGGCGTTGGTCGTTATTTGCAGAAAAAAAATTGTTATTATTGAAGATGGTTGAAGTTATACTTCTTTTGGCGCGCTGAGGTAAAGTTTTAGCGGGTAACGGAAGTTGCGCGCGCACATTTAACGAAAATTGGACAGTATGAAGTTAGCCGTCTAAGAAAGTAAATTAATTATTGTGAATCGTGCTTAAAACCGAGTGTGCACGTTCGAGCTCAAAGTGGCACATTCCGATCTCGGGAAAATGAAGCGCGCCGCTCCGCGTCGCGCTACATTGCCTCCCTCGCTCGGAAATGTGCCACTTTTCGCTCGAACGCGCACATCCTCGTCTTTTTTGCATTTGTCTACTTATTTCCAAATCATTTAGTGTAGTAAATATCGATTCTATGGTCAAAAAACATATTTACCATAGCAATGAGTGGAAGGGAGCGAGAAGATACGATATTCTCGTCGGTGCGAGTGAGAGGGACCGATTGAAATTATTCAACTGACTTTTCGTCTAATTTATTCGGCTAAATGATTGTGAATCATGCTTAAAACCGAGTGTGCACGTTCGAGCTCAAAGTGGCACATTCCGATCTCGGGAAAATGAAGCGCGCCGCTCCGCGTCGCGCTTCATTTGCCTCCCTCGCTCGGAAATGTGCCACTTTTCGCTCGAATGCGCACATAACCCGCATTCAATGGAATTGTCTAAATTAATCATCTCTTTCAAATCAAAAACTTATATTTAGATTTTTATTCGGATAGAGTTGTAGCGTGTATTTTACTATAAAAACTACAGTAAAACCTCTCTAACATGACCGGCGTCGGTACTTGCTCAAATTGGTCTTTTATAGAGTGGTCATCTTTGGGGGAAAGACAAAAATAGTCAATGCAAATGTAATAACAAATACTATATTAAATTAAGTGCAGTTATTATTTATCAGAATCATATTGTTATTAAATCAAAGATATTATAAATCATGTAGTATTCTTATATACCAGGGGTGCCCAAGGTCATTTTTCAAAATTTGAAATTTTTCGCGAGCCGCAATTAAATACGTATTTAGAAGCTATACAAAAAAATCAGAAATTATATTTATTAAAAACATATAAATAAAAGTACAAAATATGTGTATTGAATTTAAATGTTAAAAATTAAACACATTTATTTTACTTTCAATTTGGGGCCATCCATAAATTACGTCGCACGAATTTTAGGACTTTTGAACCGCTCCCCCAGTCCTTGTCACAGGTTGTCACATTTTTCGAACCCCCTCACCCCTGATGTGACGTCACACATGTTAAAATTTATGCATATATATTTAAAAATAATCTAAAGAAAACAGTTATTTTCATTTTTTTCTTATTTTTATTAAATAATCTTTAATAAAATGAACATAAAGTAACATATTTTTCATAACAAAAAAAAATAGCTAGTTAGAAAACAATAAACGACAAATTTTAACATGTTACGCCACAAAGCTTGTGCCCCCCCCCCGTCACACTATGTCACATTAACGTGTGACGTAATTTATGGATGGCCCCTTGTTGCTAGTAATTTAAAAGAGATTTTGAAACCCATACGGAACGATAATAATTTTTTAAAATATAATAGCACAAACATGAAAAGGGAACAAGGGTACATTTTTCGAGAGCCACAAATAATCCTTCAGAGAGCCGCAGGTTGCCCCCCCCTCAACCCCTTGTTATATACAGTAAACACCCCCATTTACGGACACCTCTCTTACAAGGACAAAAATTTCACAACCCTTGGTGTCCGTCGATGAGAGGTTTTACTGTATTTATATTATTATCTACACAAAATTTTCCAATTTTAAGTAATTTTGACAAATAGCAGTCGCAGTCGGGTTAGAGAGTCGTCATCTTAGAGAAAAATTTATAAAAAGAATTAAATTACGATATACAGTCGAACATCGATAAGCCGAATTTTTGATAACTCGAATTATTTTTAGTTTCCCTTCAACTTCAACTTATCGAGGTTCGACTGTATCTGTTCTGAAACATACTACCCGTTTTTAGAGGCGGTCTCCTTATGGAGACGGTCGCCGCCACAGGTTTTACTGTAGTCGGAGAAAGTCGCAAAAAGTGTTCAAAGTCGACCGCAAGAAGTGAACTCGTAAATAAATTCCGAGCACTTTTTAGAACGCACTAAACGCGGAAACGTTACTGCGGTATCGAAATTTTTTGACTCGCAAACAACCAAAGAAAACGATCGAGTAGTAACTTATCTAATTTGTATTTATTAAACAATTACGACCGCATAAAGTTTCTAATTATTAATAAACAATGTTTCAAAATTGTTTGCTAATCATTATCGTAATCGCCGCTTAAACTCGTTTTCTTAGAGCAGCGCTTCCCAAAATGCGGGACAAAGATCGATAAACCGAGCGGGCCCCGAATCCTGGCCCGTTCACAAACCTTCGAAGAGACGAAACCGAAGACTTCTTCGTTCGCCTCGCGCAATCGGAAAATGGTAACGTCGTTTAAGGTTAAAAAAAATAATAATTTAAATAATCGCAACGGTTCTTCGAAGAGCAAAGATCCTTGTTGTTATTTACCGCGAGCGAGCCGGATGCTGCAATTTAGAATTTCCATCGCTTTAGTTACCGGTTTTTGTAATGGCACTCTTACGTTCGATTTTGATATGAGAACATCGAAAAACGTAGTAATCGGCACGAATAGTACTCGGAAAAGGTGAACACGGATATTAATTATCGTTTTTCTCGAATAATTACATCTCATTTATCTTTGAACCGAGCGACACACAAATTTGTTTTCGTTCGTTCGTAGAAATAAACGTGACGGTCCTTGTTTTTGAGATTCGGTCGATATTTTGGGGGTTTATTTTTTTTTTAATAATTTTGAGTTTTAATTTTTAATTTTGCTTTTATGGTTTTGCGTTTAAATCGATTGGAAATTGATGTTTAATTAGACAACAAGTTAGTTAATTAATTTTAATCGTTCCCTCTCTTTCGCACTGACGAGATTGTCGTATCTTTTCGCTCCCTTCCACTCATTGCTATGGTAAATGTGTTTTTCGAACAAAAAATCGATATTTACTAAATTTACTATTTGAAAGAGTGAAGAATAAGTAAACAAATGCAATAAAGACGAAGATGTGCGCATTCGAGCGCAAAGTGGCACATTTCCGAGCGAGGGAGGCAAATGAAGCGCGACGCGAAGCGGCGCGCTTCATTTTCCCGAGATCAGAATGTGCCACTTTGAGCTCGAATGTGCACACTCGGTTTTAAGCATAATTCACAATAATTTAAGCCAATAAATTAGATGAGAAATCAGTTAAATAATATTAATCGTTCCCTCTCATTCGCACTGGCGAGATTGTCGTATCTTTTCGCTCCCTTCCACTCATTGCTATGGTAAATGTGTTTTTCGAACATAAAATCGATATTTACTAAATTTACTATTTGAAAGAGTGAAGAATAAGTAAACAAGTGCAATAAAGACGAAGATGTGCGCATTCGAGCGAAAAGTGGCACATTTCCGAGCGAGGGAGGCAAATGAAGCGCGACGCGAAGCGGCGCGCTTCATTTTCCCGAGATCGGAATGTGCCACTTTGAGCTCGAATGTGCACACTCGGTTTTAAGCATAATTCACAATAATTTAAGCCAATAAATTAGATGAGAAATCAGTTAAATAATATTAATCGTTCCCTCTCACTCGCACTGACGAGATTGTCGTATCTTTTCGCTCCCTTCCACTCATTGCCATGGTAAATACATTTTTTGAACATAAAATCGATATTTACTAAATTAAATTCAAATTTACTATTTGAAAGAGTGAAGAATAAGTAAACAAATGCAATAAAGACGAAGATGTGCGCATTCGAGCGAAAAGTGGCACATTTCCGAGCGGGGGGCAAATGAAGCGCGACGCGAAGCGGCGCGCTTCATTCGAGATCGGAATGTGCCACTTTGAGCTCGAATTGCACACTCGGTTTTAAGCATAATTCACAATAATTTAAGCCAATAAATTAGATGGGAAAACAGTTAAATAATATTAATCGTTCCCTCTCATTCGCACTGGCGAGATTGTCGTATCTTTTCGCTCCCTTCCACTCATTGCTATGGTAAATGTGTTTTTCGAACATAAAATCGATATTTACTAAATTTACTATTTGAAAGAGTGAAGAATAAGTAAACAAATGCAATAAAGACGAAGATGTGCGCATTCGAGCGAAAAGTGGCACATTTCCGAGCGGGGGGAAATGAAGCGCGACGCGAAGCGGCGCGCTTCATTTTCCGAGATCGGAATGTGCCACTTTGACTCGAAATTGCACTGTTTTAAGCATAATTCACAATAATTTAAGCCAATAAATTAGATGAGAAATCAGTTAAATAATATTAATCGTTCCCTCTCATTCGCACTGGCGAGATTGTCGTATCTTTTCGCTCCCTTCCACTCATTGCTATGGTAAATGTGTTTTCGAACATAAAATCGATATTTACTAAATTTACTATTTGAAAGAGTGAAGAATAAGTAAACAAATGCAATAAAGACGAAGATGTGCGCATTCGAGCGAAAAGTGGCACATTTCCGAGCGAGGAGGCAAATGAAGCGCGACGCGAAGCGGCGCGCTTCATTTCCAGATCGGAATGTGCCACTTGACTCGAATGTGACACTCGGTTTTAAGCATAATTCACAATAATTTAAGCCAATAAATTAGATGAGAAATCAGTTAAATAATATTAATCGTTCCCTCTCATTCGCACTGGCGAGATTGTCGTATCTTTTTGCTCCCCTTTCCCCTCATTGCTATGGTAAATTTATTTTTAACATTATCAAATAATTAACAAAATTAAAAATTTTAAAAAGAAATAATTATTAATATTAAAAGTTTTAATTTAGTTGTTTTATTTTTTTAGTCCGTAAATGAATTTAAAATTAATTTTAAAAAAAAAAAAATAAAGTTCGGAAAAGTTTCGACTAGTTTAATAATTACAAATAATAAATATCCTGTTTCTCTGAATTTAAAATTAATTTTAAAAAAAAAAAATAAAGTTCGGAAAAGTTTCGACTATTAATAATTACAAATAATAAATATCTGTTTTCTCTGAATTTAAAAATTAATTTTAAAAAAAAAAAAATAAGTTCGGGAAAAGTTTCCACTTATTAATAATTACAAATAATAAATATCCTGTTTTCCTCTGAATTTTAAAATTAATTTTAAAAAAAAAAAATAAAGTTCGGGAAAATTTCACTTAGTTTAAATGATACATTAATTATTTTTATAAAAATTAAATAACATATCTAAAATTTAAAAAATTAAATTAAATAAACAAACACATAGGAACATATTAATCATAACATATCACTTAATTATTTAATTTTCATTTATAATGAATTAAAATTAATTATCTATTCTACTTTACTTATTTTATTGTTTGAACGGAAACTAAATGCTTACCGTGTGGTAAAATCTGTTACAATAATGAAAAAAAAATTATTGATGTAAAAGATTTAATATTTCATCATCCATTATACACTTTTAATGCTATGAACAATACATATATTCCTTTAATCAATCGCCAACGAACAGAGTTTGAAATTTTATAATACTTAAAAAGCTCAAAATAAATAATTTATTTTTATGAAAGCTTTTCATTTACTGTTTTGTTTCTATTTTATTGAGTGGTAATAATCCTGTTAATAAAATGATATGTATTAGATGGAATGCAAATAACTATAAATACATTAAATACAGCTAATATACGCAGAAACGTGTAATTTTAACAAAACGTGTAGTTTTAATACACTTTTGTGCATGAAGTGAAGTGTATTATAGATTTAACACATAAAAAACATGCATTATTTATTTACACAGATAAAACGTGTAAAATAATGCATTATGTGTGTTGAAACTACACGTTACCTTTTTGAAGAGTGTTATTTCAATGCGTATAATTTCATTTACACGTTTAGATGTATTAATGCAGTGAACTTACACGTTTTGGCACATTGAAATAATACACTTATTAACACACTTGGGTTTGCAGTGTATGTGAAATTTTAGTATACGAGAAAAGTTTAGTTAATTTTTGAAACAATTTTAGTGTCATCTCAAAGAAGAACATTAGTAGTTCTTATAATCCTAAAATAAATATATAGTTTTCATAGAACAATGAGTTTTATTTTGCTTAATGCGAATAGAGCCAAGGTACATCACCTCTGTTGTACCTAGGCCATAGATCCACTAATTTGTAAATTTTATAGCAATTTGAGTAAACGGTTGGTAATTCTTTTAAGTATTTTATGATGAAACCTTATTAGTGCCTCACTACATACACAATTTAAAAAAAAATACAATTAAAAAAGAGCCAAGGTACAACGGGTTCCCCTATAACTTCTAACACGCGCGTTTTTGCCTTTGATGTTAAACGAATCGTAATTATTTGAAATAAGATCGTTTGTTTTATTCGTAAATATTTTGGTTTTGAAAACTATTCGTGTTTAAATAGTTTATAATCTTTGCGACTCGTTTTCGACAAGAAAATGAAGAACGTAGAAAAAAAATCTGCGACACACAAAAAAAGGTCTCGTTAAAATTAAAAACAACGGGCCAGAATTGTTCTGAAATTTTAAACGCCAAAAAATTGTTGTCAATATAAAATCAAAATAAGAAATTAGTTTTCCTTTTGTCAGCAGTAAACAAAATTTATTTTGGGAGCTGTGTAACTTTTCAATTTAAGTTTTTCTCGTTTTTAATATTTAAACAAAATAAGGGCGCTATTAAGAACCGTCTTTGCTGGGGTTGACCACAAGATGTCGAAGAAAATATCCACAAAGAAGACGCGACGAGTAAATGCCCGTTTGGCAGCGCACGGGGGCAATTAGAGCAACTACTACAAATTTTATATATTATTTTGAAATATTTACTCAAGTCTTCGTATTTTTTAAAAATAAGGGCGCGTTTTATAAATTCTCTGAATTTTTAAAATTATTTCACTAGAGTTTATTTTTTGGACACCGTGTATATACATAAACGATTTGCAAAATCGCATTTCACCACTTTCCTTGTCGAATCGAACGGGCTTTCGATTAGGAATAAAATCCATACCTAAATTTTTTTTTCTTCAATTCGAGCAAAGGGGTTAATCCATGTTTTTTCTTGATTTTGGCCAATTTTGGAGGTTGTGAGTTAGCAATTGTTTCGGACGTATTAAGGCCTTCGGTGGACTTCTCAAAAATAAAAAAGTAATCGCGTTTTAAAAGTTTCATTTTAAAGCCAAATTTAATTTTCCAAAAGGGCGAAAATTTTTATTTTAGGGTGAAATCGCCGGATAATGACACCGGCTATAGTTGCTAGGGGTACGTAGGAACACCCCCTTGCAATATAAAGCAACTCTTTTTTTTTTTCATTTTATGCCAAAAAAACATGGATGCCAATCCATGTTTTTTCTCGATTTTGGCCGATTTCGGGGATTTTGAGTTAGGACGGGATTCCAACGCTTAGGGTTTGAAAATGTTCAGAAATGAAAGGATTTGACGAAATTCGCAGATAGCTGAGTTACAGCATTTTGAAAATTAAAAATTTTAGTAAAATTTACATTTTGAAAGCTTCAAGCGCGTTTTCTTCCCAGACTTAACATTGGGCCCTGATGATTTTTTAACTGATCGTAGACGCCTATAAACGGGCTTTTAGAAAATCTAAAATTTTTAAAGATCCGTTCACAAATAAACGATCTACGATTTTTCAATGTGGATATTTAGAAAAAATTATTCAGAAATCGAAATATTGATAATAATAAACGAACAAATTGTAATGCTTTTGTATTGGGTGGGCCGGTTCCTAGCCAATTTGATCACACTAAGCGGTTGATAACATTAAACGTGATCACATTATGCGGCATCTACTGTACATATATATATATATATATATATACCGCGCTGAAACATCAAACTCCAATCGATTTAAACCAAAACGGAGCGGGAAACTTAAAATTATACTCAATAAAAAATAAAGGTCTAAAATATCGACCGAATTTCAAAAACAAGGCCCGTCACGTTTATTTCTACGAACGATCGAAAACAAATTTGTGTGTCGCCCGGTTCAAAGATAAATGAGATGTAATTATTCGAGAAAAACGATAATTAATATCCGTGTTCACCTTTTCCGAGTACTATTCGTGCCGATTACTACGTTTTTCGATGTTCTCATATCAAAATCGAACGTAAGAGTGCCATTACAAAAACCGGTAACTAAAGCGATGGAAATTCTAAATTGCAGCATCCGGCTCGCTTTCGGTAAATAACAACAAGGATCTTTGCTCTTCGAAGAACCGTTTGCAATTATTTAAATTATATTTTTTTTAACCTTAAACAAAACGACGTTACCATTTTCTGATTGTGAAAATTTTGAACGGGCCAGTATTCAAGGCCCGCTCGGTTTATGAGTTTTTGTACCGCATTTTGGGAAGCGCTGCTCTAAGAAAACGAGTTTAGACGGCGATTACGATAATTATTAGCAAATAATTATGAAACATTGTTTATTAATAATTAGAAACTTTATGCAGTCGTAATTGTTTAATAAATACAAATTAGAAAAGTTACTAACCAATCGTTTTCTTTAGTTGTTTGCGAGTCAAAAAATTTTTAGTGCATTCGACACGTCATTTACTCAAATTCATTCTAAAAAGTGCTCGGAATTTATTTACGAGCTCACTTCTTGCGGTCGACTTTGAGCGCATTTTGCGACTTTCTCCGATTATTCAATTTTTGAGTTTCGAGCCGCTCGATTTATAATTTTCAATGAAAAGCTTTTTGCGAAACGAAACGAAACTTATTGATTGTAAAAGTAAAGGTCGAACACGTTAATGAAAAACTTGCACACAAAGGAAGTACAGTAAGACCTCGTTTAACGCTTCCTCGATTAACGCTGATTCGATATAACGCGGTTTGCTTGAAGCCTCAAAATGCTCAAAATTTACGTATTTATTAGACTTATTTTACAATGACCTCGTTTAATGCTGTTTCGTTTAGCGCTTAAACTCATCGGAACGTATCGCCCGCGTTAAACGGAGTCCCACTGTATGTAAATGCGCCAAAACTGCAATCCTTTTTGTCTTGCAAAAACGAAAGGCAACGCGAAAGCTTCCGTCACTTCGAATTAATAGCGAAAGAATAAAGTCAAAGGTCCTTCGGATTTTATAAAATTAATTTCGATTTAAATAATTGATTAATTCCATTTCGAAAAAACAAAATAATTTCAATTAATTAAAAGCCACAAAATTACGACGATAACATCAATGAAAAGTTGCAGGAATCTTAAATGAATTTTTAAAAGTGAAAATATGTTTTTTTATCTTTATTAAAGCTTGGATCAATTTTTTTCTAATTTTATTAGTTACGAATTATTTTTTCGAATAATTGTTTTCGGTGCTAGTTTTTCAAAATTAAATTATTCTACACTTATTTACAATCAATTTTCTTCAACAATTTTCAATGAAAATCAATTAAATACATATTTAATGATTTGAAAATAAATAAAAATCATTTGCTTTTTAAAAATCAATAATAAAAAGGGGTACCGTTCGAAATTCGCTTTTTAATAAAAGAAATTAACAAATTTCAACAAGTACACACGTGTCTCGAGCTTAAATCGTATTAAATTGGGCTTTAATTTATTTTCTCAAATTTCATAAGAGCATTTAAACAGCGTCGTAGCTAGGGGCCGGCCAGGCTGCGACTGCCAGGGGCGCTACCATTACGGGGGGCGCGCTTTGCAGCCCCACAGTCCGCTGGAGCACAAAATTAAAATATGATGCTGAAAATAAGTCTGGGGGGCGCAAAATTTCTATCTTACCGGGGACGCTCACCACCCTAACTGCGACACTGCATTTAAAACATTCCCAAAAATTAAAAATTAATTTTTGGCTTTTAACAAAAATTTCTAAAAATAATCAAACAAATTTTATATTTGGATTTCGAATCAAATTATAAATAGTTCACTTTTTACAATATTTTACGTATTGCCAATTAAAAAAAAACACTTTCTTCCAAACTATTTGCAGGAAAATATATTGAAAAAGCATTTTATTGTTTAAGACTTTTTTTAAAAAAAAACAACATTAAAAAGTCACTTTTCAGCGACCCATTAATTTCATTTAATAACTTCAAAACAAGCAAATACTTTGATCGAAACTGAATAAATATTGCGGCCCACTTTCGCCTAACAAAACAAATCCGTTTTTCCACGAAAATACGCCACTGATTTCCAACTAATTTCACCAAGTAATTTAAGTCAAGAGTATCCACAATTTTCCTTGACTCAACAAAACAAACCTTGAAATAGTACGTGGAATCTCAACAATGATTCAAATTATTATTCTCAAAAAAAATTATTAATCTTGAAAATCGTAAAAGTTAAACCGTTCTCGTTAAAAACATTAATTACGGTGGCCCAAAGCCGTTCTAATTATGAAATAATAATGGGGGGCCGCCATCGGCTCACAAAATAAACAATAATAAACAAAGCGCTTGTGCAAAATATATTTTTTAAAGATTCGAGTTGATTAATGGGCAAAACCAAGACTCACCGATTATGTAAAAAACTGAAAGGGCGACGAAGGAAAAAATCAAATATCTGAGCATTTTTTCTGGGGTACACGCACCAAGCACTCGGCAATACAAGAAACTAAGGCAAACTAAGAGCCTTAACAATTTTTCACTTTTATATAAGCGCTACCGAGCTGAACGTATAAACTTTTACCAATAAGGAAACCTGATTGAAGCAGTACCACCATAGAAAAACGCGAATGGGCGCGACTTTTAATAATTCGTAACTTATATTTTGTTTAAACATTATTCTACCTTGACCTCAACTCTATCTATTTTTGATTTTTATCTCATAACGCGCTCGCATCCTTCTCGTTCGCGGAAGAACGCTTGGGCGAACGAAGATGACGACTTTTTCGCTTTAGAAAACATTTTTTCGCGCTAAGCCCATTCCGATACGCCCACGTGAACTGCAACGTTATTTTGCAAAAAAAAAATTGCTGGAATTTGCGCCCGATCCGGTCTTTTTTTCGAATGCAAAATTAGTTTTGATGCAATCGTCGTTTTTTCGTTGTATTTATGGTTTTTCGTCGGCGAGGTTTATTTAGAAATATTTGCACGCTTATTAATTAATTCCTTGATGACAATTTTTTTGAATTCCGACACAATTTGTCGATGGAATTTCCAATATGCAGGAACTTAACGGTGTACAGTTAGACCTGCGTGTTTTCAAGACCAACTATTTTAAGAGCTTATGTGTTTTCAACTACTTTTTGTACTTTAGTATTTTTTTTATTATTGCAATAGCTTAAAAGACAATTTTTTGTCGACTTTTGAAATTAATTTAATTTTTATTGTTTAGTCTTTGATAACAGATTTTTCTGGGTTGAAAATATATAGGCTTTTCGTCATTTTTAAATTATGATTTTAATGGGTTGTAAACTAATTGGTTTACCAGGTTGCTTTTTGCTTAAAGATTTACTTAATGTACAAGTACCACATAAAAATCTTAATTTATTGGTCAAAGTTAAAAAACCACATCTTATAAATCGCTTCTTCAAGAACACATTTAAAATCTATAATTTTAATCTTAAAATATTACCAATATCGTTTATTAATTGATTATTATTTAAAAAAAATCATTATTAGTTAGTGTGATTGTAAAAGCAAAACATTTCCAAGACTCTAACATAAGAGACATAAGTGTCTCTTATATTTTAAACAAAGCATGGTTTAATCTACAATTCAATCGAAGTTGAATCGTGTTAATAGACTTGGCACAGGTCTTCTAATTAATTATTGATTTAAAAAGACGCACTTTGTGCATGACCTTTAAGTTTTGAATTTGACGTTGGCCGCCATTAAAGAAGTTCGGCTTTTCTGAAAGAGATGTCGCAGCAGGTTAGGTTCTGATTTTTTGCGCAAGAGATCGCTGCTGCTGCTCTTGTTTTGTCTAACCTTCAATGCATTTCTATCATAACATGTGCTTTATTACGGAAGTTCTATTTTATTTAAAGTGATTTAATGATATTAAAAAGAATGAGTGAGGAAAGTGCAAATAAAACATCGGACGAAGCTCCAACAAAGAAAATCAAATTGTTCTCTGCCAAGGAGCTGAGGAGTAACTTGTTAACCTCGGAGAGACTTGCAGGTATAAAATGATTAGTTTTGACTTTGCGCTTTATCCGACTGGAATTTTTAGCCCTACGACTATTTGTGGAGCTTTGCAAAAGGGATACAACACAAGATTGTGTGTACGAATATCTCCAAGGAGGAGGAACATGTCTGGAACTGCTTCAGTTGTTAGAAACAAGCAACGATGTACCACCTTCATTAATTTTAGAAGCAGTCAACTATGTCTTACTGCAGATTGTTACAAAGTATGCTCAGTACCAGTCAGCTAGCGACGAAGCTTGTAGATACTTCTTCAACACCCATATAGCTTTAATCAACAAAATGCTAGGCCTATCGGCAGCAAGCCATGAGCGAAAGGCCATATTAAAGCTACTAACAACGATTGTAACTTTTTCGAAGAGCTTAGCAAAAGAGATTCTACTACACGTTAATTTTAATGTAGCTACGTTAGAAGTTATAACGAAGCCAAACGTAGAGAAAGACAGCGTACGGAGTTGTTTTATAAATTTCTTGATGTCTTTTTTAGTCGAAGGCGAGCACCACGTAATATTAGTTTTATTAGAGAAGAAGGGCCTTTTAACAAGCATAATCAATGGGTTACAATACGATCATCCTGAAATTGTGGCGATGGTAATGGTGACACTAAAAACATACATTCTTCAAAATCCCTTTATTTCCAAGACTCAAAAAATGAACACCTTTAGCACACCCGTTGTGAAACACATCGTAAATCTTTATAATTGGAGAGGACCGCAGAATATAACCTCGAAGAAAAAGCAAATGCAAATTATTCCGTCAGTAGTAATGATTTATGTTTCTCAGTTTTGAGTGCCTCAAAAAATATTTTGTAGATCAACGAAGACGATAAACAAAGAGTAAGCGAAGCAGTGCACGACTTCTTGTTGCTTTTGTGCACTTCTCACACGCATGGAGTGATCTTCAAAGACAAACACGTCGGACTTAGCAAGAAATCGAGCAACAATTTGGTTTGTACGGTTCTCGACGGCTTGGAAAGACCGTGGGAGCACTCTTACGCCAGCGAATTGGTAACAAAAATTTGTGGCGCTTGTCCGGATCTCACCAAAGTAGTGTGGAACAATTTAAAGTCTTTCCTCGAGTTGCGAACTACTACGAAGTGGCTAAACGCCATGAAATATGCACGACTATTAATCAAAGAATTGGGACCTGAAAAAATCGAATTCTATGCTCACGATTTAAGCGTTAATCAGGTTATTTATTATTGTAATATTGCCGATACAAAACAGATTATTTTATTCTTTATTTTTAGCTCTATCAAGTCATTTCGTCGTTGGTAGCGCCGGTGTCGATTTTAAAAACAGTCATTCCTTCCGATTGTATTTATAAAACGCCTGTAATTAAATACAACGTCCTTTTGCTTCTTCTTGAGGCCACTAAGGCTTTAAAGAAATATATGTTGGCAGCCAAAACGTGGCTTAAACCGCACGATTTTAGGAGCTTAAAAAATTTATTGATTGAGCACATGGCGCGTAATTTTCTCAAAGTCCAATCGGTTATGAGCGATTGGTCTTCGTCGGATGCTTTGGAGATTATACGATTGCTAAAAATCTCGAAGCCACTCTACAATTATTGGAAGAGTACGAAAGCACTTGTCCTCAGCTCTTACACAATTTAAATGAAATCAACTTGGGGACGTTCCTAAAAGACATCGACGTCATTCCAGACGAAACGAAGATTGTTTTGAAAATTAACGCCGTAAAGCTTTTTGTAAAATGCGAACCGGCCATGTTTGCAACTGAAACTGATTTATTTGGTCTTGTCTTACCGTTGATCTTGGATTATTATTTTAAGAGCAAGGATAAAGGAGCGGAAGCAACCCTAATTTTATTAATTAGAAACACTGCAATCTTCGAGGGTTGTTCGGAAGAAATCGACGTATGGATTAATGCCATATTCGACTTGCTTAGTTTAGAAAATAGTACTTCTGTTACATTTGTAGAAATATTGAGGTTGGCTTCGAAGAATATTTTTAAGTACCTTTCAAAGATGCCCGAATTCGTGGAGGCGTCATGTTCAACGGCGGAGCTTTCTAATTTTACCGAGATTTTGGAAAATCTGGAAGGAGATGCAACCTTAGGCTCTTCCCAACTTATCATTAAACATCGGAGTTTAAGTCCTTTACTTTTAGCCGCTTTTAACTACTTAGAGACCGTTGAATTGGATTCTAATTTTAGAAGCTACTTCAGTTCGGTGCTAATTAATTTATTGCACCATCAAACCCAACCTGGGCTCTTCTACGGAATTATTTTGCACGAATCCCATCAGAAATTGGTACCAAAACATGTATTGAATTACGTCAAAGCTTGGGCACTGGGAGAGAAGGCAATATTAAATAAACTAAAGCTCGAAGTCGCGCAGAACCTAAGTCGGGCTTTTCTCGAAGGCGACCTGAAGGAGTTCTTAGAAAATTACGAAGGGAATTTAATAAACGACCTGGTTTGAGTCGAAGTTGTTTGAATCAAGCTTTGTTTTATTTCACCAATTTAAATGCCGAATTGAACGAGAATCATTTGAAGAATTGCGAAGAGATTATAAAGAGGTTGTTAACGGACGAATCGGGCTTGGGGATTTTGGAAAATCCGACACTTTTGGAGCGATTTTCGCCCCTGCACCAAAATCTCTCGACGAGCTTTGTGATCGACGTTATTAACTATTTTAAGAGCTTAAACTTGGGCAACGCCTTGGAGAAGCACTTGCAGCAGTTCAGAGGGAAGCTGGTTTTAACTTTGAAAAGAGTTTTGAGGAAGCCGAGCAAGAGGCTTCATAAAATTAATTATGTCTTCGACATCTTAGAAGTGATTGGCTTGGAACATAAGCACTGCGTCGAAGTCCTAACTTATGCCTCAAAAGTGGAAGTAAACAATTTAGATCCAGAATTCGTACCATTTTTTTGTAATTTAATCACTTATGGATTATCGGAGATTTTAAAATCGAACACTTTTGATCCGTTAAACGATGAAATAATTAGTTCGATCGTGCAGCTCTTAACTTTTTTAAACACAAGCTTTGAGCAGTACGATGCAACTTCTTTGCTTGCAATCGCAAAGAGATACTTCGCCAAATACCATCATCAGCTCAAAGAAGTAAGCGGAGAGCTCTTCGAAAGCATCTTATTGAAAAACGAAATCAGTAAGGAAACCGCAAGCTTTGCCAATTTTCTTCTAAGCAAGCGCTCCGATTTCGCAGAGGTTTTCTTTAAACACATTTCAACGGTCTCGCAGAAGAAGGGATTAATGTTGTCGTTATTGAGTGCCTCGATTCGCAACAAAGCGAGCGACGAAATCCTCGAAGCCGCTTACAATCACTTCAAACCCACCATTTTGAAAGCTCTGCAAAAACCAAACAAAGCAGGTCCATATTTCGAAACTTACAACGAAGTTATTCCACTGCTTATAACTAAATTCATGCCGATGGACGATTGTAAGCTGTATTTAGAAAAAGTTGTCAAATGTGATTCCTTCGAGCTCTTCCTTTTACAAGCATTACAAGCAATTTTTATGAAAATCCTCGAAGAGAAAGACATCGAAGAGACTCGCATAAGTAACGCGCTTCTTTCCTTTATTCATCTCACAAATTCCGGTTTTAAGAAGAAAGAAAAAAGCGAGGACGATTGGAAGAGGCTCGAAAAAGCTTTCGGCTTAATAAAAGCCTCCATCTCGAGACTCCTCGCAGAGGAGGAATACAAAAAATTTCCTTATAGAAGCATTTGTGAGAACAGTGCCTTTGAGTTATTTTGTAAGTTTTCTTTAAAGTTCGGCGTCGCAACGAATTGTATTTTTGTGGAAACGTTGACGAGTTTCGTCGCTTTGATCGATTTCGAAGAGAACGAGGCTCGGTTACTTCTGGACATGCTTTCTTCGCACTCTGAGTTCTTAGATGTGGTCCTGGCCAAGGATTCTAGTTGTAAGAAGGAATTGTTATCTTTAATTTTGACTTTGTGCCAACGATGGACTAATCTGATGCAAAGGAGTCACGTCCCTGTGTTCTTGGCTGCCTACCACGCAACAACGAGCTCTTCGGACCAATTCCTCTTGATTTTATTGCAAATGTAAAGGGCTTAAGGTTAGTTTGTTTTTTTGTGATGACGATTCTAATAAGATTTTTGTAGGTACGAAAAGAATGCGAATAAAACGAATTTTTACGACTTCAAGCCGTTCCTTTGGGGAACGGCGGCTGCGACACATTATTCCGTTAGACAGGACGTGCAGAAGTCTTTGTGGAGACAACCAAAGATGGGAGATATTTTAGACATCCTCCGGGAAGACCTGGTTTATAATACTATTAAGAATTTCTCGTTGGATACGAGCTTGACTGTTGAGAAACCTGCGGATGGCTGTGATCCTGGGGATGTCTACGATTTGAGATTCTTCTTGCCTTTATTTAGTTCGTTATTAGCGCCCGAAAACGAGGCTGCGACTTATAGATTTGTTTTATCGGGTGCACTTAGTTTAACGATAGTAGCACTTAGTAGTAGTGACGAGGAGGTTCGTAAGGCGTCTTGCCACGTCCTTTCGCGCCTCCATTATCACATAGAAGCGAGACAAGGAAGTAAAGGCAGATTGCTCTGGCTGAGATTCGTTGAAGCCGTTTGTCGAGGTACGGCTGTCTTAGACGACAACAAATTGAACACTTTCAGCGCAATCTTTTGGGCCAGAATGGCTCTTATTTTAACGAAGCCTTTGAACAATCTCTACGTGCCTCTTTCGCAATATTTAAACGCCAAACTCTGTCCGGATTTGAGTAGAATTCCGGAATTGTATACCTTCTTGCACAACTCCGATGTGAATTTTAAGGAGACGCGTGCTTTCATTTTAGAAATTTTACGAGACGGATTACGAAGAGAGGAGGATTTTTCTGTAGCCTTAAGATCGATGGCTTTTAAATTTATTATGGAATTGTTTTCGAGTTGTGTGCCCGATTTGGATACGAAAGTTTTAGTTTTAAGTGTTATCGATAAGGCTTGTGGGATGGTATCGGGACGGAAATTACTTTGTAATAGTTATGGGCTGTTGTCGTGGTTGTATGATGTTGTTAATAATTTGAAGGCCAAGGAAGAAGTGGTTTTGGGTGCTGTTCTCAAAATTTTAGCCACGCTTGTGAGGAATTTAAGTGAAACCTTGCGGTTGGATTGCAATTTAATTGGTTTAATTGTTAAGAGGATTGTTGACGGTAATCTATTTGGAGTTTTAAGAAGAAAGGACTTGGAGATATTTGTAAGAATCGTTTTAAATTAATTGTGATTAATCCGAATTTTATTACCCGCGCACAGTTAGAAGTAATGATTAAGGATAATGAGAGATGTGAATATATGTTGAAATATGGATGTAAAAATTACATTAGCGAAGAGGACGAAGAGAGTTTTCAAGATATGTCCATAGCAATTCTATATAAGTGGATTATCAATAATAATTAGGTTTTACATGTTGTTTTACTAAGAATAAAATGCATTTTGTTATTTTCATAAAAGATTTAGCTAAAATTAATAGTTATTTACAGGGTTGGTTTTTAAAAAAATATTTCAGAGTCTTGGAAATGTTTTTAACCTTTTCTAAACTTCCGAAAATAAAAATAATCGTGCGTTTTAATAAAAAAAAAAGGGTGTGAGCAATGCAATGGGCGAGTTGCTATGCAGCCAAAAAAGTCCTCAAGGAAGAAGACATCTAAATGAAGCTCCCAATGTTTAAGAAAACAAAACTTGTTAAATACTGAGTGAGTACTTTTATTATCAACTCCTTTCCTCTTCTTATTACGATAGTAAAACAACAACTTATACAGTATATATAAAATAAATGAAACCTTAAAATAGATGCTTGATAAAGATTCTTGTTGACTAGCAAGTTCCTTAATGTAATCATTTGTAAAAACAAACATTTCCTTCTGTAAATTGGAGAAGACAGTCTTAGATGTTGATATAATTTGATAATTATTTATAAAACGATCAGCTCTT
Source organism: Sinopyrophorus schimmeli (assembly GCA_036325965.1). Taxonomy (NCBI): domain Eukaryota; kingdom Metazoa; phylum Arthropoda; class Insecta; order Coleoptera; family Elateridae; genus Sinopyrophorus; species Sinopyrophorus schimmeli. The sequence goes on from JARFIZ010000075.1 coordinate 134,586, forward strand.
CTTTTTAATAAAAGAACATTTGCATATACAATACTAATGGACCCTTGTTGCGGCTTCTAAAAATAATTTTATAAATGAAGCGAGGTTAGGCAATACACCTTACGTAAAATTAGCCACTGATAAAAGATCCCAACATATTCTTGAGATTTAAGAACATACAATTAAATAAATTGGTATCAATAATTTGAGGGTATATAAAATCCATACAAATCACTTGATATCTTTGTTTTCAAGGGTGCTCTTAGACCAAATATTCCATTAATTCCTTTGCAAATAAATTCTGTCCTTATAGTTTTAACTCTTTGTTAGTCACCTGGTCTACAATCGTAGACCACCTCCATTGACTTAACATGGTACGATATTTCAGGTGACTAACGAAGGGTTAAAAGATTTACTGAAGATTATTCTGCATGCAATTGTTGCCAGTAATATCGTGGTTATTAGTGTGATTGTAATTCATCCTATTTATTGTTGATCCCAAAGTTGCTTCTCATCGATCACAACCATATGTAAACTTTCTCTAATTGCTCGTGTTAGTTTCTAATAACTCCTGTGTTTCTGTATCCTAACAAAATATAAGAATTAACTAACAATAGATAACAGTAATTATTATTTGAAAGAATTAAAGGACCCAACTTACTCATAATAACATTTAAAGTACATTTTTAAAGTTTACTAATAACTTGTACGCAGATTCTACGTGGTCTCCGTATAATAACAATTTTTGCACTGATATCGGAGCACTCTATAACACTTTAGTAGCAAGGAAATAATAACTAATAATTTACCATTAGTTCTATCTTTTTCTTTCCTAACGGCATCTTCCAAAAGTGTTTTTACACCAAATTTTTCTATAAATCGCTTCATAAATAAAATTATTTCCATATAGCTTTACGAGATAGTTATTCTCATTAATATTGTAGTTATGCTTGTAACTAATCCAATTGTTATCAGCAATAAATTCATTGTTGATCCTTCTTACAGTGCAATGATTTGTAAACATTTTCAATTGGTTATTTTACATTTCCACTTCTTATTATAACCAAGATTTATTAATAATTACAAGTGTTAATCTTTAATTCATGGTAATCTGAAATGAAATGGTTATGTATTAACTATTATAAACTTTTGCAAATTAAACAATAATTATAAAGATGTACTCATTGCTTATTAATATGTAACATAACCAAAAAAAATCGTGACAACAAAAAATTCGATCTACTGTGGCTCAATATCCGGCTACGGGATTTTAATATGGCCAAATATTGAAATATAATTTGATTTTAATTTCTTTGTTATGTGTAATGTATTATATAAGGAAATAATTTGCATCACCTGTGAATCACACTAATATTTGTTTAAAGTAGTAATACATTGTTATTTATAGTTAATTATTTACTTTTCCCACAGGATAAAAAATCCCATTTGTTCAAATGCGTCAAACGAAATAGACAACCTCTACGGTCGTGTTTGAAAATAATAGCGGCTACTTTGCAAAGTGTAACCCGTGTATATTAGATGGCGTTAGTTGTGTTATTTGATTTTAAAAATTATTCCCACTTGTAATGTAAGTTTAGTTTTATTTATATAACCTCGAAAAATTGTCATGTACAGAAATGTAAGTAGGTCGTTAATTTTGTATTCCAGGTTTGTAAATTAGACAATATCAAGTATCAAAACCACCTCGTTCGGTACTTTGAAATTTCCACCTGATTTTAATGAGCCAACCTGCATTGACCAAACTGCGAATGAGAAGGCCAATTTTAGTTCGGAGGCAACGAAATAAAAACTTATATGTTTTGACTTGCATGGTTTTGACATTGGACTCGAACCGATTTATTTAAATGTTAATAAATCTATTTGTTGTAGGGTATGGAATTGCATTGATGGAATTATATTATCCAGTTTAAGGATAATACTTATTGTGGAGGATCAACTATTAGTACACCGTGTTTTCACAGTCCTTACCTGACGAAGCCTTTTTAGTTTTATTTGGACATCGGTTAAGTGAACACATGTATTTTATTGTAAGAAATTGAATATTTGTGTGGTGTTTAATTTTAAGATAATTAATCCTTTGTAGTTTATTAACAATTTAAGTGTGCATCTTTAAGCCGACATTATATTAGGGCCACATCGTTTTGTAATTTATTTTATAAGTGTTAACAGATTTAATTTTGGCCGGTTTAAGAATTAAATGGTTGTCTCATTAAAATTCAGTTTAAGCATCTTTAGATAATACATTTTATCGATAGCCAACCATCATTTCACTGGGAGATCAATCCAAGAAAGATACTGCTGGACCAGCGAAAAAAAACCGCTGAGTTTTAATTTATATATTTAGTTAATAATAAGTAAGGGGATGTATAGGGGGAGACTTGGGATAATAAATATAATTTATGTACACGTCTTCTTTATTTTATTTGAAAATTTACCTACATAAAAAAATATAAAAATTAGAGGAAACTTTGTCAAAAAGCTTTAAAAATTTTGATTTCGAATACCTCCTCATATATCATGTGATCCTGATACAAATTGACGAAATTTCGTTCGGTTTGCAAAATTAAGAAAACTATAGCCGCAGGCTACAAAAAATTTTGAAGAAAACTTGGACAAAATGCACTAAATTGTATCGATTTGTAACAGGAGTACAGAAGTGAGAAAAGGTTAGCCAAAATAGATTTCTGCAAAAATGTAATTTCAAATCGCAAGTAACAGTCGGCCGAGTCGGCCGAGTCGGCCGAGGTTTATCTTAGAGATTTTTAAAAATATTTTTCAAATCACGAGTATCCTACGGTCATTCGTCATTCGTCATTCGTCTCGTTCGGCTCGTTGCTCGTTGGATTTTTCTTAGAGATTTTTAAAAATTAGACCAGTATGGGAATCGAACTCGAGACCATTTGAACAAACAACCGAACGCTAACCATCTGAGCTATGGCGTTGTTATAGGAAGTAAGTGTTTTAAACCTTATAAAGTACAGGTCCTTTAATATTAATTTAAAATTTATTTCTTACACATAAATTATTTTAAATCGTTTAAATGAGTATGTGTATATACTATTATTTTAAAAATTATTTTTGAATGTTCTAGATGTAAAAACCCACCTGACTCTTGCTCTTGCTCTTCCAATTAATTATTATTAAAATTCGGTTAACAATAAAGACTCTTTATTATATATAATTTTTTCAAGTTTTTTTACAGAGTTTAAATTTAACAGCTAAGAAGTTTGAATCAAACATTTTTGAAGTCCGCGGCTTCAGAAATATTTAATTTAAACTTCTTACCTTTTTTAAATTATACATTATTAATATAATTAATTTTTTTATCTTAATTTAATAATTATATTAACTAATTAATTAATTAAAATTACCAACTTTTAATATAATAAAAAGTTGCAACCCTTACGATTGTTTTTATTGTAATGAATTAAAAAGAAACCTTATGGGTAATTTGTAAACTAAGAGTGATTTGCACGTCAATCTTGGGATTGCAACTTTTTTTACAATTACATTACAATTACATACTATAAGTAAAAGGGGAAAGGAAGGTGTTTTAAGTGTGTGTGAAAAAATAAAATAATAATATGTGGGTGGAGTGGCGTTATTTTATAAAAGTAATAATAAATAAAAGTTAAGTGCCCTTCAAAGTGTTACATAAATCAAGGGAAGACAACAAAGAAGGTAAGTATTTAAAAGATAAAGAAGTGAAAGACGCCAAAAAGACTGCCAAATTCGAATCTGAATAGTTTTTAAAGATCCGTCCACAAATAACGGCGCTACAATTTTTTTAAAGTTCAAAATTGGGCATCTTATGTAAAAAAGCCTCACGATTCCGAATCCGTGTCGTTTGTAATGATTGGATCAAAAACAAGGGCGCTACGATTTTTTTTGTGAATCAAGGGGTCCGTTTTTTTATTCATTTAGTTTGTATCGAAAATTTTTATTTTAGAGGGGAAGCGCGGGAAAATGACACCGGCTATAGTTAGTAGGGGTACGTAGGAACATCCCGTGACAATATAAAGCAATTCAATTTTTTTCATTTTTTTCCAAAATAACATGGGTTTAAACCCATCGATTTTGAATTTTCAAAACGTTTTCCCAAAGCTCTGGAATAGCACGCCTATGGTTTCTTAGGCCTATCCGAAGCCAATGAGGCTGCCAAATCCAAATATGTATAGTTTTTAAATATTGGTCCGTAAATAACGGCGCTACAATTTTTTTAAAGTTCAAAATTGAGCAAAAAAGGGCTCCTAAAATTGCAATTTTTATGTTTCGAAAAATTAAAGTCGCACCCTATACATATTTTACATGTATCTTATGTAAAAAAGTCTCACGATTCCGAATCCGTGTCGTTTGTAATGATTGGATCAAAAACAAGGGCGCTACGATTTTTTTTGTGAATCAAGGGGTCCGTTTTTTTATTCATTTAGTGTGTATCGAAAAATTTTATTTTAGAGGGGAAGCGCGGGAAAATGACACCGGCTATAGTTAGTAGGGGTACGTAGGAACATCCCGTGACAATATAAAGCAATTCTATTTTTTTCATTTTTTTCCAAAATAACATGGGTTTAAACCCATCGATTTTGAATTTTCAAAACGTTTTCCCAAAGCTCTGGAATAGCACGCCTACGGTTTCTTAGGCCTATCCGAAGCCAATGAGGCTGCCAAATCCAAATATGTATAGTTTTTAAATATTGGTCCGTAAATAACGGCGCTACAATTTTTTTAAAGTTCAAAATTGGGCAAAAAAGGGCTCCTAAAATTGCAATTTTTATGTTTCGAAAAATTAAAGTCGCACCCTATACATATTTTACATGTATCTTATGTAAAAAAGCCTCACGATTCCGAATCCGTGTCGTTTGTAATGATTGGATCGAAAACAAGGGCGCTACGATTTTTTTTGTGAATCAAGGGGTACGTACTTTTAATCATTTAGTTTGTATCGAAAATTTTTATTTTAGAGGGGAAGCGCGGGAGAATCACTGATCTAATAGATATAAAAATGAAATATTAAAAAAGAAGACCAAAAAATATTAAGTTTAATGAAAAGAAAATGAAAAGTATTAGAAGTGGTAATTTTTAACAAATTCCAATAAAATCTAAGTAAAAATGAATTAATTTTGCAATATAATTCAAGAGTTCAAGATAGTTCGAACAATAAACAAGACGGGAAAAATTAATAAGATTTAAAAATAAAAACATTCAAAACACACGATCCAATAATTAAATGAAAAGAGGGTGGCTTTAATATTTTTAAGAATTAATTAATTAAATACGTACAAAGCAATACAAAAGGTAGCTCAAAAATGATGGGGGGTATTTATAGAGCAACCGCAGACAAGTTCTAAAAAATTACCAAAGTTAAAATAAATAATAAACTAAAAATTAAATAAAATGTGTCAAGGGAATAGAAAAATCTACAGAATAAGAGATGAGAATTAGTAAGAAACGTAAGTAGAAGTAGGAAAATAATTTTGATGTCGCAAGTTGAGATGTGAATAACAAATTAATGTAAGTTTCAATTAACATAAGCAAATTATAAAAGATGTGAATATAAATAAATAAATAAATAAGAGGTGTTAGAAATAAACAAAAAACAACTTGAGAGTAATCTTTAAATGATCTAAATAATTTAAAATTCAAATAACAAAAATGGAAGAAACATTTATCTTCAAAGAGATGAAGTTTATTAACTTTTTCTTTAGATTGTTTAAAAGTAGCTTTGGAAATAAAAAAATACAAATTAGAATTACAAATAGAGGGCAAGTTTAAAAGAAAAAATGTTATTATAACATTTAAAATAAACAATTTTGAATACAACTGAAATTTGTAATTACTTTTTCAAACGGAACGTTTTAATTAAAAAATCTTAAAATGATCAAAGCCACCCAAGGATGAAATTTAAAGTGAGTCTCAAATGTGGTCGAGTTACCCTAATTTATAAAATGTGTATGTGGGGTGTGTGTTTGTGTGGAAAGAACATGTGGACTTCATCTCACCATTAGTAGATCTTAGATGTTGTTTAATAATACTTAAATTAAAATATAACACCCCTCCGCCCGTTCTTATGTTTATATTTCCTAATTACAAATATCATAATTCTTTGCCCTCTCTCTGCGATGGGTATTGTATTCAATTTCAAATTTGATTGTATTTTTTTGATAAGATTTTTTTAAAAACAATTTCTAAATTGAATATAAAGTTATATTAATTTCAAAAGCTTACTGAAAACGTCTACTTGCAATAAAAAGAAATAATTTAGAAAAGTAAATTAAAACGAAAATAATCAAAAGTATTTTAAAAGTGTAGTATAATAAACTTATGAACTGCCCTAAAATAATGAGTCAAACAGTGGAGCCCCCGTGCACAGCACAGGTAGCCACGACTGTCTCCGGCTAAGAAAAAACAACATCTAAGAAAATACTATGGCCACATTTACATATCGTCTTTAGTTAAAACGATTTCAAAAACAAATTACTGTTCATATTAAAAAAAAAAACAAATAAATAATAAAGTTAAACCAAAAAAAACCCCAGAGAAGAAAATAAATAATATGAAAAAACTGAGAAATCATTAAAGAGTAAGAATAGTAAAGTTATTAATAAATATTTGCAATAATTAAAAATTAAAATCAAAAGGGATTTGTTAAAATAAACTGTAAAAGAAGATGAGAATAATGAAATTCCAAGTATATAAATATCTAAACAATTAAAATAAAGATTAAACTAGTAAAATGTTTAAGCTAAATAAGGGTGGAACTTGATTATTGCTAAATATAATTTAGAAGAACAGTTAACAGTAATAAAATTTAAAAACGAATTAAAAATCACTAACAAATCTAGCTTTATAGAAGTGTGTTTTGTGAGTGCATAGAAAAGAAATATGTGTAGTTCATTTTACGATACCTTTGCTGTTTTCACAAGTTCCCTTGTGTGTCGAAAAGAAAGCCTTCATATTTCTTAGACATTATATCTTAAAACTTATTATAAATCAAAACGACCCTTTTAGTTTATTTGTTTCTCTATACACATTTCAATATTTTTCCCACCTTGTGTAATTATGTAAGTTGTGTGAGTTTGTTTAATTTTGAATTTTTTACTTTATCATCTTCCATAAATGAATATATTTAAAAAAATGTTTATTAAAAACTAAGTTCTAAATATTCGAAAAAAATATATTATTAAATGTTTAAGTTTAAAAAGTAATTGAAATGCAATTATTAATTGATTATTATTGATAATGATGTTTTACTCCAAATGTATTTAACCATTTTTAATAATAAATGAATGGTAAACAATGAATTTCAAAAGAAAATAGTTGACTTAATTTTTTTTTTAAATATGTTACTGAGAGTTTGATTTAAAAAGTAACATTTGAAAATGTAACACTAATTCAATTATCCGTAACATACTGATTTACTACAAATATACTTAAAAATCAAATAAATAAGAAAGTGAAGCCAAAAATGTGTGTACGTGTGTGTGTACTTAGCAATTATCCTAACACAATGGATCAAACAGCAAAGACTCGTGCACAGCACAAAAGACCTTTGCTGTGATCAGCTAATTTATACCTACGAAGATATAATGTCTAAGAAAATAATACCATAGTCCGTTTTCTAAACCGCGTTTGAGTCTTATTTGTTTACTCAAAATAAAAAACGACACACTTCAATGACGAAGAGGTGTTAAAGCCTTTCTTCGGAAGAAAGTCTCTCGAGCAAAACGCGCAATATCTCGATGACACACAAAGGAACTAACAACTAAATAAAATATTCTTACAAACTAACAACATATACATATTAATTGAATACATTAAATCATTTAAAACCATCTTTATATGGTAAAAGTTAATAACGATAAAGATGAGATGTTTTCTTCAATTTCTGTGTCCCTTGGAAGACTGCCTGAATGTCCTCGACTCGTGGTGCTTGTAAAGGACGAATAAATTGTGGAAATTTCAGCATTTCATGCGAGCAAAGTTCTTCGGAAGGATCAACCCAAAGTCCCACCTGTAAAATTGAACACATTGTAATTAATAAAAATGCAAGTCCGAATGAATTCTTATAATAATTAAAAAAGATTGAAAACACAAATTAATTTGGTACCAAAGTAATTAAATAAATTTTGAAACAAACTTACCTCAAAATGCACCGATACATGAAAAGAATGCTTCTTATGGATTGCTGTCCGGAGATGGTGCAGTGACTTAATTTGTTTCGATAATTGCCAGATTTGGGTGTGGAATGGGAGAACACTTCCTAATTAACCATTCCCAAGAATTTGCAACAACCATCGATAGAATTCGTCCAGTAACTGGAGAAGTTGAGGTGTTGTGCTCAGACCCACAAAATTAAAAGACAGTAGCACGAACTTGCATTTTATTCCCTACAACAATTTCATCGTTAATATTATTAATATTGTAAAAGTTAAATATGGTTTTTCGAAATTATTTTAATTTAATGCGAGTGCTGTCTAATAAGATGGTTAGCAAACACTTTTTTTTAATAAATGTTTGTTTTATTAGGGCTAATAAGCTCAGGATGAATTGGCTAATATTCGAAACGAAACCACGGGGATTTACTACGTTACTACTATTTTAAAACGTTAAATATTCGTAGAATAATTAACACCATTATCTTGTATAAATAAGTGAGGTTAAATGAACTAATATGTTCAAATATAAGAGTCTCATTTTAATTAATTGTTATTCGAAACTGAGGATTAATGTTAGGCATTGAAGGACAAAAAAAACAAACAAAATTAAAGTTTTACTGACCATCAAAAGAAAACCAAAAACTTTATTACTTACAGAACTTCTTAAATTAATTATTTTGACGGAATATTGCTATGCCTTGTGAAAATTTTAAAGTTATTGGCAATTTGCATTCTCCTCTTAGTTTTTCCTTTTTCAAATAAACTGTTTTATAATTATTCTATTTTTCTACTAATAAATAAAAAAACTAAATTTTGCAAATGAGACTCTCATTTTGAGACAGAGAGAGTAATTTAATTCTATTACTGTGCAAATCAAGGTAATTTTAAAAGAGAGCAACGTATGCAATCATCCACACACTACATTACCAATGCATCCAATGCACCCTTTGTTGCCTATCGCTCAGGCGCTCAAATTTCAATAAATGTATTTATTACTCTATTAATTGTTTCAAAATGACTAATAATAAATTAAATATTGGTGTAAGACACCATCGCAAAATAGTAAAAAACAACTTCAAATTAGGGGCTTACCTTTGACCGAAGACTGTCCCCGAAGTCCATCCTTTGAAACGTCTTCAGCTTCCCTCCGGTATTAATACATCCTTTGAAACTCGGCATCCCTTTTGTAAATTGAATATTTCCAAAATTCACCTGGGGCAAAGGGTCGAAGGTGGCGTGACCTGACGCGGCCCTTTTTCATCTAGACCGGCTTCTGTAAAACAAAGAAAAAAAAGTTATTAGCTGAAAATCTGTACGATTTTAATAAAATGTGTAAAATTAAAATGCACCTTAGTTTAAGGGATGGAACTGAACTTTTGGGGGTTCGCATTTAAAATAACAATTCGGCTTCAAAAATTGAAAGAAGGCAATTTTAACGTTATTGAAGAGCCGATAACACTTAACACAAACGACCCCTCCTCGCCTAACCTGAAATGTATTTTATTTTCCGAAAAACCTCTGTACAGAGTGCGGCGAAAGTATTTGCTACCGCTGAAATAGATTTAGGGCCATTATTTTATTTTTCTCTTTGCTAAATATAATTTATTAATTTAATTAACGGTTGTAGAGCGTAAAGCCCACCGACTAGCCCTCGATCAGCTCAAAAACGAACCCCTAATTAGGTTGAATTTTTTTTTGGGATCTTCGAACCACAAATTGTGCGACTCGCTTAAGTAACAAAATAAAAACGTGGAAATTGACGAAATTTCAATTGCAAAATTTGATTTTTCAACGCTTTTACGGAATTCCGGACGGTAAAACTTGATTTTTTGGTTTTGGTTCGACTAAGAGCAAAAACAAAGTGTTCGCTTTTTGCGCTTAATCGAGTGCTTTCTCAAAATATGTGATTTTTTGCCCGCGCAATTAACACTTTCGTTTAATATCCGAATTCCTCTATTTTGTTATTAAAATGATTTGGGTCGCCAGTTTTTATTTATTTTAAAAATCGAACCTAAATTAATTTCTTTAAAAAAAATAAATAATAATAATAACCGAGCGGATGCGAATTATTCTAATTATTGCTTTTTTCCGTTTCGATTTCGGAGGACGATCGAAGTGCATTTTTCGTGAAAGTTTTCGAAAAGACAATTTCGTAGAAAGTGCGTTGAGCAAATACGAGGGCGACGCCTTTGTTAAATTTGCTTATTATTTACATAGTTCGAAAATATCTAATTAGAACTTCAAATAATTGTAAAGATTTATTCAGACTTTCTATTACTTTGTTGTATTAGCACGTTCCTCTGCAATTGCGCCATCGGAATATGGAATTGTTTAAGCATCGTTGCTTTTAATCGTACGAAATTACATAACGCCTCGACTAATGCAATTTAACAATGCCGAAGTATGCATAAAATTGTTTAATAAAAGCCACCCGAACAGATTCTTTAATATTAGTATATTTCCGAAGAAGATGACGAATTAAATGCTCGGAGTACGGTCCTGTTGGTCGTAAGAGCACGAATTGTAACTTTAATCGATAGTTGTAGGCTCGAAAGTCTAAATATTAAAATTGGTGATTTTTGTAAAAATAAATGAGTCGAAAGAAGTGCGAAAAAAAATACGCTGCGGACAGGATTCGAACCTGTGCGGGTAGAACCCAATGGATTTCAAGTCCATCTCCTTAACCACTCGGACACCGCAGCCATTGCTGTTACGTGTTTACCTTGTCTCTTTTCAACGCAATTTTTTGTAATAATTCCTTTTAAATTAAATACGTATTAAAATCGAAGTGTTAACAAAAATAATTATTAATGTAAGCATTGTCTCCTTTATAACAATAAAGTAGATCGATGTACTGCTTAAGAAGTTCAAAATTTTTAAAAAATTGTAAAGTTGTTACAGTCGAATCTCGATGAGGCGAATTTTTATAACTCGAATTATTTTTAGTTTCCCTTCGACTTATTGGGGTTCAACTGTAATTTGATTCGATTTAAATTGAATTGAGACATTTCAAGTTAGAAAATAGTCAAAAACATTTACAAAAACGAAGTTAATTAAGGTATTAGTGTTTCTTTTTGATAAAATAATAGAATTTTAGAAATGTTCGTCCAGGGCCGTAATTCAATTAATTTTAAACGAGTTTACGAACTGTATTCAATTTTATGTTCCGAAAAAGGTTTGTTTTCAACAATAATTTTGTTAAAAGGCACAAAATTGGCGATTTGGAAATTTTGTTATTAATATAATTCTGTAATATTTAATTGCGAATTGTCATAAAGTAAATTAATTCTTGTAAAGTGTGCTTAAAGTCGAGTGTGCGCATTCGAGCTCAAAGTGGCACATTTCCGATCTCGGGAAAATGAAGCGCGCCGCTCCGCGTCGCGCTTCATTTGCTTCCCTCGCTCAAAAATGTGCCACTTTTCGCTCGAACGCGCACATCTTCGTATTTATTCAATTTGTTTAAATTACTTTTTGGATTTAAAAAGGAAATAGCAATGTATTCAAATAGAACGACATATGCGCAGTAACATATAGTTTGATAACCACTGGTCTAGCTATACACAAGCGCAACATAGCGCGTTGTTATATTTAATTTAGTCGCGCCAAAGTATTACTTCTAACGTGCGTACATAAGTACATGCACCGGTTTTTTACATAGAATGAAATTCAGTTTTAAACATTTAGCAAAATTATTAAAGTAAACTCGAAGAATAAATTATTTTGAGTTTTAGGCAACTCAAATTAAATAAATTAATAACTTGGAAAATTTTTAAAATATATTTAAGAACTTTAGAAATTTTTAATTATCAATTTTTTTGTATAACACAAATTGAATAAAACAAAACTTTATTCGGTAAATTTAAAAGGAAATTTTGATGAAAAAATTATTATGTATTTTCAGAAAACTCAAATAGAGTAAATACAGAATTTGTGGTTTTCAAAAACTTTGAAGATCATTAATTTACGCAAATAAAATTAATATTGGAGAAAACTCAATAAATAAATTATCTTAATTGTTCAGAAATATTAAATTTATAAAATTAAATACAGTCAAACCTCGATAGGTCGAAGTTGAAGAGAAACTAAAAATAATTCGCGTTATCAAAAATTCGAGCTATCGATATAAAAATATTTTTTAGTTAATGTTTTTAAAATTTACTTATTGTTTCTTTTTCTTAATAATTTCCTAGTGATTTCTTGCTAAAACCTAAATCTTGTGTCTTGAACAAGTTGTAATTAGGCTTTATTTATGGAATAATTCAATTTTTAAATATAAAAAAATATTTATACGTTATATATTATATGCATCAAAATTTTAGAATTACTTAGGTGGGGAATGTAAAAAAAAAGATTGGGAAACACTGCTCTACATATTTCAAAATATTTTAGAACTATTAATTATTTATTTTATGTTATTTGTGTATGCTCATAACAGTAAAATCATTAAAAACTATAAAAATCAAGCAATTATGTCCCAAAATTTTTTAAAAAAGTAACTAATACCTTTGGTTAAATTATCTGGAAGGATGGCACTTTTTAATTACGCGCAACGCTTTTCTTAATTAATATTAGGACGAAGCACAATTCAAAATAATTATATCCAAAAACACTTTGTCTATTCACGACCGAGGCTTAGGCACTACTAACATTTTTCGCAAATTATTCATCGTTACATAAAGGCATTGCTATCGAACGTACGCAGGCAAACTTTCGAATTTATCGCAGGCACAAAAAGCTCGACTGATATCGCTCTAAATGTGTTTATCAAATAATGCTTGTGGGACTTAATTATTTATAATACAGAGTAAAATTTAAATAAACAACACGCCAATATTGTCATTACATAAATAATTCGGTTTGCCATCCTACAAACGAGCCCTTCGATTTATTTTGGAAAAAATACACCGTGACGCCACAAATTTTTGAACGGCGATTTTTAAAAAATCGCACACCAGTCATTTCGTTAAAAAAACCCATTCAAATTTACGGATTGCATAAGTAATTTAAGGCCCTTTAATCGACCGAAAACCGCATTTAAATATCGCTATTGGTTTTCGAGAAAATAATTTTTTAATAAATTTTGACGAAGCAGCCCTAAAACAATTCGGGCAAAAACAGATCCGTTTCGCAATTTGTTTATAAAAAAAGAACGGATCGATAGTTTTACGTGGGGTTTTCGCCAATCGATAGGGAACAAAATTTGGGCAAACAGGTGTCCCGGGAATTTTTTCTAATTAATTCTAATGTGCTACGCAGCGCGCGCGAAATTTAAAAGCTTAAACAGTAACATTTTTAAAAAAATCGTTCGGTTAAATAAAATCATAATTTTTGAGGGTGACTTTGCGACCTTTTAACTTGACCATATTTTGAATTGTTTAAAAACAATTTCAAAACTATTACACTGCAGACTTGCAACCATAAAAAATAATAAATTCGTTTTGGAAAAAAAAACAATTTACAATGTTTGAATCTTAAATATTCTAGTACCTAAAAAAATAAATTGTACAACTAAAATAAAATAAAACCCGATCGTAACGTGGGGGTCTTCGGCGACTGTAACTGTTAACAATTTTAATGTTCCACGATTTGAATACAAAGCCAATTAAATATCTCGATGGAGAAAAAAATAATTTAAAAATTAAAAATCGAAATGTCTGCCGTCTGGAATTTTTGGCGCCGAGTCCGTAATTTGAGTTCATTAAAGCTTTGATGTCTGGTGCTTCATTAAGCAGGGATTTGTTAAGATATCAGAAGCGTAATTACGTTAGACGAAGAAGCAATTGCGTTTGTATGGTTTCTATATTAATTTTTTTTGCAGTCGGACCAGTTGGATGCAAAACAAATTAAAAATTACTTAGGTTAGAGCCAATGCGTTTGTCATCAAATAAATATTTAAGCGAAATTACAAATCACAACGCTTTTTAAAAAAAATTATTTGTTTGATTGATAACAATTTCTAACTTCTAATAGTAAGCAAGAAATTTAAATTTTGATTCAAATTAAATCAACTATTGCAATGGGGGGTTTCTACGTACCCCTAGCGACTATAGCCGGGGAGATTTCCCGGCGCTCTCGCTCTAAAATAAAAATTTTCGATACAAACTAAATGAATAAAATACGTACCCCTTGATTCACAAAAAAAATCGTAGCGCCCTTATTTTCGATCCAATCATTGCAAAAGACACGGATTCGGAATCCTGAAGCTGTTTTACATAAGATACATGTATAATATGTATAGGGTGCGACGTTAATTTTTCGAAAAAAAAAATTGCGATTTTTAGCGCTCATTTTGAGCCAATTTTGAACTTTCAAAAAATCGTAGCGCCGTTATTTGTGAACGGATCTTCAAAAACTATTCAGAATCGGATTTGGCAGCCTTTTTGGCTTCGGATAGGCTTAATAAACCGTACGCGTGCTATTCCAGAGCTTTGGGAAAACGTTTTGAAAATTCAAAATCGATGGGTTTTAACCCATGTCTTTCTGGCAAAATATGAAAAAAATAGAATTGCTTTATATTGCGAGGGGACTTTCCTACGTACCCCTAGTGACTATAACCGGTGTCATTTCCCCGCGCTTCCCCTCTAAAATAAAAATTTTCAATACAAACTAAATGAATAAAAAAACGTACCCCTTGATTCACAAAAAAAATCGTAGCGCCCTTATTTTCGATCCAATCATTGCAAAAGACACGGATTCGGAATCCTGAAGCTGTTTTACATAAGATACATGTATATTATGTATAGGGTGCGACGTTAATTTTCGAAAAAAAAATTGCGATTTTTTGCGCTCATTTTGAGCCAATTTTGAACTTTCAAAAATTGTAGCGCCGTTATTTGTGGAACGGATCTTCAAAACTATTCAGAATCGGATTTGGCAGCCTTTTGGCTTCGGATAGGCTTAAGAAACCGTAGCGTGCTATTCCAGAGCTTTGGGAAAACGTTTTGAAAATTCAAAATCGATGGGTTTTAACCCATGTCTTTCTGGCAAAATATGAAAAAATAGAATTGCTTTATATTGCGAGGGACTTTCCTACGTACCCTAGTGACTATAACCGGTGTCATTTCCCGCGCTTCCCTCTAAAATAAAAATTTTCGATACAAACTAAATGAATAAAAAACGTACCCCTTGATTCACAAAAAATCGTAGCGCCCTTATTTTCGATCCAATCATTGCAAAAGACACGGATTCGGAATCCTGAAGCTGTTTTACATAAGATACATGTATAATATGTATAGGGTGCGACGTTAATTTTTCGAAAAAAAAATTGCGATTTTTTGCGCTCATTTTGAGCCAATTTTGAACTTTCAAAAATTGTAGCGCCGTTATTTGTGGACGGATCTTCAAAACTATTCAGAATCGGATTTGGCAGCCTTTTGGCTTCGGATAGGCTTAAGAAACCGTAGGCGTGCTATTCCAGAGCTTTGGGAAAACGTTTTGAAAATTCAAAATCGATGGGTTTTAACCCATGTCTTTCTGGCAAAATATGAAAAAATAGAATTGCTTTATATTGCGAGGGACTTTCCTACGTACCCTAGTGACTATAACCGGTGTCATTTCCCGCGCTTCCCTCTAAAATAAAAATTTTCGATACAAACTAAATGAATAAAAAACGTACCCCTTGATTCACAAAAAATCGTAGCGCCCTTATTTTCGATCCAATCATTGCAAAGACACGGATTCGGAATCCTGAAGCTGTTTTACATAAGATACATGTATAATATGTATAGGGTGCGACGTTAATTTTTCGAAAAAAAAATTGCGATTTTTTGCGCTCATTTTGAGCCAATTTTGAACTTTCAAAAATTGTAGCGCCGTTATTTGTGGACGGATCTTCAAAACTATTCAGAATCGGATTTGGCAGCCTTTTGGCTTCGGATAGGCCTAAGAAACCGTAGGCGTGCTATTCCAGAGCTTTGGGAAAACGTTTTGAAAATTCAAAATCGATGGGTTTTAACCCATGTCTTTCTGGCAAAATATGAAAAATAGAATTGCTTTATATTGCGAGGGACTTTCCTACGTACCCCTAGTGACTATAACCGGTGTCATTTCCCGCGCTTCCTCTAAAATAAAAATTTTCGAAAACAAACTAAATGAATAAAAACGTACCCCTTGATTCACAAAAAATCGTAGCGCCCTTATTTTCGATCCAATCATTGCAAAAGACACGGATTCGGAATCCTGAAGCTTTTTACATAAGATACATGTATAATATGTATAGGGTGCGACGTTAATTTTTCGAAAAAAAAATTGCGATTTTAGCGCTCATTTTGAGCCAATTTTGAACTTTCAAAAATTGTAGCGCCGTTATTTGTGGACGGATCTTCAAAACTATTCAGAATCGGATTTGGCAGCCTTTTGGCTTCGGATAGGCTAAGAAACCGTAGGCGTGCTATTCCAGAGCTTTGGGAAAACGTTTTGAAAATTCAAAATCGATGGGTTTTAACCCATGTCTTTCTGGCAAAATATGAAAAAATAGAATTGCTTTATATTGCGAGGGACTTTCCTACGTACCCCTAGTGACTATAACCGGTGTCATTTCCCGCGCTTCCCTCTAAAATAAAAATTTTCGATACAAACTAAATGAATAAAAAACGTACCCCTTGATTCACAAAAAAAATCGTAGCGCCCTTATTTTCGATCCAATCATTGCAAAAGACACGGATTCGGAATCCTGAAGCTGTTTTACATAAGATACATGTATAATATGTATAGGGTGCGACGTTAATTTTTCGAAAAAAAAATTGCGATTTTAGCGCTCATTTTGAGCCAATTTTGAACTTTCAAAAATTGTAGCGCCGTTATTTGTGGACGGATCTTCAAAACTATTCAGAATCGGATTTGGCAGCCTTTTTGGCTTCGGATAGGCTTAATAAACCGTACGCGTGCTATTCCAGAGCTTTGGGAAAACGTTTTGAAAATTCAAAATCGATGGGTTTTAACCCATGTCTTTCTGGCAAAATATGAAAAAAATAGAATTGCTTTATATTGCGAGGGACTTTCCTACGTACCCCTAGTGACTATAACCGGTGTCATTTCCCGCGCTTCCTCTAAAATAAAAATTTTCGATACAAACTAAATGAATAAAAAACGTACCCCTTGATTCACAAAAAAAATCGTAGCGCCCTTATTTTCGATCCAATCATTGCAAAAGACACGGATTCGGAATCCTGAAGCTGTTTTACATAAGATACATGTATAATATGTATAGGGTGCGACGTTAATTTTTCGAAAAAAAAAATTGCGATTTTAGCGCTCATTTTGAGCCAATTTTGAACTTTCAAAAATTGTAGCGCCGTTATTTGTGGACGGATCTTCAAAACTATTCAGAATCGGATTTGGCAGCCTTTTGGCTTCGGATAGGCCTAAGAAACCGTAGGCGTGCTATTCCAGAGCTTTGGGAAAACGTTTTGAAAATTCAAAATCGATGGGTTTTAACCCATGTCTTTCTGGCAAAATATGAAAAAAATAGAATTGCTTTATATTGCGAGGGGACTTTCCTACGTACCCCTAGTGACTATAACTGGTGTCATTTCCCCGCGCTTCCCCTCTAAAATAAAAATTTTCGATACAAACTAAATGAATAAAAAAACGTACCCCTTGATTCACAAAAAAAATCGTAGCGCCCTTATTTTCGATCCAATCATTGCAAAAGACACGGATTCGGAATCCTGAAGCTGTTTTACATAAGATACATGTATAATATGTATAGGGTGCGACGTTAATTTTTCGAAAAAAAAAATTGCGATTTTTAGCGCTCATTTTGAGCCAATTTTGAACTTTCAAAAAATCGTAGCGCCGTTATTTGTGGACGGATCTTCAAAACTATTCAGAATCGGATTTGGCAGCCTTTTTGGCTTCGGATAGGCTTAAGAAACCGTAGGCGTGCTATTCCAGAGCTTTGGGAAAACGTTTTGAAAATTCAAAATCGATGGGTTTTAACCCATGTCTTTCTGGCAAAATATGAAAAAAATAGAATTGCTTTATATTGCGAGGGGACTTTCCTACGTACCCCTAGTGACTATAACCGGTGTCATTTCCCGCGCTTCCCTCTAAAATAAAAATTTTCGATACAAACTAAATGAATAAAAAAACGTACCCCTTGATTCACAAAAAAAATCGTAGCGCCCTTATTTTCGATCCAATCATTGCAAAAGACACGGATTCGGAATCCTGAAGCTGTTTTACATAAGATACATGTATAATATGTATAGGGTGCGACGTTAATTTTTCGAAAAAAAAAATTGCGATTTTAGCGCTCATTTTGAGCCAATTTTGAACTTTCAAAAATTGTAGCGCCGTTATTTGTGAACGGATCTTCAAAACTATTCAGAATCGGATTTGGCAGCCTTTTGGCTTCGGATAGGCTTAAGAAACCGTAGGCGTGCTATTCCAGAGCTTTGGGAAAACGTTTTGAAAATTCAAAATCGATGGGTTTTAACCCATGTCTTTCTGGCAAAATATGAAAAAATAGAATTGCTTTATATTGCGAGGGACTTTCCTACGTACCCCTAGTGACTATAACCGGTGTCATTTCCCGCGCTTCCCTCTAAAATAAAAATTTTCGATACAAACTAAATGAATAAAAACGTACCCCTTGATTCACAAAAAATCGTAGCGCCCTTATTTTCGATCCAATCATTGCAAAAGACACGGATTCGGAATCCTGAAGCTGTTTTACATAAGATACATGTATAATATGTATAGGGTGCGACGTTAATTTTTCGAAAATAAAAATTGCGATTTTAGCGCTCATTTTGAACCAATTTTGAACTTTCAAAAATTGTAGCGCCGTTATTTGTGGACGGATCTTCAAAACTATTCAGAATCGGATTTGGCAGCCTTTTGGCTTCGGATAGGCTAAGAAACCGTAGGCGTGCTATTCCAGAGCTTTGGGAAAACGTTTTGAAAATTCAAAATCGATGGGTTTTAACCCATGTCTTTCTGGCAAAATATGAAAAAATAGAATTGCTTTATATTGCGAGGGACTTTCCTACGTACCCCTAGTGACTATAACCGGTGTCATTTCCCGCGCTTCCCTCTAAAATAAAAATTTTCGATACAAACTAAATGAATAAAAACGTACCCCTTGATTCACAAAAAATCGTAGCGCCCTTATTTTCGATCCAATCATTGCAAAAGACACGGATTCGGAATCCTGAAGCTGTTTTACATAAGATACATGTATAATATGTATAGGGTGCGACGTTAATTTTTTGAAAATAAAAATTGCGATTTTAGCGCTCATTTTGAGCCAATTTTGAACTTTCAAAAATTGTAGCGCCGTTATTTGTGGACGGATCTTCAAAACTATTCAGAATCGGATTTGGCAGCCTTTTGGCTTCGGATAGGCTTAAGAAACCGTAGGCGTGCTATTCCAGAGCTTTGGGAAAACGTTTTGAAAATTCAAAATCGATGGGTTTTAACCCATGTCTTTCTGGCAAAATATGAAAAAAATAGAATTGCTTTATATTGCGAGGGGACTTTCCTACGTACCCCTAGTGACTATAACCGGTGTCATTTCCCCGCGCTTCCCCTCTAAAATAAAAATTTTCGATACAAACTAAATGAATAAAAAAACGTACCCCTTGATTCACAAAAAAAATCGTAGCGCCCTTATTTTCGATCCAATCATTGCAAAAGACACGGATTCGGAATCCTGAAGCTGTTTTACATAAGATACATGTATAATATGTATAGGGTGCGACGTTAATTTTTCGAAAATAAAAAATTGCGATTTTTAGCGCTCATTTTGAACCAATTTTGAACTTTCAAAAAATTGTAGCGCCGTTATTTGTGGACGGATCTTCAAAAACTATTCAGAATCGGATTTGGCAGCCTTTTTGGCTTCGGATAGGCCTAAGAAACCGTAGGCGTGCTATTCCAGAGCTTTGGGAAAACGTTTTGAAAATTCAAAATCGATGGGTTTTAACCCATGTCTTTCTGGCAAAATATGAAAAAAATAGAATTGCTTTATATTGCGAGGGGACTTTCCTACGTACCCCTAGTGACTATAACCGGGTCATTTCCCGCGCTTCCCTCTAAAATAAAAATTTTCGATACAAACTAAATGAATAAAAACGTACCCCTTGATTCACAAAAAAATCGTAGCGCCCTTATTTTCGATCCAATCATTGCAAAAGACACGGATTCGGAATCCTGAAGCTGTTTTACATAAGATACATGTATAATATGTATAGGGTGCGACGTTAATTTTTCGAAAAAAAAAATTGCGATTTTTAGCGCTCATTTTGAGCCAATTTTGAACTTTCAAAAAATTGTAGCGCCGTTATTTGTGGACGGATCTTCAAAAACTATTCAGAATCGGATTTGGCAGCCTTTTTGGCTTCGGATAGGCTTAAGAAACCGTAGGCGTGCTATTCCAGAGCTTTGGGAAAACGTTTTGAAAATTCAAAATCGATGGGTTTTAACCCATGTCTTTCTGGCAAAATATGAAAAAAATAGAATTGCTTTATATTGCGAGGGGACTTTCCTACGTACCCCTAGTGACTATAACCGGTGTCATTTCCCCGCGCTTCCCCTCTAAAATAAAAATTTTCGATACAAACTAAATGAATAAAAAAACGTACCCCTTGATTCACAAAAAAAATCGTAGCGCCCTTATTTTCGATCCAATCATTGCAAAAGACACGGATTCGAAATCCTGAAGCTGTTTTACATAAGATACATGTATAATATGTATAGGGTGCGACGTTAATTTTTCGAAAAAAAAAATTGCGATTTTTAGCGCTCATTTTGAGCCAATTTTGAACTTTCAAAAAATCGTAGCGCCGTTATTTGTGAACGGATCTTCAAAAACTATTCAGAATCGGATTTGGCAGCCTTTTTGGCTTCGGATAGGCTTAATAAACCGTACGCGTGCTATTCCAGAGCTTTGGGAAAACGTTTTGAAAATTCAAAATCGATGGGTTTTAACCCATGTCTTTCTGGCAAAATATGAAAAAAATAGAATTGCTTTATATTGCGAGGGGACTTTCCTACGTACCCCTAGTGACTATAACCGGTGTCATTTCCCCGCGCTTCCCCTCTAAAATAAAAATTTTCGATACAAACTAAATGAATAGAAATACGTACCCCTTGATTCACAAAAAAAAAACATAGCGCCCTTATTTTCGATCCAATCGTTACAAAAGACACGGATTCGGAATCCTGAAGCTGTTTTACATAAGATACATGTATAATATGTATAGGGTGCGACGTTAATTTTTCGAAAAAAAAAATTGCGATTTTTAGCGCTCATTTTGAGCCAATTTTGAACTTTCAAAAAATCGTAGCGCCGTTATTTGTGAACGGATCTTCAAAAACTATTCAGAATCGGATTTGGCAGCCTTTTTGGCTTCGGATAGGCTTAATAAACCGTACGCGTGCTATTCCAGAGCTTTGGGAAAACGTTTTGAAAATTCAAAATCGATGGGTTTTAACCCATGTATTTTTGATAAAAAATGAAAAAAATAGAATTGCTTTATGTTGCGAGGGGACGTTCCTACGTACCCCTAGTGACTATAACCGGTGTCATTTCCCCGCGCTTCCCCTCTAAAATAAAAATTTTCGATACAAACTAAATGAATAGAAATACGTACCCCTTGATTCACAAAAAAAAAACGTAGCGCCCTTATTTTCGATCCAATCATTGCAAAAGACACGGATTCGGAATCCTGAAGCTGTTTTACATAAGATACATGTATAATATGTATAGGGTGCGACGTTAATTTTTCGAAAATAAAAAATTGCGATTTTTAGCGCTTATTTTGAACCAATTTTCCCGAGATAAAAAGATTTAAGAAACACAAAAATTTTAAAAATAAAAACCCAAAGACTGGGACTTACTTTAAAATCGCCAAAAGACGAAAGTTCGGTGCGCTGAACGAAGACCTTTCACAAATCTGAAATAAAAAACATTCGTTATCGCCGAGCTCATTAATAAAATAATTTAAAAAATAACAATTTTACGAAAATTAATAAAATCGCAACTAATCGCAAAGTCGTCCGACTTTTATAAAAAAAAGTACCCAAATTACCTTATTTACCGGGAATCGATGCTTGGATATTTTCTGTGGCGCAGTAAATATTAAAAAATAAATCCGTTTGAGCTTAAAGCCTTCATTGTTATTTATGGGATCTAAGATTAAAACCAGAACCGATGCGATTTGGACAACTCTTCAGGTTTCACCGTTAGTTTAACACTTTTAGTGGGCCCCCAAACAATAAACAGGCACAAATTTCCAATTTGCGCCGGGCGACGATTTTAAAATGCATTGTCAAAAGGCCGATCGAAGATAACGCGAAAGCTTAGCAGGCGCCATCGATACAATGGAACTTAAGGCCCTCAGACGCCCGCTGTTTCGACCCCTACACTTGCAAAAACAAACTCTTAATTGTTCTTCCAATTCTGTTAAATTGTTTCAAAAAAATTAATTTATTAAAAAATTGTAGATGGATAATTGTTAAAAAACGACAAAAATCCCGAGAATTTTTTGCGAATTTAAATAATAGGGGGTGCCGTGCACCCCCAAGCCCCCGCAAACCTCGAACTGACCCGATAAAATCTAACGAGTTTAGATGGCCCCCCCTTTTTTTTTGCACCGCGACTCGTGGATGCTCAGCTACGCCACTGGTTTCCAATCATTTACTTTTTATTAAATGGGGGGGTCGAGGAAAACAATATAAAATTGAATGTTTTTTGATTTTTAATAATTTTCAAAAAACAAAATTCGAGTTTTATACAAATTTCTATTTTACAACAGTTATTAATTATTTAAAAAAAAGTAATGTTAAAATAAAGCGCTCGATTAAAATGCTAATTCTAAGCGTCCGAAGAGAACGCATCGCTTTAAAAAAAAATCGTTTGACCCAAAAATTAACAAAAAAATAAAATCACCAAAATACATTCACTCAATTTATTTAATTGGATTAAATTTATTTAAATCGACACTTAACACCTTAGATCAGCGGTTTCAAAACTTTGCGGCACCCTTAAAAAAATGTTGTCTTGACGCCCCTCCCTTCACGACCAAATCTTTTTTGGGAAAATATAATTTTTTGGGAATAATAAAATAAATTGTCAATAAATTGTGGGGTGTTATTAATATTTTTCGGTACCCATGATGCTGCAAAATGTCGCAAGAACTCTTCACGACGGAACCATATTGAACGAGGAGGGGGCACGGCACAGATATTTAATTTTTGTTAATAATTTTATTACCATATTCTAATAACCTTTTCCTGTAGCTTTTAAAATGAAGTCCGTAATGCCAAAGTCCTTTTTACTAAGTACCCCCCGCCCCATACCATACCTTCGAACATTTTCCTTATTTTCACATAATAATGAGATGTTGTTAGGTATTTATGCAATACCAAAATCCACAACTGGCAAAGATTTAAAAAACAATTTTTTTGAAATAAAACGGCGACAGGATCAAGGCTCAACAAATCACCCCCAAGCTCCCCCAATCGATTTTAATCCAACATAAAAATTAAATTGAATAGGACCAAAAAACCGAAACAAATCCCGAGGAGCACGAACAACTAATTTCGCCAAAACTCGAAAAGGGGGGCAACCGCTCTAAGCCCTTCAAGCCGAAAGGGGGGTCGACGAAAACCGTTTTAAAAATACGCAAAAAATAGAATCGGTCGAGGACGACGTAAAAGGGTACGAAAAGGAAGTGTCGTCCCTCGGCCTTCGGCCGAAATCACGATCCCACTTATCTGCGTTCGTCGGGAAAAATGATCTCCGAGTCCGGGGGACCTTCACTCGCAAACACGGCGCGACGTGAAACGGTCGTCGTCAGCTAGCGCGCACGGCACCACACGATCAGAAAACACGCGATTCTTGCGCTCTTCGACAATCGCTTTGTTGCACTTGCCGGCCGAAGATGAGGACCGGAAACGCGACGGACCTCCACCGGCGAAGAGAAGTGTAAAAGAAAGTGGCACGATTATTTTTAGAAAAAATCGACTCGAACTATAAAAGTAGTTTAGTTGTTCCTTATTAAGGATTAATTGCTTCGGACGAGATTTCTGTTCGAAAGAAATTTATCGAGCGAGTTGTTTTTTTTTTTTGGTTTTTAAAGAGAAAGAAAAATAAGTGGAAAATGAGGAGTGCGAGGGTTGCGTTTTTTGGTGCTTGAAAAAAATTGGATCGAAATGCTGTTGGCCGCTCCTTATCTGTCTTTCGATGGGGTTTCCGGCAACAGTGGACCCCCGAGGGTCATTTCCGAAATCAAAAAGTCATCGCCTGTCATGCCCAGGGAGCAAATTCGACCGAGAATTAGCGGTGAGCTTTTTTGTTTTTTTTTAATGAATTTTTTCGAAGCTCAATTTACTTTTTCTACGCAACTAATTGATCGAAATTTGCCTTTTAAGGGCACTTCTTATTTTATACGATGTCACTTTGGGGAAAAAAAATTGTTTAACACGATTCACGATTTTTTTTGAGTTCGTTAAATTTTTAAAAAAATTAAAAAATTATCGGGAAAGGAAATATCCTTAATCGTCATCGTCCTTCGATGTTGTTGATTTTTCTAATTTGTTTTAGAGGAAATCTTATCGAAGTTAGTTTTTTGATAATGCAAGATAATTGGAAAAATTAGTCAAAGTCCAAAAATACACACAATTAATTGTGAAACGCAAAATTAATAGATAAACGTCTTAACTCTTTAAAAAGATTAAAAGTATTGGCGAGCATGGGCGTAGCTAGGGGGGGCAGACTGGGGGCACTTGCCCCAAGTGTGTAGCTACGCTGAGACAGACCCTGGCTCATTTAACGAAGCAAAAAAAATTGAGGCGTCGAGAAAAATTAATTATTTAAAAATCTCCAACTGACAATTGCATTTAAAAAAAAATAAAAAATAATCATAACTAATAAACACAACATTATATGTTTAATTTAAGATGAAATAATTTTAATTTATTAAAGTTGGGAGACATGGAAATTTTTTCGCGTCTCCCCGACATAAATATAAATGATTTTTTGTATTAAATTATTTTTCAAATTAAATATATTTTTTACTTTTAAATGCCATCGTCAGCGCAGTTTTTTCAGTGATTCGGGTCTCCCGTTTTAATACTAATAATAAAACTTTTCAAACATATTTGTTTTGCCCCCTTACCCCGGAAAAAATTCTGGTCTCGCCGGTGTTGGCGAAGTAAAAAAAATTAGGGGGCCACCGATCAGTGTATAAAATTTCATCTATGGTACATCGAAAAAAGTCCAAAATTTTTGGTTTTTTGAAAAACATAGTCCCGAATTGCCCCATTAAATTAGCAATAGACGACCCTTTAAATAAAATCAAAAATAAAAGAAATGCGAGCCCCCCTTCGGCTCGCTACCGAAATTCTTACGTTTTTAACTTTAAATAATTTTTCGACCCGAAAGTAATGAGTTTCGAAAAAAAAGTGTCGAGTAAAAGTTGGAGGTATCGACGGCCCGAGCTCGCACAAAAATTTTGGGAAACCTATCCACGGGCGTACGGTCGGGGCGGCACTCCCTTTATTACGATTCTAATCGCAATTGACATTTTATGTTTTTTTTTCTATTTAAAATATTTCCGATTAAATCAAAAGGTGGAAGTATTACAAAAAAAAACAAAAAAGGTCCGTTCATAATTAAAAATGAAAAATAAAGCAATTGAGTAAAATTCGTCTGTGTTTATAAATTTTTACAATGTAACGAAATTCGCATATCTGAATTTATTAATCCCGTAAATATTTATAAACTTTATTATAAATATTTACGGGCGATTTTATGCGTTTTAAAATAATATCCTTGTAAACAACATATTTATTACATGTTTGTTTACATCTCGTCTCTATTACGATTTTAATATGGCATTTTAATGGCACGAAGACAAAGGCTCGTTTTCTCTAATTGAATTTTCAAAAATAAATAAATAAATAACAACAATTCATTTTCGATGGCCAAATACGGCGGCTTTTGATTTTAAATCGAAACGCAACCGTTTCCAAACCAAACGCAACCTTTATGCTTGGTTCACCGCAACGCGCTCTACGTAAAATAAGTTCGAGAGCAACGGTGAGACGTTCGTACGAGTTTTTTTTTGCGAAAAGACGTAGAATTAAATCTCAGGGACAGGCAAACGTCCTCTTCACAATTCAGACCGAATTTACTCTAATTAGGGAGTACCCTGTACGTAACGCGGATAATCAGCAGTGACTTTCAGGTTTTGCGCATTGTTTCTTAAATATTATGTGCTACAAGGCCGTATCGAATTATTTTTTTATCTGTAACAAGTGGTTATTTCAATAACAGGTTAATGAAACGGCGAGTCCGCAATTACACACCGTTTTTTTTTTTTTTGCTATTACCGAATCGAACGATTCACCGCTGATAATGGTTTTTTTGGCGTTTTCGCAGAAAAATTAATTCATTTCGCGAACGCGAACTGAATTTTTATATTTGTTCATTTTTTTTTTTGAAGTTGTACTTCTTTTGGCGCTTTGAGAGTAGAAGAGAAGTTGCGCGCGCACACCCCATTAGAAATTTTAGTAAGGCCAGTGATTTGGCCCAAATAGGGCATGCCGAATTTCAAACTTGCGGGAAGTGAGGCGTCCGAACTAGACCGAAGTTTGGGAAGTAACGCAGTTCCGCGGCCCTGCCCGATTAGGCAATTCAATGGAATGCCGAACTTCGCCAATGCCGTAGATTTTCCAAGTGAAGCCCAACTTTGGCATACCATTGGAATGCCTGACTGGTATAAAGTAACGGTAGCCGAAGAATTACCGAAGTCCGGCATACTATTGAAATGCCCGACTGGCATCAAATTACGGTAACCGAAGGTTTGCCGAATTTGGGATTCACTTGGAAAATGTGCGGCATTGCCGAAGTTCGGTTTGCCTGATAAGGCGCGAATCGGGCAAGCCAAACTTGCCCCAAATTGACTATTCGGCAAAGCCTCACTAAATCTCTAGTCGGGCAGCTAACGCTTGAAGTCAAATAAAGTAAATTAATTATTGTGAATCGTGCTTAAAACCGAGTGTGCACGTTCGAGCTCAAAGTGGCACATTCCGATCTCGGGAAAATGAAGCGCGCCGCTCCGCGTCGCGCTTCATTTGCCTCCCTCGCTCGGAAATGTGCCACTTTTTGCTCGAATGCGCACATCTTCGTCCGTATTAGATTTGCCTACTTGATCCATAGCTCTTTCAAATTTTTAGTTCGGTAAATATTGATTTTTCTGTTAAAAAAATGTATTTACTATAGCAATGAGTGGAAGGGAGCGAAAAGATACGACAATCTCGTCGGTGCGAGTGAGAGAGACCGATTAAAATTATTCAACTGATTTTTTGTCTAATATATTGGCCTAAATTATTGTAAATCACGTTTAAAACCGAGTGCGCACGTTCGAGCTCAAAGTGGCACATTCCGATCTCGGGAAAATGAAGCGCGCCGCTCCGCGTCGCGCTTCATTTGCCTCCCTCGCTCGGAAATGTGCCACTTTTCGCTCGAACGCGCGCATTATCGTATTTATTACATTTTTCTACTTTATTATTCGCTCTTTCATATCAAAAAATTAATTTAATTCGGTAAATATATATTTTATGTGCGAAAAACGAATTTACCATAGCAATGAGTGGAAGGGAGCGAAAAGATACGACAATCTCGTCAGTGCAAAGGAGAGGGAACGATTAAAGTGGATTAACTAACTTTTCGTCTAATTTATTGGCCTAAAGAATTGTGAATAGTGCTTAAAACCGAGTGCGCACGTTCGAGCTCAAAGTGGCACATTTCGATCTCGGGAAAATGAAGCGCGCCGCTCCGCGTCGCGCTTCATTTGCCTCCCTCGCTCGGAAATGTGCCACTTTTCGCTCGAACGCGCGCATCTTCGTATTTATTACATTTTTCTACTTTATTATTCGCTCTTTCATATCAAAAAATTAATTTAATTCGGTAAATATAGATTTTATGTGCGAAAAACGAATTTACCATAGCAATGAGTGGAAGGGAGCGAAAAGATACGACAATCTCGTCAGTGCAAAAGAGAGGGAACGATTAAAGTGGATTAACTAACTTTTCGTCTAATTTATTGGCCTAAAGCATTGTGAATCGTGCTTAAAACCGAGTGCGCACGTTCGAGCTCAAAGTGGCACATTCCGATCTCGGGAAAATGAAGCGCGCCGCTCCGCGTCGCGCTTCATTTGCCTCCCTCGCTCGGAAATGTGCCACTTTTCGCTCGAACGCGCACATCCTCGTATTTATCGCATTTGTTTCCATTAATTTTGCATACTTTGCTTTATTTTCGATTTACACGGTCGCCCATACAAAAAATTACAGCGGGGAGGCGCACCAAATCTTGATTTTTTTAAACAAGCCGCAGTAACACTCAATTTCAAAAAATACATAACACGTACAGTCGAACCTCGATAAGTCGAAGTCGAAGGGAAACTAAAAATAATTGGAGTCATCAAAAATTCGGCTTATCGAGGTTCGACTGTAGTTATATTTAATTTAGTTACGCCAAAGAAGTGCAACTTCTTTTTTTAAATGTTAAAAGTAATTATCCCGAAAACGAAGTGGGCCAAGGTTAATATCTCTTTTTGCGGCGTTGCGTGTTCGAAATTTTTTTTTAACGAACGATTTTGGAAAATTTCGTAATTCGAGAACGTAGATCGTTTTTAAATGCGACAACCCTTCCTATCGAAGCCGATTAAGATAAATTTAATTGGAGGAAATACCCGAAGTCTTAATTTACGAAACGCATTGTTTTCCAGGAAAAAAAAATGTGAAAATAATGGCACAATCGAACGTTCTCATATTCCGCCAAGTTGCAGCGGAAAAAAAATTAACAATTAGCATAATTCGCGTGCAGAAAAAAGTGCTAGTTGATTTCGAGATAGCGCAAACAATTTCTGCGTGAAATTTTAGAAAATAATAAAATCATTGGCGTACTGACGATTTTTCTAATCAAATGCCAAAAACAACTAAAGTACAGTAGGACCCCCGTTATTCGGGGCTATGTCACCCGGGGTTCCAATCAACGTGGGTCCCGCACGGTCAATTTTTTTTTTATAAAAATCGGAAGTTGGCAATGGGTGTCGTGATTTTCGCCGAGGAATTTCGCTTTTGCATTGTTGTAAAGTGAAAAAAATTAAACGGTATGCGTGTTGGGAAAGCGCGCAGAGAGGGCCGTTACGCAAGAAGGACGCATTCCGCTCGCATTTTTCTTTCGGACGATGTGAAACTCGATTTTTCTAAATCGACCGACGATTGCCTATAATAAATGGGCATAGCTTCCGGGTGGTTATTTTTTAATGATTAATTATGTTATTTTGCCCGAACTTGGAGCGTAACGCCTACGTTTTCACTTTTTAATAAAATATCTAAATTTTTAATTAATTCTCGATTCGCGCGAGCTTGTTCTTTTGCAACGACGCATTATTTGGGTTATCTTATTTCCCAAGCGTTGTTATTTCGAAATAATGTTGTTTTTCAAAAAAACAAAAAATAAAATATAATAAGCAAATTAATTATTGAAGTTTTTAACGAAAAATAAACGGCAAAAATCGCTCGTGAAGAGTAAAGCGCGCTAAGTTTTCGAAATTTTTTAAAACTACATTTTTGATCTTGTGTTATTGAAAAAAAAGTCCGTAGATTTTGAATTTGAAAAATTTATGAACTTTCGCAGAGTGCAAAATGATTATTCTAAATGAAAATTTTTGAGGGCGATTTTCTGTAAAATGTAACATGGCGTTCTGTGCCGTTTCGGATCGGATCGTTTAAGTGAAGGTCTGAAAATTTTGACTTTGCATCGCTTTTGAAAATACCTTTAAAACTAAGCGAGCTGTGAATTTTTAAAGTTCGCGCCAAAATTGCGTTCATTCCGTTCATTGATTAGAAAAATGTGGGATAACATAAAGAAATTAATTGCGGTCCAAAGGGCATTCATTATTTCTGCACGTTAAAAAAAAATTGAACCGAAAGAAAATATTTCAGAGTAATTTTTCAAAATTTACAGATGCAGCTCACAAACGATATATTACTCAAAAACTAACGGTTTAACTGTGGCCTAAAGGGCATCTAATTATCTCTACTAGTTTTGGAAAAAGAATTTTTTTTTTCAGAACGAAAGAAAATTTTTCAGGGTGGCTGTAAAAATATGTGTATTACTCAAAAACAAAAAGTCCGATTTAAATGCGGTTTGCCCAATTGAAAAAGGATTAAATTTGGGCCCAAAATAGTTTTGAAATTTTTTATAAAATAATTTTTGAATTTTCTATGAACGTGTAAACACAAAAGTCGGAATGCGCTATTTAAAAATGTATTCAAGCGTTAAATTAAAAAAAAAATCTTTTCACAATTTGGCATAGGACAGGGAAATGCTTTGTTTAACTCTGGCCTAAAGGGCACTTAATTATCTTTAGTTGTTTTGGAAAAAATAATTTTTCTTTCAAAACGAAAGAAGGGTTACTTTGTAAAAATTACAGGTGCACTTCAGAAATGAATTATTACGCAAAAACTAACGGTCGGATTTGAACGGAGTTTTCAAAAATCGAAAAGGAACTAAATTTAAGCGAATAGGTGTCACGGGGAATTTTGAAAAAAATCAATTTATAATTTTTTTCGGAGCGCGCAAAGTGTACCATAGGAAACTTTGTTTAAAAATTTAAAGTTCAATTATTTCTTAAGAAAATGATTTCAAAATTTAAGACAATATAAAAAACTAATATATTTATTTGAGGTCATAAACGGCCTTAAATTATCCGTGTCCGTTTTCAAAAAATTAAGATCGAATTAAGATCGAAAATAAGCTGCAACAATTCAATTCAATTTTAACCAGAAATAGATCTTTTGGGTTTATCAAATTTTATATATAACTCGATTGAAATGCAAATCAAAGGACCCAAATCGTTTTTTTAAGTGTTAAAAGTAAGTATTTAAAAAACATTTAATGAAACTACAAAAAAAATTAATTAAAACGATTTAATTTGAATTCTTAGTTTTAAAACGTCAACAATCTTTAAATGCTATTATCTCCAAAATTTATCACTGCACCCTATGCCTTTTCTGACCGAATCCTCTGATGCAGGGCCTGAAAATGTCGAATCGAAACATTAACAAAAATTAAATTTTTGTGCCACGAAACGTGCCTTTTAAAGTTTTTTTCCGAAATTTTCCCAGAAAAAATCAGTTGTAGTCTAGAAAAATCTCTAAAAATTACACATATTTGATTTTGTTCCCGCCAAAAAAAAAAAAAAGAACAAAGCCCATAACATTTTGCTCGTTTTTCTTCAACACGTCGGGGGTACAACAGGGTTCGGTTCAAATTGATGGCCGAATCGTCGAATACTGGTTGCGCCACTTGCAGATTGAAAACATTAAGGGCTGCAAATGCCGTAATAGAATTATCTGCCACCCCAAATTCCCACATATCCTTCTGACGCAGAAAAGGGCGCGAAGATGCGCTTCGAAGCGAGAGGGAAGACGCATTTAAATTTTCCGCCGGGGTAAGTTCGGTTCCCAGCTTTGTCGTAGGTTAAAATTTTTTTCGAAAAGGATTTGGATATTAAAATAAATTCCGGTACGTATTCTATGCGCGCAGGGACGTTCGGAAGGGTGCCCTTTGTCGAGGAATTATTCTTGAAAGGGGACGGTGGCGAGTAATTGACCATGAATTTTTCGTTTCTTTGTGAATCGGGTTTCGCACCGAACAAAGGGCCGGAAAAAAAAATCGATTTTAAACAACAAGAAAAGTCGATTGTGAATTTAATTTTTAATTTCAAAATGCCTACGATTTTATAAATAAATTAATGTGCTATAAATAAATTATGATTAATTAATGAAGTCGATATTCGGAGTGGGAGAGCAAATTGCCATTAATTTAATTTAATTAAAATGCAGTGGCCGCAAACCTGAAACGGTTAACAAACAACAATAAATAAAAAATCTAAGCATATAAAATGAATGGCCGTAATTACCTTCGATTATAATAATAAGGACTTATTTGCAGCGTGAAATGAACAGATATGAATAATTTGTTGGCTCGGGGAATTTAAAAAATTTCTTCGAATTGCATCGTATTTAAATGAATTAAATCGAAATAAATTATACGCAAAATAGAAATTTTTCTTTGTACATAAGCGAATTCCTCTTTTGCAAAATTTCGTATCGGTTTCGTCGGGGAAATTGGGAAACGCGATTTTGGGACGTTTCGAAACGAAGGATTTGCATAAAATCGTTTTTGTTGCGTTCGCATTTGAATTATTTCTAATTTTTTTTCGACGGCAGTTATTAAATTAAAATTCCACTACGTTTTAATTAAGTTATAAAAAGGAAAAAAAATAAGTGCGGCTCGGTTTAGGAAAAAAATAAAATTTTGAAAACGAACGGGGATATTTGAGTGCTCCGAAAAAAAATATAAATTGATTTTTTTCAAGATTTCCGAGACACCTGTTCGCTTAAATTTAGTCCTTTTTCGATTTTTGAAAACGCCGTCCAAATCCGACTGGTCGTTTTTGAGTAATAAATCATTTCTGAAGTGCACCTGTAATTTTTACAAAGTTACCTCGAAATGTTTTGAAAGAAAAATTATTTTTTTCCATAAACTAATAGAGATAATTGAGTGCCCTTTAGGCCAGAGGATAACAAAGCATTTCCCTGCACCATCCCACATTGTGAAAATTGATTTTTTTAGTTTAACGCAGAAGTAAAATTTTTAACAACGCATTTTGCTTTTGTGTTTGCCCGTTCGTAGAAAAATCAAGCGTATTTTTTAAAAAATTTTTGGAAACAATTTTGGGCTCAAATTCTGTCCCTTTTTAATTGGCGCAAACCGAATTTAAATCGGATTTTTCGTTTTTGCGCAGTACACAATTTCCGAGTTGCATCTGTAATTTTTAGTCCCCCTGAAATATTTTCTTTCGTTTTGGAAAAAAAATATTATTATTTCCAAAACGAGTCGAGATAATTAAATGCCTTTTAGGTCAGAGTTAAACAAGTCTGTTCTCTACATTATCCCAAATTGTGAAAAAATTATTAAAAATTAAGGCCAGAGTAAATTTTGAAATAGCGCATTATGACTTTGGGATTAACACGTTCATAGAAAATTCAGAAATTTTTTTTATAAAAAATTTTTTCCCCTGTTTTGGCTCAAATTTAATCCTTTTTCGATGAGGAAAAGCCGCATTTAAATCGGCCTTTTCGTTTTGAGTAGTACACAATTTACGGCCTGCATCTTGAAATGTTTCTTTTTATTCCGAAAAAAAATTATTTTTTCCAAAACGAGTAGAGATAATTAAATGCCCTTTAGTCCAGATTTAAACAAGCCATTTCCCTACACCATCCCAAATTGTGAAAAAAATTTCTTAAAAATTAAGGCCAGAGCAAATTTTGGAATAGCGCGTTTTGACTTTGGAGTTGGCACGTTCATAGAAAACTCAAAAAAAATTTTTATAACAAATTTTTCCGACACTGTTTTGGCTCAAATTTAATCCCTTTTCGATTAGGGAAAACCGCATTTAAATCGGCCTTTTCGTTTTTGAGTAGTACGCAATTTGTGCCCCACATCTGCAATTTTCATTTTACTAGCAAATATTTTATTTCCATTTCAAAAAATTAATAATTTAATCGAAAACGAGCAGCAACAATTTAATGCCGTTCAAACCACAATTGAATAAATTATTTTTTCGACATTTTCTTAAAAAAAAATAAGGCAATAGTGAATTGTTAAATAACTAGCAAGTTTTCTTTGAGAATTGCAACGAAATAAATAAAATAAAAATAAACCAGTTATCGCGGAAGATAGCCTCGATTTTTTCGCCACAAATTGTTCAATAAATTATAAAACCGCTAATTAATGTTTGTTAATTTTTCTCTTCGGATGACACAGAAAGCAGTCGAGCACTCGAACACAAAGCTCGTCTCTGTTTCAAAATTGAGCCAACGTCCACGCATCGAAGACGCAACAAAATCCTTTTTAATCTAATCGAAAAAAAATAATTAAATAAATAAAGACATTATTCCAGGAAGCTCAATGAAAGCGAACGAGTGTATCCAACTTTTTTGTAAACGGCCATTATCCAAAATTAAAAAAAAAATGATCCGAAGAGCACACGACGTTCTTCACTTTTACTTTTATTTTACAGTTGCGCTTGTGATACACCTAAATACCTAATTTTCGACAAGTAAAAGTTTTGTTCTAGAAGTACAGTTTTAGGACTTGCGTGTTGAAGGAAAACGAACCGAAAAAAAAATGGTCCGAACCTGATTTTGCCGTTAATTAATTTTCACAAAATTGACTACTAAAAAAACCCGTAATTTAGTGCTTTTTTAAGATGAGCCTTTCAATTTACCAAAAATAACTTGTTTGATTTTTATTAACCCTTTGACATATGTACAATGACGTCTCTAAGACGTCAAAATTTGTATGCAATTTTATGTTCCGAAAAAGGTTTGTTTCCAACAATAATTTTGTTAAAAGGCACAAAATTGGCGATTTGGGAATTTTGTTATTAATATAATTCTGTAATATTTAATTGCGAATTGTCAGAAAGTAAATTAATTCTTGTAAAGTGTGCTTAAAGTCGAGTGTGCGCGTTCGAGCTCAAAGTGGCACATTTCCGATCTCGGGAAAATGAAGCGCGCCGCTCCGCGTCGCGCTTCATTTGCTTCCCTCGCTCGAAAATGTGCCACTTTTCGCTCGAACGCGCGCATCTTCGTATTTATTACGTTTTTCTCATTTATTCGTTCGCTCTTTTATATCAAAATTTTAATTTAAGTCAAAATGTTCGAAAAATGTATTTTTACCATAGCAAATGAGTGGGAGCGAGCGAAAAGATACGAGAATCGTGTCGGTGCGAGCGAGATGGAACGATTAAAGTTATTGTATTGATTTTTCATCTAATATATTGGTCTAAATCATTGTGAATGGTGCTTAAAACCGAGTGTGATTCGAGCTCAGTGGCACATTTCCGATCTCGGAATGAAGCGCGCGCCCGCGTCGCGCTTCATTTGCTTCCCTCGCTCGAAATGTGCCACTTTCGCTCGAACGCGCACATCTTCGTATTTATTCAATTTGTTTAAATTACTTTTGGATTTAAAAAGGAAATAGCAATGTATTCAAATAAAACGACATATGCGCAGTAACATATAGTTTGATAACCACTGGTCTAGCTATACACAAGCGCAACATAGCGCGTTGTTATATTTAATTTAGTCGCGCCAAAGAAGTATTACTTCTAACGTGCGTACATAAGTACATGCACCGGTTTTTTTTACATAGAATGAAATTCCGTTTTAAACATTTAGCAAAATTATTAAAGTAAACTCGAAGAATAAATTATTTTAAGTTTTTAGACAACTCAAATTAAATAAATTAATAACTTGGAAAATTTTTAAAATATATTTAAGAACTTTAGAAATTTTTAATTATCAATTTTTTTTGTATAACACAAATTGAATAACACAAAACTTTATTCGGTAAATTTAAAAGGAAATTTTGATGAAAAAATTATTATGTATTTTCAGAAAACTCAAATAGAGTAAATACAGAATTTGTGGTTTTTCAAAAAACTTTGAAGATCATTAATTTACGCAAATAAAATTAATATTGGAGAAAACTCAATAAATAAATTATCTTAATTGTTCAGAAATATTAAATTTATAAAATTAAATACAGTCAAACCTCGATAGGTCGAAGTTGAAGAGAAGCTAAAAATAATTCGCGTTGTCAAAAATTCGAGCTATCCATATAAAAATATTTTTTAGTTTATGTTTTTAAAATTTACTTATTGTTTCTTTTTTTTAATAATTTCCTAGTGATTTCTTGCTAAAACCTAAATCTTGTGTCTTGAACAAGTTGTAATTAGGCTTCATTTATGGAATAATTCAGTTTTTAAATATAAAAAAATATTTATATGTTATATATTATATGCATCAAAATTTTAGAATGACTTAGGTGGGGAATGTTAAAAAAAGATTGGGAAACACTGCTCTACATATTTCAAAATATTTTAAAACTATTAATTATTTTTTTTAGGTTATTTGTGTATGCTCATAACAGTTAAGTTGAGCCAAATTAATAGTTTTTTTCGGACTCATCAAATTCGGTTTTTTTTTGTATGTCAAGGGGTTAAATCGAAAAAAATCGAAAATTAAAAATGTAGCTTAAATCCAATGATTTTTTTTTAATTTTGGAAGGAAGGCACTTTTTAATTGCCCAAATTATTGTTAGCAAAGAAACCGGCGGAGGAATCGAAATGGGCTTTTCGCCACCCAAAAGAGGATTAAATTTGAGTACGATAGTTGCTCAGAAATATTTCTATATAAATTTTTGACCATTTTAAAAGCCTGCTAAATTTTGAAAAAGTGAAGCTCTTTAAAAGCGATTTTTTATTTTATAATTTCTTCAGTGAGAAAAATCGATCAAAAATTTCAGGTAATATAAATAATTCGATCCTCTTTAATTTTGTGAAAGTCGCATTTAAATAAGTATGTTGATTTTTAAAAAATTTTTTTACGAATCGACGAAATTCGAACGAAATCTTAGGAGAATTGCTCATCGACGCACCAAATTGTTTATAACAAGAAAATCGGTGTTCAGATTTAATTGAGGCTTTTTGTGAATTGAAAAACGATTAATTTTTAGTTGCCAAAGGTCCCTGTTAAGTTTTTTCAAAAGTTTTTGGGTCATCTTTCGCCAGTCCAAATTTTACGTTTGTAAGTTTCTAAAAAGCAGTTTTTAACAGTAGGACAATAAATTATCCTTTTAGTGAAATTGTTTAAAACTTGCGAATAATAGAATAAAAATAATTAAGTCGATTAGGGCAATGGTGTTTTTTTCAAAAAATTCTTCAGATTTGTAAAAGTACGTTTAAATAATCGAATTTTCTCGAAGTTGATTATTGTAAAACCGCCATTCGGGGATTTTTTGAGAGAAACCCTTCAATTTACGAAAAATAACTTTTTTTATTCTAATTAAATCGAAAATTAAAAATGTACCTTTAACCCAATGACTTTTCTTCATTTCTGGAAGGATGGCACTTTTTAATAAGGCGAACGCTTTTTTTAATTAATATTAGGACGAAGCACAATTAAAAATAATTATATCCAAAAACACTTTGTCTATTCACGACCGAGGCTTAGACACTACTAAAATTTTTCGCAAATTATTCACCGGCACATAAAGGCATTGCTATCGATCGTACGCAGCCAAACTTTCGAATTTATCGCAGGCACAAAAACTCGACTGATATCGCTCTAAATGTGTTTATCAAATAATGCTTGTGGGACTTAAGTATTTATAATACAGAGTAAAATTTAAATAAACAACACGCCAATATTGTCATTACATAAATAATTAGGTTTACCATCTTACAAACGAGCCCTTCGATTTATTTGGGAAAAATACACCGCGACGCTACAAATATTTGAATGGTGATTTTTGAAAAATCGCTCACCAGTCACTTCTTTAAAAAAACCATTCAAATTTATGGATTACATAAGTAATTTAAGGCTCTTTAATTGGCCGAAAGCCGCATTTAAATATCGCTAATGGTTTTCGAAAAAATAATTTTTTAATAAATGTTGTCGAAGCAGCCCTCAAACAATTCAGGCAAAAACAGATTCGTTTCGCAATTTGTTTATAAAAAAAAGAACGGATCGATAGTTTTACATGGGGTTTTCGCCAGTCGAAAGAGGACAAAATTTGGGCAAATAGGTGTCCCGGGGATTTTTTATAATTAATTCCTAATGCGTTCCACAGCGCGCGCGAAATTTAAAAACTAAACGCTCTTCGAATAAGAAATTTTTTAACTAAAGTGGCTAATTTTTTTTTAGGTAAATTTTCTAAATGTTATTGCGTTTTCGCGAGTCTCCTTGAATTAAAAAATATTAGATGAGAGCAAAGTGGCTTCGCTGGTAAATTGCCAAGTCGAAATCGAACCTTGACGACCGAACTTTGCGTGACAGAGGTTTCGGCTGCCTTCAAATGTAATAAAAAAAAATATTGTTGGGATCCTTTATGTATGTACTTATGTAAATGAATTAAAATCTGTGTTATTGTGTTACGAGTTTAAAATATCATTATGAATCCTACGCCTTTCTTTAATTGTTTCCATCCAAATATCGCAATTACCATATTTTTGACGGTTCGCTTGCATGAATAATTCCGCAGAGAATTACCTAAGCGTTTTTGTTTAATAAAAAAAACGAAACTATAATTTTTGTAAAGTTATTCGCTTTGAACGCGAATTAATTTTTAAAAGTCGGCAGTAGTGCATAATTAAGTGCCGTTTCGATCGTAATCGAATAGGTCGCAGTTGTAAAATGTGGCAAATTTTGAAAGGCTTTCCTTAAAAGTGCCCATTTATATTTTTAACAGTTCAAGTCACTTTTTCTCGACGACGTACAATTCGGCCTAATTAATTTTTTGGATTATTTTGCGCTACGAAAACCTGAAGAATCACAATCTGAAATGTTTTTGAAGATAATTAAGCTACGAATTTACAAATTCAAAATTTTCAAATTTAAAATTACAACTCAAAGTGTTTAGCTCCGTTTTTCTCGAACATTTCAAATAGCATGCCCACAATTTCTTAGGGCTATCGGATGCCAAAAAGTCCGCCGATTTCAAATCTATAAAGGTTTTAAAGATCCGTTCACAAATAACCGCGCTACGATTTTTCGAAGTGGAAATTTTGCAAAACTTAATTACATGTCGAACTCTTCGAACCCGTTTTTCTCGAGAATTTCAAATGGCACGCCTATGGTTTTTTGGGCCTATCCGAAGCCAAGAAGTCTGAGGAATCGGAATCTGTATCGTTTTTAAAGATCCGTCCGCAAATAACGGCGCTAGAAATTTTTAACGTAAACTTTTGTGCTGCAAAAATGAATCTAAAACTTCAACCCTTAATTACTCGAAAAATTAACATTGCACCCTATGTCGATTTTGCATGTATCTTATGGAAAAAAGTCTCGGGATTCTGAATCCGTGTCGTTTTTAATGATTGGATCGAAAATGAGGGCGCTGCGATCGTTTTTTTGAGTGGAAGTGTAGTTTTTTCGATTTAATTAGTTTTTTCGAAAATTTTGGGGGTTGAAGGGAGAGCAGGGAACAATGGCTCCGGCTATGTCGGTTTGGGATCCAAAGCAACGTCCCGCAAAAATTTAAAGCAAATCCAATATTTAAATTTTTTTGTCCTCAAAAATAAGCAAGGGGTTAATCCATGTTTTATTCCGATTTTGGCCGATTTTGGGGGTTTTAAGTTAGGACCGGTTTTTGACGTGTTAGCGTCCCGAACGTTCAGAAATGAAAAGAATTTGGCGAAATTCGCAAAGCCGTCGTAGTTACGGCACTTTGAAAATAATTTTTTTTCGCAAAATTTACACTTTGGGGGGTTCAATCGCGTTTTTCTCCCAGACTTAACGTTGGGCCCTGTTAATTTTTTTCGCTGATCTCGGACTTCGAAAAACGACCTATCAGAATCTGAAAAGTTTTCAAAAATCTGTTCGGAAATAACCGAGCTGTGAATCGCCAAAGTGAAAATTTTTAGAAAGTAAATTACAAGTTCGAGTCTTCAAGCCCGTTTTTCTCAAAATTTTTAAATGGCACGCCCTCGGTTCTTTGGACCTAACCGAAGCCAAAAGTGCGAGTATTCCAAAACTGTAAAGTTTTTAAAGATCCGTTCACAAATAACCGAACTACGATTTTTTAACGTTCAATTTCGTGTCGCGAAAATAAACCACCAAACTTCAACCCTTAATTACTCGAAAAATTAACATTGTGCCCTATGCGTTTTTTGCACCTATCTTATGTAAAAACCCCAGGATTCTAAATCTCACCCGTTTTCATTGATAAGCCCAGAAATAAGGGAGCCACGAATTTATTTCACATCAAGGCATAAATAATTTATTTTAAATAAGACGATTTTTAAATAATTTCACCTACGCTTTTATTTTTTTATCCAAATTCAATCTGCGTGTATTTAATTAATTAAACGATTAAAAAAAATTAAAAAATTACGAGACGTGGGTAATTACGGGGGACATCTCTCCTTCGACAAAATAACGACGAGCCATCATTAGACGAACCCAAAACACCGCACCGAGAATTATTAAAAAAAGAAAAAGAAAAATAGTCGGGAGCTGTTTTTTCAAGCTAAGCACGTTATTTATCGTTGTTGTAACAATAAGAAACACGAAATTCACACCTGTTATATTAATATGCCACGTCGAAGGAGCTCAGATTATCTTTGAAAAATGATAATTCGTATGACATCATAACTCTCATTTACATTTCTTCTTCTTCTTAATTCTCGTTACGATTGCTCGGAAAAGGGGCTCGGGGGCCGGCGGAATGCGGTAAATGAACGCCTCTCCGATAAAAAAAATACACCGAATAAAGTAATTCGATTATTATAATGTCGTTAGGGCCATTCGGCTATTTGTTTTATCTTTTTTCCACCATTAGAAAATTTTAATCCTAAGTGCCTTCTCGAATAGTTCGGACCCCGAAATTTTTTTTCTAAAAATACGTCGCGCCTTCTGACAAGCCCGAATTTATGGCTCTCCATTTTTGGAGGCGGTCGACGATATTTTGCGTTTTTTAAAAATCGAACAAAGAGAGCGACTTTTTTGCGCGAGTGACTAATCAAAATTGAAAATAAAAAAAATGGACGTAGGTGAGGTGGAAAGGTCGAAGCCCCCCCGACGATCGCCTTAAAAGGGGGTGCAAGATACGTTTGTTTGGAAATACAGTAAAACCTCAGTTATACGGATTCTGGATTATCCGGATTGTCAACCGCGTTCGTTTTTTCCTGTTAAAAACCGGACGCTTCGTAATCGTGCTTAAAACCGAGTGTGCGCATTCGAGCTCAAAGTGGCACATTCCGATCTCGGGAAAATGAAGCGCGCCGCTCCGCGTCGCGCTTCATTTGCCTCCCTCGCTCGGAAATGTGCCACTTTTCGCTCGAACGCGCACATCCTCGTATTAATTGAATTTTGTAAATTAATCTTTCTTTCAAATCAACAAATTTAATTTAAATATCGATTATATGTTCGAAAAACCTATTTTTACCATAGCAATGGGTGGGAGCGAGCGAAAAGATACGATAAACTCATAAGTACGAGTGAGAGGGAATGATAAAAATTATTTACTAATTTTTGGTGACCATAATTATTGTGAAATGTTGCTTAGAATCGAGTGTGCATTCGAGCTCAAAGTGGCACATTCCGATCTCGGAAATGAAGCGCGCCGCCCGCGTCGCGCTTCATTTGCCTCCTCGCTCGGAAATGTGCCACTTTTCGCTCGAATGCGCACATCCTCTTATTTATTGGATTTGCCTATATTATTATTTTATTTTTCAATTCAAAAAATTAAAATTAAATTAAATTAGATCTATTTCTTGTTCGAAAAAGGTTAGATATTTTATTCCTTTTGATAAGTTATCGTGGTGCTTTTTCGCACGCCTAATTCTAGCGAGCCTGATAAGAATATTTTCGAGTGTACTTTCGAATGTTTACTAATTCGCATTTTTGATTAATTAAAATTGTATATGAGTCAAATTTTCTGAAGTGAGCCACTAAAAATCAATAAGTTGATTTTTATATCATCTTTTGCAGATTGTTAAAGGTTTATATGTCAAAATTAATGTCTCCAAATATTTTGGGCAATTTTCATTTTCTAAAAAATTTTAAACAAATTAGTTTTAAGGCACATCTTGTATACACTGTTGTAATTAGTCTTCATTTATGGATTAATTCAATTTTTAAATATAAAAAAATATTTATATGTTACATAGGGGGTGCATCAAAATTTTAGAATGACTTTGGTGGGATATGTTAAAAAAAAGGTTGGGAAATAAGAGTCAAAATTCGAAAAAAGTTTTGATATCTTTACATTTTTGTCGTACATGATAATCGAGCGGGGTCTTTGCCCGTCCCCCTCGAAATCAGGCCGCGGCTACACCCCTACACTCCGCAAGGGGGGTTATGTTAACATGAACAACAATATTCGACAAATTGTTAGCGAAATACAAGGTTTAAACGGCAAAAACTTAAGTGCCCACAACTAGTAAAATGTAGGTGCCCACAACTGGAAAATTCATAGCTGTCGACAAATGACTGGCAAATTTATTTCGCGAAGATTTTGATTGAATCGAAATTAAAATTATAAAATATATTTAATTTCCTGCATATATTTACATTAGACCGACCTTTTGCAATAAGTTACTTTTATTTATCGCACTTTAAACACAATAAACGATTACATCGCGGTACATTTTTAGAGATGAAAACATGGAATAACGCGTAGCTACTACGCATATGCGTCTGTTGGCTTTATATTAGCAATAAAACATAGTGCTGACATTGCGAACAAGTGACGATCGTGAAAACACCTGTATCTGCTCACGATCAAAAGTTATTCGGGGTGCCCACAACCGGTTAACTTCCCTACTATATTAGAAATGTAGTTTTGATAAAAAGACCCTACTGTAATTTTTAATTAAAAGAAAGGCGAGAAGTGTTACATTTAGTTCAGTTTGATTTAATTAATATTAATTGTAAGAGAGAAGAATAAGATAGGCAAATTCAATTATTAAGGAGTATGTGCACTTTCAAGCGAAAACTTTTTCCGAATAGAAAATCTGGATTTGAAGGATTTGTTATTAATATAGTCGAATTCAATTAACACGAAGATGTGCGCATTTGAGCGAAAAGTGGCACATTTCCGAGCGAGGGAGGCAAATGAAGCGCGACGCGGAGCGGCGCGCTTCATTCCGAGATCGGAATGTGCCACTGAGCTCGAATGTGCACACTCGGTTCTAAGCAACATTTCACAATAATTATGGTCACCAAAAATTAGTAAATAATTTTTATCATTCCCTCTCACTCGTACTTATGAGTTTATCGTATCTTTTCGCTCGCTCCCACCCATTGCTATGGTAAAAATAGGTTTTTCGAACATATAATCGATATTTAAATTAAATTTGTTAATTTGAAAGAAAGATTAATTTACAAAATTCAATTAATACGAGGATGTGCGCGTTCGAGCGAAAAGTGGCACATTTCCGAGCGAGGGAGGCAAATGAAGCGCGACGCGGAGCGGCGCGCTTCATTTTCCCGAGATCGGAATGTGCCACTTTGAGCTCGAATGTGCACACTCGGTTCTAAGCAACATTTCACAATAATTATGGTCACCAAAAATTAGTCAATAATTTTTATCATTCCCTCTCACTCGTACTTATGAGTTTATCGTATCTTTTCGCTCGCTCCCACCCATTGCTATGGTAAAATAGGTTTTCGAACATATAATCGATATTTAAATTAAATTTGTTAATTTGAAAGAAAGATTAATTTACAAAATTCAATTAATACGAGGATGTGCGCGTTCGAGCGAAAAGTGGCACATTTCCGAGCGAGAGAAATGAAGCGCGACGCGGAGCGGCGCGCTTCATTTTCCGAGATCGGAATGTGCCACTTTAGCTCGAATGTGCACACTCGGTTCTAAGCAACATTTCACAATAATTATGGTCACCAAAATTAGTCAATAATTTTTATCATTCCTCTCACTCGTACTTATGAGTTTATCGTATCTTTTCGCTCGCTCCCACCCATTGCTATGGTAAAAATAAGTTTTTCGAACATATAATCGATATTTAAATTAAATTTGTTGATTTGAAAGAAAGATTAATTTACAAAATTCAATTAATACGAGGATGTGCGCGTTCGAGCGAAAAGTGGCACATCTCCGAGCGAGGGAGGCAAATGAAGCGCGACGCGAAGCGGCGCGCTTCATTTTCCCGAGATCGGAATGTGCCACTTTGAGCTCGAATGTGCACACTCCGCTATTCGCCACGATTAACAATGATCAATTTACTTAAAAAAAAATTCAAGTAATTCTAAAACCGTAGTTGCGCTCTCAAAATGTCTTTTTTGGGCCTCGCTTATTTTTCATAATTTTTTACTTTTTTCACTGCGAAATTGCCGTGAAATTAATTTGTATGTATTTAAATAAGGATCATAAATGACAATTTTTTGAAAAGGGGACATTTTGGCGGCCCGAATGATTGCTTGGGGACAACGGGACAAATTTTCTGAAAACGGAACAATCCCATACAAAACAGGAAGTATGGTCACATTATATATAGCTAAAATTTGTTTTTTTTTTCTATACATTCAATTAACCGAATTTTCGATTATCCGAATGAACTGCAAAAATAATTAGTCCGGATAACCGAGCTTCCACTGTAATCGGAATGATGTGTGTGTGTGACCGATACGAAGAGATACCATCGCGTTATGAAGGCCATAAATCATGGCTCGAATGCAGATAACAATTATGGTCAATTACCGGCAGCGGGAGCAAGAAGGATTGGAATGTTGAATTATCAAACGTCGGAATTACGTCTTCCGTAAAGGGCCGAGGTACAATGGGAAAGGTCGCCGACATACTACCATATTAATCTTTATGTGTCGTACGATTCGAAATGACAGGGTGAAATTTTAATTGATTTAGTTGACGGAAGACCTGGAATGATGGGTTACCGTCAGTTTGTGGGGTTCATGGACATGATTTGAATGGGTTGTCTGCGTTAACTGATCATGTGGGATGCACGTTTTAAATTGATTTTATTCACTGCTTTAATATCGAAAAATTTTGTTCTTACAATAAGGGCTTTTTCTGTTTAACTTGTCG
This sequence comes from Sinopyrophorus schimmeli, assembly GCA_036325965.1. Classification (NCBI taxonomy): domain Eukaryota; kingdom Metazoa; phylum Arthropoda; class Insecta; order Coleoptera; family Elateridae; genus Sinopyrophorus; species Sinopyrophorus schimmeli. Next base: position 179,404 of record JARFIZ010000075.1, read on the forward strand.
ATTAAATTAAATGGCCGTTTTTTCGAAGTTGAACGTTTCGAATTTTGCAGGAGTTGCACTGGAAATGTTTATTAATCGAAAATTGGCGGTGCAATTTCAAAATGGTTTTATCCAATCGAAAAAGGACAAAATTTGAGCTAATAGGTGTCCCGGCGATTTTTAAAAAAATCATTTTTGTATTTTCTGTGACCGCATAAACATTAAAGTCAAAACTTCAAAATTTTTGAGATTTGGCGTTGTCTTATTTGTCAAGATTTTTAATTCAAAATTTAGAATAATATACAAAAATCACGTATTCGATCATGGTCCAAATGGCATTTAATTATATCTGTTCGTTTTAAAAAAAAAAAGTGAGAAGGTAATTTCATGAAAATTACACGTGTCGAGAATAAATTAATCATTTCTCGAAAACAGAGAGTCCAATTTAAAAAGGGCCCTCATTCCGATCTCGGGAAAATGAAGCGCGCCGCTCCGCGTCGCGCTTCATTTGCCTCCCTCGCTCGGAAATGTGCCACTTTTCGCTCGAACGCGCACATCCTCGTATTAATTGAATTTTGTAAATTAATCTTTCTTTCAAATCAACAAATTTAATTTAAATATCGATTATATGTTCGAAAACCTATTTTACCATAGCAATGGGTGGGAGCGAGCGAAAAGATACGATAAACTCATAAGTACGAGTGAGAGGGAATGATAAAAATTATTTACTAATTTTTGGTGACCATAATTATTGTGAAATGTTGCTTAGAATCGAGTGTGCACATTCGAGCTCAAAGTGGCACATTCCGATCTCGGGAAAATGAAGCGCGCCGCTCCGCGTCGCGCTTCATTTGCCTCCCTCGCTCGGAAATGTGCCACTTTTCGCTCGAATGCGCACATCCTCTTATTTATTGGATTTGCCTATATTATTATTTTATTTTTCAATTCAAAAAATTAAAATTAAATTAAATTAGATCTATTTCTTGTTTGAAAAAGGTTAGATATTTTATTTCTTTTGATAAGTTATCGTGGTGCTCTTCCGCACGCCTAATTGTAGCGAGCCTGATAAGAATATATTCGAGTGTACTTTCGAATGTTTACTAATTCGCATTTTTGATTAATTAAAATTGTATATGAGTCAAATTTTCTGAAGTGAGCCACTAAAAATCAACTAGTTGATTTTTATATCATCTTTTGCAGATTGTTAAAGGTTTATATGTCAAAATTAATGTCTCCAAATATTTTTGGGTAATTTTCATTTTTCTAAAAATTATAAACAAATTAGTTTTAAGACACATCTTGTATACACTGTTGTAATTAGTCTTCATTTATGGATTAATTCAATTTTTAAATATAAAAAAATATTTATGTTTCATAGGGGGTGCATCAAAATTTTAGAATGACTTTGGTGGGATATGTTAAAAAAAAGGTTGGGAAATAAGAGTAAAAATTAGAAAAAAGTTTTGATATCTTTACATTTTTGTCGTACATGATAATCGAGCGGGGTCTTTGCCCGCCCCCCTCGAAATCAGGCCGCGGCTACACCCCTAGACTCCGCAGGGGGGTTATGTTAACATGAACAACAATATTCGACAAATTGTCAGCGAAATACAAGGTTTAAATGGCAAAAACTTAAGTGCCCACAACTAGTAAAATGTAGGTGCCCACAACTGGAAAATTCATAGCTGTCGACAAATGACTGGCAAATTTATTTCGCGAAGATTTTGATTGAATCGAAATTAAAATTATAAAATATATTTAATTTCCTGCATATATTTACATTAGACCGACCTTTTGCAATAAGTTACTTTTATTTATCGCACTTTAAACACAATAAACGATTACATCGCGGTACATTTTTAGAGATGAAAACATGGAATAACGCGTAGCTACTACGCATATGCGTCTGTTCGCTTTATATTAGCAATAAAACATAGTGCTGACATTGCGAACAAGTGACGATCGTGAAAACACCTGTATCTGCTCACGATCAAAAGTTATTCGGGGGTGCCCACAACCGGTTAACTTCCCCTACTATATTAGAAATGTAGTTTTTGATAAAAAAGACCCTACTGTAATTTTTAATTAAAAGAAAGGCGAGAAGTGTTACATTTAGTTCAGTTTGATTTAATTAATATTAATTGTAAGAGAGAAGAATAAGATAGGCAAATTCAATTATTAAGGAGTATGTGCACTTTCAAGCGAAAACTTTTTCCGAATAGAAAATCTGGATTTGAAGGATTTGTTATTAATATAGTCGAATTCAATTAACATGAAGATGTGCGCATTCGAGCGAAAAGTGGCACATTTCCGAGCGAGGGAGGCAAATGAAGCGCGACGCGGAGCGGCGCGCTTCATTTTCCCGAGATCGGAATGTGCCACTTTGAGCTCGAATGTGCACACTCGGTTCTAAGCAACATTTCACAATAATTATGGTCACCAAAAATTAGTAAATAATTTTTATCATTCCCTCTCACTCGTACTTATGAGTTTATCGTATCTTTTCGCTCGCTCCCACCCATTGCTATGGTAAAAATAGGTTTTTCGAACATATAATCGATATTTAAATTAAATTTGTTAATTTGAAAGAAAGATTAATTTACAAAATTCAATTAATACGAGGATGTGCGCGTTCGAGCGAAAAGTGGCACATTTCCGAGCGAGGGAGGCAAATGAAGCGCGACGCGGAGCGGCGCGCTTCATTTTCCCGAGATCGGAATGTGCCACTTTGAGCTCGAATGTGCACACTCGGTTCTAAGCAACATTTCACAATAATTATGGTCACCAAAAATTAGTAAATAATTTTTATCATTCCCTCTCACTCGTACTTATGAGTTTATCGTATCTTTTCGCTCGCTCCCACCCATTGCTATGGTAAAAATAGGTTTTTCGAACATATAATCGATATTTAAATTAAATTTGTTAATTTGAAAGAAAGATTAATTTACAAAATTCAATTAATACGAGGATGTGCGCGTTCGAGCGAAAAGTGGCACATTTCCGAGCGAGGGGCAAATGAAGCGCGACGCGGAGCGGCGCGCTTCATTTCCGAGATCGGAATGTGCCACTTTGAGCTCGAATGTGCACACTCGGTTCTAAGCAACATTTCACAATAATTATGGTCACCAAAAAATTTGTCAATAATTTTTATCATTCCTCTCACTCGTACTTATGAGTTTATCGTATCTTTTCGCTCGCTCCCACCCATTGCTATGGTAAAAATAAGTTTTCGAACATATAATCGATATTTAAATTAAATTTGTTGATTTGAAAGAAAGATTAATTTACAAAATTCAATTAATACGAGGATGTGCGCGTTCGAGCGAAAAGTGGCACATCTCCGAGCGAGGGAGGCAAATGAAGCGCGACGCGAGCGGCGCGCTTCATTCCCGAGATCGGAATGTGCCACTTTGAGCTCGAATGTGCACACTCCGCTATTCGCCACGATTAACAATGATCAATTTACTTAAAAAAAAATTCAAGTAATTCTAAAACCGTAGTTGCGCTCTCAAAATGTCTTTTTGGGCCTCGCTTATTTTTCATAATTTTTACTTTTTCACTGCGAAATTGCCGTGAAATTAATTTGTATGTATTTAAATAAGGATCATAAATGACAATTTTTGAAAAGGGGACATTTGGCGGCCCGAATGATTGCTTGGGGACAACGGGACAAATGGTCTGAAAACGGAACAATCCCATACAAAACAGGAAGTATGGTCACATTATATATAGCTAAAATTTGTTTTTTTCTATACATTCAATTAACGAATTTTCGATTATCCGAATGAACTGCAAAATAATTAGTCCGGATAACCGAGCTTCCACTGTAATCGGAATGATGTGTGTGTGTGACCGATACGAAGAGATACCATCGCGTTATGAAGGCCATAACCATAACGATTGTCAATTACAAGGGGTTTGAATTTGGAAATAATCGGAATGATGTGTGTGTGACCGATACGAAGAGATAGCATCGCGTTATGAAGCCCATAAATCATGGCTCGAATGCAGATAACAATTATGGTCAATTACCGGCAGCGGGAGCAAGAAGGATTGGAATGTTGAATTATCAAACGTCGGAATTACGTCTTCCGTAAAGGGCCGAGGTACAATGGGAAAGGTCGCCGACATACTACCATATTAATCTTTATGTGTCGTACGATTCGAAATGACAGGGTGAAATTTTAATTGATTTAGTTGACGGAAGACCTGGAATGATGGGTTACCGTCAGTTTGTGGGGTTCATGGACATGATTTGAATGGGTTGTCTGCGTTAACTGATCATGTGGGATGCACGTTTTAAATTGATTTTATTTACTGTTTTAATATCTTACAATAAGGATTTTTTCTATTTAATTTTCTCGATTAAATTAAATGGTCATTTTTGGAAATCGCACGTTGCAAATTTTGCACTCGATATGTTTATTAATCGAAAATTGGTGGTGCAATTTAAAAATGGTTTTCGCCAATCGAAAAAGGACCAAATTTGAGCAAATAGGTGTCCCAGCGATTAAAAAAAAAATCATTTTTGTATTTTTTATGACCCCATAAAAATTAAAGTCAAAACGTGACAACTAGAAATTTATGGTTGTTTTATTTTTAAAGATATTTAATTAAACATTTAGGATAATATATAAAAATGACGTATTCAATCGTGGTCCAAATGACATTTAATTATCTCTGCTCGTTTTTGAAAAAAAAATATGTGAGAAGGTGATTTCATAAAAATTACACGTATCGAGAATAAATAAGTTATTTCTCGAAAACAAAAAGTTTAATTTAAAAAGGGCCTTCCCTAATCGAAAAAGGACTAATGTGGACTAATGAGTGCCCCGGAGATTTTTTTTTAAAACATTTTTCTATTTTCTGTAACCGCGTAAAAATTAAAGTCAAAACTTCACAATTATAAATTTACCGTTGTTTTATTTTTAAAAATTATTAATCCAAAATTTAGAATATTATACAAAATTGACAAATTCAATTGTGGCCCAAAGTGCATTTATTTATCTCTGCCGTTTTTGAAAAAAAATTATGCGAAAAAAAGGATGTGAGAAAGTAACTTAAGAAAAATTGCAAGTGTTGAACAAAAATTAGTTATTTCTCAGAAATAAAAAGTTCAATTTAAAAAGGGCCTTCGCCATTCGAAAAATGACTAAATTTGGGCTAATAGGTGTACCGGAGATTTTTTTCAAAAATTTTATTCTATTTTCTGTGACCGCATAAAAATTAAAGTCAAAACTTCACAATTTGAGATTTGACGTTGTTTTATTTCTAAAGATATTTAATCTAAAATTTAGGATAATATACAAAAATGACGTATTCAATCGAGGTCCAAATGGCATTTAATTATCTCTCCTCGTTTTTGAAAAAAAAAAATGAGAAGATAATTCTATAAAAATTACACTTGTCGAGAATAAATTAGTCATTCTCCAAAACAAAAGGTCCAATTTAAAAAGGGCCTTCACTAATCGAAAAAGGACTAAATTTGAGCTAATAGGTGTCCTGGCGATTAAAAAAAAACATTTTTGTATTTTCTGTGACCCCGTCAAACCTTCACAATTAGAAATTTGGCGTTGTCTTACTTTCAAAAATTGCAAAAAATTCAATTGTGGCCCAAAGTCCGTTTATTTATCTCTGCTAGTTTACGAAAAAAAAAATTATACGAAAAAAGGACGTGCGAAAGTAATTTAAGAAAAATTGCAAGTGTTGAAAACAAATTAGTTATTTCTCAGAAATAAAAGTCCAATTTATAAAGCGCCTTCGCCATTCGAAAAAGGACTCAATTTGATCTAATAGGTGTCCCGGCGATTTTAAAAAAAATCATTTTTCAATTTTCTATCATTATGTCAAAATTCAAATTTTGACGTTGCCCCTATTTTTAAAAATATTTAATCCTAAATTTAGGATAATATAAACAAAATTACCTATTTAATTGTGGCCGAAATGGCAGTTTATAATTTATAACTAACTTTCAAAAAATCAATATATTTTTAAATTTGAAAAATCAAAGCAACATTACAAAAATATACCTAATTTGAATTTCGATATTGCCTCTTTGAGAAAAAACGCAACACACTTACGAATCGACAAAAACAATTAAAACCGACTTTTTGCAAAAGAAAAAACAAAGCATTATTAATTACAAAACAAAGTGTTGACACACCTTTCGATTGTGTCAATTACTCAAACGTTTTCGTCGTTCGAATCGAACCAAAAATTTAGAAATTTTCGGAAAAAAAATGAGGCTCAGACCAAGGTCGGCGAGAAATCGGTATGTGTGCCAAAAATACGGACGGCTGTTGATAATAATTAATGATCGTATTGTTTCCTGTTTGAAATAAATACGCGCGTAGTAAAATACTGTTTTTTTGCTGTCGAAATAATTTGCAACATACAAGTCCATTTTTGGGCTATTTCAATTTCGGTTCGAGGTTATGTGTGTGTTTGTGTTGGGCAAAGGTAGTTTGTGTTTCGAAAATTTTTGAAGTTATACTTCTTTTGGAGTGAAACGGAAGCCGCGCGCGTACAACTGACGATAATTTAATGGTATAAAGTTGGCCATCTATGAAAGTAAATTAATTATTGTGAATCATGCTTAAAACCGAGTGTGCACATTCGAGCTCAAAGTGGCACATTCCGATCTCGGGAAAATGAAGCGCGCCGCTCCGCGACGCGCTTCATTTGACTCCCTCGCTCGGAAATGTGCCACTTTTCGCTCGAATGCGCACATTTTCGATTTATTCGATTTGCCCACTTGATCCACAGTTCTTTCAAATCAATAAATTAAATGTAGTTTAGTAAATATCGATTTTATGGTCGAAAAACGTTTTTACCATAGCAAATGAGTGGAAGGGAGCGAAAAGATACGAGAATCTCGAAGGTGCGAAAGAGAGGGAACGATTAAAATGAATTACTTACTTTTTGTCTAATTAGTTGGCTTAAATTTTTGTGAATCGTGCTTAAAACCGAGTGTGCACATTCGAGCTCAAAGTGGCACATTCCGATCTCGGGAAAATGAAGCGCGCCGCTCCGCGTCGCGCTTCATTTGCCTCCCTCGCTCGGAAATGTGCCACTTTTCGCTCGAATGCGCACATCTTCGTATTTATTGCGTTTGCTTACTTTATCCTTCTCACTATCAAATCATAAATTTAAATTTGGTTTAGTAAATATTGATTTTACGTTCGAAAAACGTTTTTACCATAGCAAATGAGTGGAAGGGAGCGAAAAGATACGATGATCACGTTGGTACGAGTGAGATGGACCGATTAAAATCATTCAATTGCGTTCTCGTCTAATTTATTGCCTGAAATTATTGTGAATCACGCTTAAAACCGAGTGTGCACATTCGAGCTCAAAGTGGCACATTCCGATCTCGGGAAAATGAAGCGCGCCGCTCCGCGTCGCGCTTCATTTGCCTCCCTCGCTCGGAAATGTGCCACTTTTCGCTCGAATGCGCACATCTTCGTATTTATTGCGTTTGCTTACTTTATCCTTCTCACTATCAAATCATAAATTTAAATTTGGTTTAGTAAATATTGATTTTACGTTCGAAAAACGTTTTTACCATAGCAAATGAGTGGAAGGGAGCGAAAAGATACGATGATCACGTTGGTACGAGTGAGATGGACCGATTAAAATCATTCAATTGCGTTCTCGTCTAATTTATTGCCTGAAATTATTGTGAATCACGCTTAAACCGAGTGTGCACATTCGAGCTCAGTGGCACATTCCGATCTCGGAAAATGAAGCGCGCCGCCCGCGTCGCGCTTCATTTGCCTCCCTCGCTCGGAAATGTGCCACTTTTCGCTCGAATGCGCACATCTTCATATTTATTGCGTTGTTTACTTTATCCTTCGCATTTTCAAATCATAAATTTAAATTTAGTTCAGTAAATATTGATTTTACGTTCGAAAAACGTTTTTACCATAGCAAATGAGTGGAAGGGAGCGAAAAGATACGATGATCACGTCGGTGCGAGTGAGATGGACCGATTAAAATCATTCAATTGCGTTTTCGTCTAATTTATTGCCTGAAATTATTGTGAATCACGCTTAAAACGGAGTGCGCACATTCGAGCTCAAAGTGGCACATTCCGATCTCGGGAAAATGAAGCGCGCCGCTCCGCGTCGCGCTTCATTTGCCTCCCTCGCTCGGAAATGTGCCACTTTTCGCTCGAACGTGCACATCCTCGTCTTTTTTGCATTTGTCTACTTATTCTTCGCCCTTTCAAAGCAAAAATTTGAATTAAATTTAGTAAATATCGATTTTATGTTCGAAAAACGTTTTTACCATAGCAATGAGTGGAAGAGAGCGAAAAGATACGATGATCACGTCGGTGCAAGTGAGATGGACCGATTAAAATCATTCAATTGCGTTTTCGTCTAATTTATTGCCCGAAATTATTGTGACTCACGCTTAAAACCGAGTGTGCGCATTTATTCAATTTGTTTACATTAATTTTTGAATTTAAAAACAAAATAAAACGACGCCCGTGAACATTCCAGCGAAAAATGAACATTTTTTCCAAGACCAAATTGTATAATAGGGTTTCAATCAAAATTTAGACGAAACACTACACCTATCCCTCGATTTGCACGACTTCGCTTTTACACGGTTCTCAAAAATTAAAATTCTGCAAAATTTCAAAAACGAAAACTATTTTTGCTACGCAACACGTGTATATTTAGTTATTTTTTGAGATAATTCGTTGGATGTCGCGCACATTATAGCGAAAAAACGGAAATCCGAAAGCAATAGAGAAAGTCGCGTTTTTCTCCGACTCGCACGTTTTTGCGCTGACAAGTGTATCAGGAGCAAATCTGCGCGAGTGTGGAAAATGTGAAAAATAACAGTAAATTTTGTTATTACAAAAAGTAATTCATGTCTCGGTGCCGGAGGCTAATAGCATCGGAAGCTGTTGTGTCGCATCTCGAATACAATTAGGTCTTTGTGCCTCGCGTGGATCTCTCAGACGATTAAGCAGAAAGCAGCAACAAGGGGGCAAAAGGAACAGAAGGAGGAGGGAAAAAAATCGTTTAAGATGACCAAGTGCTTGGGCTCTTAATCCAATTAACATTCATGAAAAGGGCGGGCGTGTGCGTTCGTCGGATATAAATTTCACCGAATAAAAAAGCCATTAAAAAGTGTTTTAGAGGCATGTGCTCATGCTGTATTAAGCAAGTAGTAAAATGTTGCTAAATGATTATGCACATCAAGTGCCCACTCGAACGTTTCACTTAGGACGGGAAGAAGACGAAGATGAGGATGTGGGAAAGATTTTTTTAAACCCACTCTTCTATTAGGTTGAAGACTTGTGAAATTTATTTTTTTTCCATGCATAAACGTTAATGCTAAATTCAATATTTAAAAAAATGGCACATTTTTAATGAATTTCTTCAATTTTGTCTTTGGGCGCTTGTAAAAAATTGAAAAATTATTTTATAAAAAAATCGTCAGGACACCTGTGGGCTTAAATTTAGTCCTTTTTCGATTGTCAAAAACCCCGTTCAAATCGAAGCGTTCGTTTTTGAGCAATAAAGGTTTTGTGACCAGCAATGGTCATTTTTCTAAGATTTCTACATTTTGATTTCGAAAAAAAAATCATTTTGGGCAAACGAACAAAGATAATTAAATGCGGTTTTCGGCAGATTAAAACACATCGAATTCTTCGAATTATCTGAAAATATGAAGAGTATTGCTTAAAAACATAACTCTAGGACAATTTATATTCAAAAATAATTAAATTTTATTTTTAAGTCCTTATAAAAAATTCCAAAATCATTTTATAAAAAATCGTCAGGACACCTATTAGCTTAAATTTGGTTTTTTCTCGATTGTCAAAAACCCCATGCAAATCGTAGCACTCGTTTTTGAGTAATAAAGATTTTATGACCAGCAATGGTCATTTTCCTATAATAATTTTGTCGTTCTACATTTCGATTTCGAAAAAAATTAATTTTGGGCAAACGAACAAAGATAATTAAATGCGGTTTTCGGCAGATTAAAACAGATCAAATTATTAATGTTATCTGAAAATTTGAACTGTATTGCTTACAAAATAACTCAAGGACATTTTTTTTCAAAAATAATTTAATTTAATTTTAAATCTGTATAAAAAATTCCAAAACCGTTTTATAAAAAATCGCCAGGACACCTATTAGCTTAAATTTGGTCCTTTATCGATTGTCAAAAACCCCGTTCAAATTGAAGCACTCTTTTTTGACTACTAAAGATTTTGTGACCAGCAATGGTCATTTTCTTAAGATAATTTAGTCGTTCTACATTTTGACTGCGAAAAAAAATATTTTTGGGCAAACAAAGAAAGATAAATAAATGCGGTTTTCGGCATATTAAAACACATCGAATTATTCATATTATCTGAAAATTTGAAAAGATTTCTTTAAAAAATAGCTCAATGGCAATTTTTTTTTCAAAAATAATTAATTTTATTTTTAAGTCCTTATACAAAATTCCCAAATCATTTAATAAAAAATCTCCAGGACACCTATTAGCTTAAATTTAGTTCTTTTTCGATTGTCGAAAACCCCGTTCAAATCGAAGCACTCGTTTTTGAGTAATAAAGATTTTGTGACCAGCAATGGTCATTTTCCTAAGATAATTTAGTCGTTCTACATTTTGACTTCAAAATAAAAATAATTTTGGGCCAACGAACAAAGGTAATTAAATGCGGTTTTCGGCAGATTAAAACAAATCGAATTATTCACATTATCTGAAAATTTGAAGAGCATTTCTTACAAAATAGCTCAATGCGAATTTTTTTTCAAAGATAATTAAATTTTATTTTTAAGTCCTTATAAAAAATTCCAAAACCATTTTATAAAAAATCGCCACGACACCTATTAGCTAAAATTTGGTCCTTTTTCGATTGTCGGAAACCCCGTTCAAATCGAAGCACTTGTTTTCGAGTAATATAGATTTTGTGACCAGCAATGGTCATTTTACAAAGATAATTTAGTCGTTCTACATTTTGACTTCGAAAAAAATTATTTTTGGGCAAACGAAGAGAGATAAATAAATGCGGTTTTCGGCATATTAAAACACATCGAATTATTCATATTATCTGAAAATTTGAAAAGTATTGCTTAAAAAACAACTCAAGAACATTTTTTTTCAAAAATGATTATTTTTGATTTTTAAATCCGTATAAAAAATTCCAAAACCATTTTATAAAAAATCGCCAGGACACCTATTAGCTTAAATTTGGTGCTTTATCGATTGTCGAAAACCCCGTTCAAATTGAAGCACATGTTTTTGAGTAATAAAGATTTTGTGACCAGCAATGGTCATTTTCTTAAGATAATTTAGTCGTTCTACATTTTGACTTCGGAAAAAATTATTTTTGGGCACACGAAGAGAGATAAATAAATGCGGTTTTCGGCATATTAAAACACATCGAATTATTCATATTATCTGAAAATTTGAAGAGTATTGCTTAAAAACAAACTCAAGAACATTTTTTTTCAAAAATAATTATTTTTGATTTTTAAATCCGTATAAAAAATTCCAAAACCATTTTATCAAAAATCGCCAGGACACCTATTAGCTTAAATTTAATCCTTTTTCGATTGTCGAAGACCCCGTTCAAATCGAAGCACCCTTGCATGAAGAATAAAGAATCTGTGACCAACGCATGTTGATTTAACTAACACACATTTCGACTTAAAATACTAATTTACCAAAACCAGCAAAGATAACTGAAAGCCCTTTACAGCCGATTAATTTATTTGAAATTATGTCAATGTTCACTTAAAAAATTACTCGCTGGCGATTTTTTGTAATCAAATTTAATCCTTTTTCGATTGCCAAAAGAACGCAACGCCGAAACAACCGGCCGTTTTCCTAATTTCCGCAATTCCTCCGAAAAAAGTTCGAAATTAACGTAAACTTCCTCGACAAGAGAAAGTCCTAATTATTTAAAAAAAAATCATCGTCAAGCTAATTTAGTAGAACGCTTGCACATAAAGCAACAAAAAAATATGTCGAGCACTTAATTTTTGTTGTTTTTTTTCTTCTTTCTCTCTAAAAATAATTTTTCTAATTTGCTTCCACTAAAAGCGCAGCTTCGCGTTCCGCGCAAACAATTCATCGTTCGCAGTTAACCCAATAATTTAGAATTTGACGTGTACGTGTGTGCTCGTTGAACTATATTCGCAAAAGTCGCTTATGTGAACCAGTTTTGTCACTCGACGGGCTCAATTAAATGTATAACGGATTCGAAACATAAATACGCGGAAGTAAATAGAGAGGCATTACGCGAGATCTTTTGTTGGGCACGCATGACGCCGAGGCGTGTTTTTGTGCGGGCTCGCATTTCGGTATTATTTATTTTTTTTTATGCGATTCGGCTTATTCGAACAATAGGTCCGACCAAAATTATCTCTTTTTGTAAGTACGCCACGTTTACACGCCCACCGCTCCAATGTTTACGTTAATATGTGGGCAGAAACGCGAAATGTAATCATTTTTTCTACGGCTCGTTTGACAGAAAAATTAGTACCTTATAATCCATTGAACCGTTCGAAACCCAATTTTTTTTAACTCATTTTTTTCGGAGGGTTTATTAAAAATCAAATTCTCGCTGAAAGTTTTCAGAATAACGCGACTGCTGCCGGGCAGAAAGCGATGGCTTTCCACCCTAGGGCAGTAAACGACTACTTTCCGCCCGCCGAACGAAAAATCACCGTCAGAATAGCGTTTGTCTATTATAAACCTCGTAATTGTCGTTCTGATCGTTAATTAATCTGCCAGACGTCGTATTTGCAAGATTTACTTAGTTTTAATGCACGTAATATGAAAAATGTGGTGTGTGGCTTTTTGAAGGGACAGTTTGGAGCGATCGAGCGCGCTCCACTTTGGTACTTTTACCATTATTAGTCAACAAATTGGGATAATACAAATGTAACAGACCATAAAAACCCATCAGAAGAAATGAAGACGTCGTATGACTTGCTTTTATTGTTACACTTCCTCGTTTCGTGAATGAAATTCGACAATTTTTAAAAAACAATTAATTTCGCTCGACTCATTTCCGTGTGTTACCATTTTTTTTTTGTGTGTTGGTCCCCCCCTACCAAAAACCAAACTTTCAAATGTAGCATTGTTGTTGCGTCGGATTACTTTTTTTTAGACGTCGCGGATTTTTGTTCGATTTCAAATCGAAAACATTTACAACAAGAATTTCAATTTTTTTAAATAAGCAAAAGGACAATCGCCCAATTTACTTAATTATACAAATTTTAATGGCATTGGGAACCGCGTAAAACCCATTTTTTGTTCTCGTCTTCAATTGTGAGAAAACGATAAAAATGAATTTAGAAAAAAAAAGCGAAATGATGGTGGAAGAGGTCGTTGGTGCGTTTGGGAAAGTCAAAGATCGAAAAGTCGAAAAACAAAAGTTTTCGATTTTAATTTTTTTTTCGGTTTGGTGGGTGCCCAAAAAAAAACCAGTGACTCACGTTACGTCCGCGGCCTTGCAGTTATTACTGTTGTTGTTGCTAATTTCGATTGTATGTATTTCGTTTTTAATTTAAAAAAATCGCAAAAGCGTTTCCGTTAATTGTGAACGTGACTTTTTCCCATTTTTGAGATGGGCACGTTTTAATTGCCATGTTTATTAATTTTTTTTTGCTGAGCAGGGCAATTGAGTTTACTACATGGTCCAAATTGGAAAATTTTGGCCAATTAAAAAAAGTGGCCGACAACTTTGGAAAACGCAATCCGGCAAGATATTTAATTCTTTTTGAAGTTATACTTCTTTTGGTACATTTTATTGTTGATCCGTTCTTTGTATACCAAAATTACTTTCTTGCACTTTTTAAAAAAAATCGCGTTGGAAGCGACAGGATGTAACGCCATATGCGCGAAAGATTAATAATAAAAACGTTGAACCACATGTACGATTATTTTTAGTGTGGTTTTTAATTGTTTATCAATGCGAAAAACGAGTATTTAAACGGTTTTGGAAAACGCAATCCGGAAATATTTAATTCTTTTTGAAGATATTCTTTTTGGGACATTTTATTGTTGATCCCTTCTTTTAAAAAAATTATTTTTGATTTTTAAAAAAACCGTTGGAAGCGACAGGATGTAACCCATATCGCGAAAGATTAATAATAAAATTGAACCCTGTACGATTTTTTTAGTGTGGTTTTAATTGTTTATCAATGCGAAAAACAGTATTTAAACGGTTTTAACTAACACACATTTCGACTTAAAATACTAATTTACCAAAAACCAGCAAAGATAACTGAAAGCCCTTTACAGCCGATTAATTTATTTGAAATTATGTCAATGTTCACTTAAAAAATTACTCGCTGGCGATTTTTTGTAATCAAATTTAATCCTTTTTCGATTGCCAAAAAAAACGCAACGCCGAAACAACCGGCCGTTTTCCTAATTTCCGCAATTCCTCCGAAAAAAAAAGTTCGAAATTAACGTAAACTTCCTCGACAAGAGAAAGTCCTAATTATTTAAAAAAAAAATCATCGTCAAGCTAATTTAGTAGAACGCTTGCACATAAAGCAACAAAAAAATATGTCGAGCACTTAATTTTTGTTGTTTTTTTTTTCTTCTTTCTCTCTAAAAATAATTTTTCTAATTTGCTTCCACTAAAAGCGCAGCTTCGCGTTCCGCGCAAACAATTCATCGTTCGCAGTTAACCCAATAATTTAGAATTTGACGTGTACGTGTGTGCTCGTTGAACTATATTCGCAAAAGTCGCTTATGTGAACCAGTTTTGTCACTCGACGGGCTCAATTAAATGTATAACGGATTCGAAACATAAATACGCGGAAGTAAATAGAGAGGCATTACGCGAGATCTTTTGTTGGGCACGCATGACGCCGAGGCGTGTTTTTGTGCGGGCTCGCATTTCGGTATTATTTATTTTTTTTTTTGCGATTCGGCTTATTCGAACAATAGGTCCGACCAAAATTATCTCTTTTTGTGAGTACGCCACGTTTACACGCCCACCGCTCCAATGTTTACGCTAATATGTGGGCAGAAACGCGAAATGTAATCATTTTTTCTACGGCTCGTTTGACACAAAAATTAGTACCTTATAATCCATTGAACCGTTCGAAACCCAATTTTTTTTAACTCATTTTTTTCGGAGGGTTTATTAAAAATCAAATTCTCGCTGAAAGTTTTCAGAACGATGCGACTGCTGCCGGGCAGAAAGCGATGGCTTTCCACCCTAGGGCAGAAAACGACTACTTTCCGCCCGCCGAACGAAAAATCACCGTCAGAATAGCGTTTGTCTATTATAAACCTCGTAATTGTCGTTCTGATCGTTAATTAATCTGCCAGACGTCGTATTTGCAAGATTTACTTAGTTTTAATGCACGTAATATGAAAAATGTGGTGTGTGGCTTTTTGAAGGGACAGTTTGGAGCGATCGAGCGCGCTCCACTTTGGTACTTTTACCATTATTAGTCAACAAATTGGGATAATACAAATGTAACAGACCATAAAAACCCATCAGAAGAAATGAAGACGTCGTATGACTTGCTTTTATTGTTACACTTCCTCGTTTCGTGAATGAAATTCGACAATTTTTAAAAAACAATTAATTTCGCTCGACTCATTTCCGTGTGTTACCATTTTTTTTTTGTGTGTTGGTCCCCCCCTACCAAAAACGAAACTTTCAAATGTAGCATTGTTGTTGCGTCGGATTACTTTTTTTTAGACGTCGCGGATTTTTGTTCGATTTCAAATCGAAAACGTTTACAACGAGAATTTCGATTTTTTTAAATAAGCAAAAGGACAATCGCCCAATTTACTTAATTATACAAATTTTAATGGCATTGGGAACCGCGTAAAACCCATTTTTTGTTCTCGTCTTCAATTGTGAGAAAACGATAAAAATGAATTTAAAAAAAAAAGAACGCGAAATGATGGTGGAAGAGGTCGTTGGTGCGTTTGGGAAAGTCAAAGATCGAAAAGTCGAAAACAAAAGTTTTCGATTTTAATTTTTTCGGTTTGGTGGGTGCCCAAAAACCAGTGACTCACGTTACGTCCGCGGCCTTGCAGTTATTACTGTTGTTGTTGCTAATTTCGATTGTATGTATTTCGTTTTTAATTTAAAAAAATCGCAAAAGCGTTTCCGTTAATTGTGAACGTGACTTTTCCCATTTTTGAGATGGGCACGTTTTAATTGCCATGTTTATTAATTTTTTTGCTGAGCAGGGCAATTGAGTTTACTACATGGTCCAAATTGGAAAATTTTGGCCAATTAAAAAAAGTGGCCGACAACTTTGGAAAACGCAATCCGGCAAGATATTTAATTCTTTTTGAAGTTATACTTCTTTTGGTACATTTTATTGTTGATCCGTTCTTTGTATACAAAATTACTTTCTTGCACTTTTTAAAAAAAATCGCGTTGGAAGCGACAGGATGTAACGCCATATGCGCGAAAGATTAATAATAAAAACGTTGAACCACATGTACGATTATTTTTAGTGTGGTTTTTAATTGTTTATCAATGCGAAAAACGAGTATTTAAACGGTTTTTTTCGCTATCAATCGTGCGGTTTGACGACTAAAATTAATTGCTGTGTTTGTATGTGTTATTAGAATGTTATTAATAATAATATCAGAAGCGAAGCCATCTTCGGCTGTAATGGCTTGTGAAAAAGAGAAATTAAAATGATAAAATGGTACAGTTTCACTGTTGGTATGCCTCCTATATTTTTTTTTCGTAATAAATTTTCTATAAATGGTGTAAATGAATTTTATGCGACCGGCAATCGGCTACGTATCAAAGCAGTGGCGTAGATTTATTTAGAATTGGGATTTTTTTTCGAAGTTTGAACGTACAAAATTAAGATCGATTTTTCCGAGTTTTATAAAATTTTGAAAAAATCTGTAACTTGGTTATTTCTGAAGATCTCTGTAAAAACGTTTCGAATTTGGATTTTTTGGACTTTTTGAAATTTTTTAATTTAATCTAAATTTGAAGAAAATTGCAGAATCAAATTTAGATTTTTTAAAAAGTCGTACCTTCGTGTTTTGGGAAAATCTAATCCACAAATTACAGATTATTTTTTACAGGATACGTGTTGAAAAAATCAAAGTGTTTGTAGAGCAAAATTTTGAAAAAAATCCCCGGCAAAAGAGATCGATGTTATTCCCCAGCGAAAAGATCGTAAATTTTCTTTGAACAAATTAAAAAAATTCACAACTCAATTTTTTTTATAAATATCTTTGAGAATTAAAAAAAATCAAAATCCGCATACTTTTTACTACAAGACCAAAAAAAAAAACAAGCACTTATTTCAAAATTTAGAAAAAATCTGTAACTTGGTTATTTCTGAAGATATCTGTAAAAATGTTTCGAATTTGGATTTTTTGGACTTTTTGAATTTAATCTAAATTTGGAGAAAATTGCAGAATCAAATTTTGATTTTTGTTTCAAACGTATCCAATTTTTAAAAATTCGTACCTTCGTTATTTGCGAAAATATATCCAAAAATTACAGATTACAATTATTAAAAATTTTTTACACAATACGTATTGAAAAAATCGAAGTGTTTTTAGGGCAAAATTAAAAAAAAACCCGGAAAAAGAGATGGATGTTATTGCTCGCCGAATAAGTCCTAAATTTTCTTTGTACAAATTAAAAAAAATTCATAACTCAATTTTTTATGAAAAATATCTTTGAGAATTAAAAAAAATCAAAATCCTCGTAATTTTTACGACTAAAAAACAAACAAGCACTTATTTCAAAATTTTGAAAAAATCTGTGACTTGGTTATTTCTGAAGATATCTGTAAAAATGTTTCCAATTTGAATATTTTGCACTTTTTGAATTTTTTAATTCAATCTCAATGTGGAGAAAAATGCAGAATCAAATTTCGATTTGTGTTTCCAATGTTTAAAAAGTCGTACCTTCGTTATTTGCCAAAATATAATCCAAAAATTACAGATTACTATTATTGAAAAATTTTTACACAATACATATTGAAAAAATTGCCTCCATATTGAAATACAAATTAATTTCCCGGCAATTTCTTAATGATTCCAAAATAATTTAGACCAATCAAGTACACGACTAATTAATTGCATAATTTTAATCGTTCCCTCTCACTTGCATTGACAAGATTATCGTATTTTTTCACTCTTTTCCACTCATTGCTATGGCAAATACATTTTTCGAATATAAATTCAATATTTACTAAATTAAATTAAAATTTTTGATTTGAAGGAGCACACGGTAAATTATACTAATATAATAAACACGAGGATGTGCGCGTTCGAGCGAAAAGTGGCACATTTCCGAGCGAGGGAGGCAAATGAAGCGCGACGCGGAGCGGCGCGCTTCATTTTCCCGAGATCGGAATGTGCCACTTTGAGCTCGAATGTGCACACTCGGTTCTAAGCAACATTTCACAATCATTTTGGTAACCAAAAATTAGTAAATAATTTTTATCACTGCCTCTCACTCGTACTTATGAGTTTATCGTATTTTTTCGCTCGCTCCCACCCATTGCTATGGTAAAAATAGGTTTTTCGAACATATAATCGATATTTAAATTAAATTTGTTGATTTGAAAGAAAGATTAATTTACAAAATTCGATGAATACGAGGATGTGCGCGTTCGAGCGAAAAGTGGCACATTTCCGAGCGAGGGAGGCAAATGAAGCGCGACGCGGAGCGGCGCGCTTCATTTTCCCGAGATCGGAATGTGCCACTTTGAGCTCGAATGTGCACACTCGGTTCTAAGCAACATTTCACAATAATTTTGGTCACCAAAAATTAGTAAATAATTTTTATCATTCCTTCTCACTCGTACTTATGAGTTTATCGTATCTTTTCGCTCGCTCCCACCCATTGCTATGGTAAAAATAGGTTTTTCGAACATATAATCGATATTTAAATTAAATTTGTTGATTTGAAAGAAAGATTAATTTACAAAATTCGATGAATACGAGGATGTGCGCGTTCGAGCGAAAAGTGGCACATTTCCGAGCGAGGGAGGCAAATGAAGCGCGACGCGGAGCGGCGCGCTTCATTTTCCCGAGATCGGAATGTGCCACTTTGAGCTCGAATGTGCACACTCGGTTCTAAGCAACATTTCACAATAATTTTGGCCACCAAAAATTAGTAAATAATTTTTATCATTCCTTCTCACTCGTACTTATGAGTTTATCGTATCTTTTCGCTCGCTCCCACCCATTGCTATGGTACAAATAGGTTTTTCGAACATATAATCGATATTTAAATTAAATTTCTTGATTTGAAAGAAAGATTAATTTACAAAATTCGATGAATACGAGGATGTGCGCGTTCGAGCGAAAAGTGGCACATTTCCGAGCGAGGGAGGCAAATGAAGCGCGACGCGGAGCGGCGCGCTTCATTTTCCCGAGATCGGAATGTGCCACTTTGAGCTCGAATGTGCACACTCGGTTCTAAGCAACATTTCACAATAATTTTGGTCACCAAAAATTAGTAAATAATTTTTATCATTCCCTCTCACTCGTACTTATAAGTTTATGGTATCTTTTCGCTCGCTCCCACCCATTGCTATGGTAAAAATAGGTTTTTCGAACATATAATCGATATTTAAATTAAATTTGTTGATTTGAAAGAAATATTAATTTACAAAATTCAATTAATACGAGGATGTGCGCGTTCGAGCGAAAAGTGGCACATTTCCGAGCGAGGGAGGCAAATGAAGCGCGACGCGGAGCGGCGCGCTTCATTTTCCCGAGATCGGAAATGTGCCACTTTTCGCTCGAATGCGCACACTCGATTTTAAGCTCGATTACCAAACGTGCCGTTTTAACAAAAAAAAATTGTTCGCGTTAGTTATACCCCACCTAGTGCACGGAAGGTTAAACAAAACATTTTTCTAGCCCATTTAATTTTTCAAAAAATTTTTTTAATAATCGCAATCTTAAAATAAGATCAAAGACGTAAAATACAACCAAAAAAAAATTCGTAAACGGAAACCGATCAACCGCAACGCATTTTCTTTCACTTCGACACCCAAATCTACGCTCTACGCCACTGCCTTTAATAGGCAACGAAAATCATAAATTTTGCGTCGTCATTCCGCATCTAAAAGTGATAAATGCTTCAGGAACAAGAAGAAATCTTGTTTAATTGCTAATAAAACGATCAGATTAAAATACATTTGTCAGTAGAAATCCGTGCATCGTTTTTTTACGCCGTTTTAATTAATAAATCCGACGTCCCGGGGCGTTAATTTTTTTATATAAATAACATTAATTTCGTCAGACCGCCGACGAAAACTGTTGACAAACTCGTTATAAATATAACAAGCCGAATTGAATAATTAATTCGCTTTTTATCGCGACGCGGGAGCGAGATTTTTTAAAGGACACTATCGGGCATGGCGATTTTTTTCCAAATTTTCGAAAAATGCGGATCGAGTGGGGGCAGATTAACGAACCTCGTTAAAAAATCGATTTATTTTCTTTTACTTTCACACTCGAATTTTAGTAGGATGTGCGCGCGCATCTATCGTCGCCTACTTAAGTCATAAAGAAGTATAACTTCAGAAATACGGCACTTATGTATTAAATTTTTTTTCTGTGATCAGAAATATCGAATAGAGATATTTATGGGTCGTAAAAGCGCAGAAAGGGTTAGTAAAAGCGCACCAGCGTACGTTTTAAATAAATTTAACGTATGACCCATATGTGCGTGGTTGTTATTAACAATAAGCAATTGCGATTAGAAAATTTTACGACTCCATTAAGAAAGTTTCACGATTCGAAGTGCCTCAAAGAAATCGCATTCGACAAATCTGACGCCGTTAATTTAGGGTTTATTGTTCGTACGTTTTCTCTTTCTTAATTTTTTCCGATTTCGAGTAGGAAATGCTTACGATAAGTATCGATTTTATTTTATTATCGTCGCTATTATTGTCGGTTATTGTATCCGCACCGCAAGACCTTATAATTACAAAAGCGAAACTTTCGATATATCGGTCGTCTGCATCGAAATATGTGTGCCCATCTCGAAAATAATTGCTTTTTTGCAAGAAGACAATTTAAAAATAAAAAAAACGTTACTTCGTATGCCACTTAAAATTTCTAGGTTTCTTATTAAATTATTAAAAGGCGAATCTGGGTCGTCAATTTTTAATAAACTCAAAAATTCAACCGACAACTGTACTTTTTCGCGATTAAATTAAAAGTATATGCGATTTTTGGAGACCCAATTTCAAATTTATTTCTGGCCGGAATTTGTTGCTCAAAATGACCACACTTATGTAAAATGGCTTCAGAAAACGAAATTTTAAAACCGCATATTGATATCTCTTCGATTTACAGAGTTATGATTTTTTTAATTATTTCTATATTAAAAGTCCATACGATTTTGGGACACCCAATATCTAATTTATTTCTGGCAGAAATTTTTGTTCAAAATGACCACACTTATGTAGAATGTCTTTAAAAAACGAAATTTTAAAATCGCATATTGATAACTCTTCGATTTACAGAGGTATGATTTTTTTAATAATTTTTATATTAAAAGTCCGTACGATTTTGGGACACCCAATATCTAATTTATTTCTGGCAGAAATTTTTTGCTCAAAATGACCACACTTATGTAAAATGGCTTCAGAAAACGAAATTTTAAAACCGCATATTGATATCTCTTCGATTAACAGAGTTATAATTTTTTTAATTATTTTTATATTAAAAGTCCATACGATTTTTGGACAACCAATATATAATTTATTTCTGGCCAAAATTTTTTGCTCAAAATGACCACACTTAAGTAAAAGGGCTTCAGAAAACAAAATTTTAAAACCGCATATAAATATTTCTTCGATTAACAGAGTTACGATTTTTTAAATTATTTTTATATTAAAAGTATATGCGATTTTGGACACCCAATATCTAATTTATTTCTGGCTGGAATTTTTTGCTCAAAATGACCACACTTAAGTAAAATGGCTTCAGAAAACGAAATTTTAAAACCGCATATTGATATCTCTTCGATTAACAGAGTTATGATTTTTTTAATTATTTTTATATTAAAAGTCATACAATTTTGGACACCCAATATCTAATTTATTTCTGGCCGAATTTTTTGCTCAAAACGACCACACTTATGTAAAATGGCTTCAAAAAACGAAATTTTAAAACCGCATATTGATATCTCTTCGATTAACAGATTTATGATTTTTTTAATTATTTTTATATTAAAATTCATACGATTTTGGACACTCCATATCTAATTTATTTCTGGACGAAATTTTTTGCTCAAAATGACCACACTTTTACTCTCGACGCGCCATAAAAAGTACAACTTCGAAAATAAACTTTTCGAAAACCAAAAAAAAAAAAATTCAATTTTCTTTTCGTTGTATCAAAAGCCGTTAAATACAGACATATTAACAAAGCAGCTACAAAATTATATTAAAAAAATTCCGCCGTCCCCCGTCCGATCAAATTTCAAATTTAGAGCCGTGGCAGACTAGATTTTCGAAATTTTGCACTACGCAATATTAAATTTTTTAAAACACCCTACCCGATTCAAGAAGAAAGGGAAACGTTCTTACTTTCAAATTCGTCGTCGTGGCTTTCGCGCTAGAAATTCAAAAAGAAAATCCGAACGCAACGTCCATATCATTAATTTTAAGTTTCGTCCCATTTAAGAATCGCTTTTTAAAAAAAAATTCAATTAAAAGCGCGCTCCTTAAAAACGCCGAGCATTAAACATTAATAAATAAATATGTAATTAAGCTGTTAAGATGCAAATGTATTTAACAATAAAAATACAAGTGCTCGAACAACAAAGGCGCGGTAAAAATGCAAATGAACACGTTTAAGCACACGTGTTATTTCCCCGTCGAATCGGTCAATTTTCCTTCCGCGGTCCGAAACGCCGCAAACGCTTATTAAAAACGTCGTAAAAGTAGGAAACGGCTGTTTCGGAAGAGAAAAAGGAAAAGAAAGAAAAAAAGGCTTTCCTGTCGTGCGAGCGCAATTCTTAAACGCTTTAAATAATTTATTTGTGCACTTTCTCCAGCGCAAGGTGCGCCCGTTAATCTTAAGACGTTCCGAAATTAGATCGGCCGCCAATTAAATTATTTGAGGCCCGAAACTCAAAATTGGCAGGGTCGGACTCGGGGAGCGATCGCTTCTGCCCCCCCGCCACAACGCGAATAAACGAATTTCGCCAAAAGATATAATTCTGTTAAAAACGGCGATTTAAAATCATTACTCTATTTACTTATTTATAGAACGCAAGAGAAAATTGTGTTATTGGGTTATACATTACTTTTTTTTCAGGTTAGGTATACTTCGTTAATGACTTTTGATGTGCAAAAGCGAACCCGGCTATGATTTTCGATTTTTATATTTAATTTAATAACATAAGCAATTGTAAAAAAATGCCCATTCATCGGTTACATCACAATCACAGGAGAAAAGAAAGCGGAATTGTTTTATTAAAATAAAAAAATTAAACCCTGTTAATCCCGTCTAATCTCTTCGTGCGATCGGTTATATAATTTTAAAGCTTTTACTAAATCCGCATTTACCTTTAACCCGCGGGCTCGTAAATTGTTATTAAGTCAATTAACTTTAAAGAAAGAAATTAATTTTTTTTTGTTTAAGGAAATCGTAATAGTAATGGCAAAAAAATTACCTAATTGACATCCTTAAATGGTCACAATACAAAAAATTTTCGCTTTGCGGGCGTTTAATTAATTTTTAATTTAATTACTTAATTAATTTCGTTCGGTCCCCACTCCATTATTACAAATTAAATTAAAAATATTTTGATTAAGTTAAAAATCGTATTAATTAAGTAATTTAATTTAACAAATAATATTAGTCAAAAATTTCATATTCAATTTTTTTTAATTTAATATCTAAAAGGCAAATTGCGTAAAATGTGAAGAAACAAAGTGGGGCATCGTTTCCCTTCGAGGTTGCCATATTTCATTGCGATTTTCATACGTTGACACTTATTATAAGCACATAATAAACACCTACCGAATAATTAAAAGCGGCAAGCGACCAATAAACGCGGAAAGAAGGTCGCGGTTTCGAGTCAAGGAAAAATTTCAAAGAAAATCTGTGCAAAGGCCATTTCGAAATCGTGTCGGAAATATCGCTTTTTAACTAAATAATTTTTGGTTCGCGTGCGTCCGTCTTTCCTTGCCGATTTTACAATAAATTCGCATTCTTTGTGTTTGTTAATTGCTGGTTTTTTTCTTGCGGAGAAGTGCGCAGGGTTAATTGTGGGGTTCGATTTTAAAATAATCAGTTTCTGTGTTAATTATTATTCGCACGTTAAAAGCCGAAAGAATACTGAATAAAATCAGGGGTGTTTCTTTAACGAATTTTTTTTTAACAGGGTGCTTTACATTTTAAGGGTTGAATATCCCATATAATAGAAGATTTTTTTCGTAATAGACCATAGTTCAAAAATCAAAAATAAAGTAAGGGCGAATTTATTTCCATTGAAAAATGTATAATTTAATTGGCTTTGTTCATTCGCTACTTGACAAAATATTTTTTTTAAAGGAGGCCCTTCATATTTTAGGGGATGATTACCCATATTATATGAGACTTTTTTCCTAATACACCATAGTTCAAAATCAAAATTAAAGCAAGGCCGAATTTATTTCCATTGAAAAAGGTATAATTTAATTGGCTTTGTGCATTCGCTATTTGACAAAATATTTTTTTTAAAGGAGGCCCTTCATATTTTAGGGGATGATTGCCCATATTATATGAGACTTTTTCCTAATACACCATAGTTCAAAAATCAAAAATAAAGTAAGGGCGAATTTATTTCCATTCAAAAATGTATAAATTAATCAACTTTCTTGATCCACTATTTGGCAAAATATTTTTTTAAAGAGCTCCTCTATATTTTAGGGCAGCGGTTCCCAACGTTTTTCTTAGGCAGGCCAATTCAATATTACCGAAATTTTTGGCGAGCCCAAAAAAAAACGGAATTAAGTCAAAACTATAAACACGATTTTTTGTTTTAAATATATTTAACTATTTCTTATTTTTTTTTATTAGTATACTAAAGATCTAAAGTTCTGTAAGAATTTATTAAAAATATTAAAATATTTTGTTGTATTTTATTTGTAATATTTATTATTTATTTTACTATTTACTTATTTATTTTTTAATAAAAATATAATATATCGTATCGATATCGCGGGCCGCACTTTAAGAACCCCTGTTTTAGGGGCTGACTGCCCCATATAATAGAAAACTTTATTCCTAATAGACCATAGTTCAAAAATCAAAAATAAAGTAAGGGCGAATTTATTTCCATTGAAAAATGTATAAATCAAAGGACTTTCTCTATTCGATATTTGGCAATTTTTTTTTTAAAGAAGGTCCTGCATATTTTAAGGGATGATTACCCTTATTTAATAGAGGACTTTTTTCCTAATACGCCATAGTTCAAAAATCGAAAATAAAGCAAGGTCGAATTTATTCCCATTGAAAAATGTTTAATTTGGTCGACTTTTTCGATTACATATTTAGCAAAATATTTTTTTTTTTAAAGAGGTCTTTCATGTTTTACCCCATATTATAGGAGATTTTTTTCTAATAGAGCACATTTCAAAAATCAAAAATAACTAAGAGTTATTTAAAAAATTATAAATTATATTCGATTGGTATGTAAAAATTTTTCAAAGGACGTCGTTTATATTTTAGGGATTGAGTTTTAAAAAACACGATAATACACATAGTTTAAAACGAAAATAAATGGGAATTTATTTCATGAAATTATAAATCAAAGGACTTTCCTATCATATTTGCTTTTTTTAAAAACTTATTTAAAGATTGCCCTTATTTAATATAGGACTTTTCCTAAAGCTAGTTCAAAATAAAATAAGCAAGGTAATTTTTCCCAGATTTTAATTTTATTTTTCACATATTTAGCAAATATTTTTTAAAAGTTTTTTGAATATTTAGGAGATTTTTTTTAATAGTAACTTTCCAGATACGAAGGCATTTATTTCATGAAAAGATAAATTAATGGACTGCCATTTCTACTGGTATTTTTAAAGGATCCGCGTCGTACTATTATTAGGATATTATTTCTTGAAATTTTGATAATAAATTTTTGAGAATCGATAAAAGCAATTGACCATTGAAGTGTTAATTCAATGCAAGCGGTCTGATTCCCGCTATTCTGGAAAATTATTAAATGAAGGTCTAATATTGTTAAGGCAGTTCCCTATTTAATGGGATTCTAATAGATGTTAAAAACGTAAAACTCAAGAATTATTCGAAAGGTTTGAATTTGCAGTGACTTCTTTGATACAATTGAAAATACTTTTGTAGAAGCAGGTCTTTTGGGATTACCCATATTATAAGACGTCCTAAAGATACATTTCAAATACTCAGAAAAACTGTGGATCTGGTTTATTTCCATCGTAAAATGAGGTCATTAAAATTCGATCGATAATGACAAAGTTTCAAAGATATTGATATGTGTTTAATGGGACGTTCCATAAAAACCTTTGATTCACAAGTTAAGAATCGAAAGATCCTGGATTTGCAAGACTTCATTGCAGCAGCAACAAATGTAGTAATTTTCACAGTATTCTGATCAATTGGTAAATCTATTTGGAAAGAGGACGTTCGAATTTTCAAAACATTAAGACTTATGAAAAATACAATTCAAAATACATGCAATGCCGATTCAGTCTTTGAAAACTTATGCAGCCACGGTCGGCAGTTTAAAAGTTTAATGAGAGGCTCTCTCCGTAGGTCCCAAACCCCCGTGGAATAGGAGGAAATAAGACTCGAGACGCCAAAAAATGCGTTTTTGCAAATATCTCGAAATCTAGAGGGTCGACGTACCCGAGGCTACATCATTAATGGTCCACCGAGACCCGTACCTAGATACCCTAGCCATTCAAGCGGCACTTCTCCGAGGCTAGGCAAGAAAAGGCCCGTTTGGTGCTTTTCCGGTTCTTGCCTCCAGCTCGTGCACCGCCGCCACCGTCGTTCTCGGCGCATCGATTTCTAGATCAAAGTTGTGAAATAATGCCGCTACGAAGGACCGAAATCGCAAATTCCGAAATTTCCCTTTTTCTAAGCGATGTAGGGCCGTTCGAACACAAAAGCACGTTTTCTGACGACACAAATTTTTCCTCTTTTCACGAACACCAGGTGGATAAGTGGATACAATTCAAAATACATAAAACCGACAGTAAAACATGGAGGTGGATCAGTTATGGTTTATGGAGCCTTCTCTCGTAATGGCATGAGCCCCATCATTAAAATTAACGGAATAATGACTGGCCAAAGTTACAAAGATATGCTGACTAATGTCGTCTTACCATGGGCCCATACAAATATGCCTCCTAGATGGATTCTACAACAGGATAACGATCCTAAGCACACCTCCTCGATTGTCAAGACTTTATTGCAGCAGCAACAAATCAGGATTCTTCAGTGGCCCAGTCAATCTCCCGACCTCAACCCGATAGAACACTTGTGGAAAGAGCTGGCAAGACGTTGTCGAAACAAAACATTAAGAATAAAGATGAAAAATTTGCCGAATTGGACAAGGAATGGAATGCAATGCCTGATTCAGTCTTTGAAAATCTTATTGATTCAATGCCATCTCGCTGTCAGGCAGTTATAAAATCTCGTGGTTTCCCAACTAAGTATTAGGCATTTTATGATTATAAAATTGTTTTAGTGTATTGTTATACAGTTATTTTTCATTAAATCGTTCTTAGTGTTCTGTTCTGAAAATGCGTTTTTACACAAATAAGTCTGAGCTCGTTTAACTTCCGTAAATTTTTGTTTATCACGTTTTAAACATAATAATTCCTTTTCTCATACAAAACTGTATAACATACTCAAAAATGAAGTAAAATGGCCCATATTTTAAAAAGTTCTTCTCGAAAAATCATTTAGGCACTCACTTTTGGGCGCTACTGTATATATATATGCGTGTTGTGTGTGTTTGTGTGTATGTGTGTGCGTGTGCTTGTAGGTGCGTGTGTCTGTGCATGTGTGATTGTCCACCAAAGCAGGACGAAATGGCAGGACGTGAGGATATTAAAAAAAAAGCAAGGTAAAGCTTATTATAAAAAAATAGGTTTTTGTGTAATCTTTTTAAAAGAACTTTAAAGGGTATATGGTTATAAGCGTGTCAAAATTGCCGGGGGAAATATACGCCACTTTGGGAGTACGTAAGGTACTTATGAAGTACAGTGGTACCTCGATATACGAGTTTAATTCGTTCCGTAACCTTGCTCGTATGTCAAATTTCTCGTATCTCAAAGCAATTTTCCCCATTGAAATTAATTGAAATGCCATTAATCCGTTCCAGCTCCCAAAACATCACCTCAGTTGTTTTTACCTTAAGTGTTTTGAATAAGAAAATGTATTTACAAAAAAAACATTTATAATGTTTATAAATAACAAATACATATTCTATAAAACATAATAAAAAAGTGAAGTGCTTACGGAAGCGCTTAATTTTCATTACTGGTCTTCGCTTTTTCGTCACGCTTTGCTCATTTTACCTGCAGATAGTTTAAAAACTGTCCTCGTATCTCAAATCTTGCTCTCATCTCAAAGCAAAATATCGCTCGCTCGGCGGCTCGTATCTCAAAACACTCGTATGTTAGGGCACTCGTATATCGAGGTACCACTGTATTAAGATCGTGAAAATCTCAGATTTTTAACTCAGCCTGTTTTCAAGAAATTAAAAATACTAAAAATTTAATTTTTTTACTCAGGAACGGCTTAATCGATCTTGATAAAATTTGAGTGTGTTATAGTATCGCAGGACAAAATAACAGTCGTATAAGATTTCATGATCCAGTAAAAACAAATTCAAAAATATTTTTTATGTGTGGTATTATTTGGGCCAAATTATGAAATAATTTTTAGAACCCTTACACTCTTTTATATAATATATATTTTTCAATTGATTCTACGTGGTGCGCCCCAAAAAATAAAAACTATATTTTACTATAAAGGACATAAGTAGATTACTCGCAGAGGAATATCGGAATCATCTTTCGAGAGTAGGTTGGTTGTAATAACATATGTTGATCGTGAAGTTTCAGATTTTATTTTACTTATGTAATAAATAAAAAAAAAATCATTTTTTAAATACGTTTTAACCGATTTTAATGAAATTTGGACACATTATAGAGGTATAGGTATAAAGGCTATACTCCGCAGAGGAACAGCTTATAATCTTAATAATAACACAGGTCAACACGAATTTTAGCTATACGTTGTATAGTCATCTTTCACAGGGATACACCGTATAGCTAATTTAGCTATCCGGAGTTTCCTTATTGCGGATCATCAAAGTAACGATACGTATTATTGTTTTAGACATCCAAACGATTTTGGTCATGGTGATTCAACGGTTATGCACAGAGAACAAAATATCGTCAAAATGTCCATACGTATCGCTATTTTATTTATACAAATTCTCAAATTGACTGTACAGTTACCTACGCGACGGAAACTGCACACGTTCACGAGAGTTCTTCGTTGAACGCTTGAATCAAATAAATGAATCCTTATTATAAGTATAATATGTAGTGCTGTTTTGATCATACTATGAACTGTCAAATTAACTTATAAATGTCATTACATTAGCCAAGCGAATAGTTGTTCTGACAATACGTCAATTGAGGATACGTCAGATAGTTATTTTGACGATATTTTTTTCTCCGTATAGAATTATATTGTTATTAAATCAAAGTTATTATGAACAGAGTAGTATTCTTATATATACACGGATACAATATATGGTAAATGAAGTTTTTTTTACTTTACGGAGAATGAAAGAATTAAAATATCAATCGGGCTTAGAATCATAAATAATGCAGGTAAATGCATTTTGTTTAACGTACGCTCGCTTTTGTAGCTATTATCTATAGGTACAAAATTTTCTAAGTTTAAAAAATTTTGAAAAGTATCGGTCGCGCAATTAATGGTCGCGGTCGGGTTAAAGAGTGGTGACCTAAAAGAAAATTTTTTAAAAAGAATTAAATTACGATATATCTGTTCTGAAGCATAATGACCGCTTTTTGAGGGGTCTCCTTATAGAGATGATCGCCACGAGAGATTTTACTGTAAATTAAATCGAGTGATCCATGATTTAGTCACAGGGTATACATGTAATCAAACACATCGAAAGAACCAAAAAATCATATAATTAGCTAAAGGTTAATTTGACATTTTTTGAATCGAGCGTGAATGGACTTGATTAATAACTTCGAAAGAATTGCAAAAAATTAAAAAATTGATTATATTGTCAAATTTCTCAGGTTGCATCACTCTTGCTAATCACATGGAATGCTTTCGAAGTATACTTACTTATAGAAAAGTTAACATATCAGCGAGCATGGAAAATTTTAACAGGGATATTAAAATTTGTTTTTTTAGACTTTGATTGTTTGTTTAATATATCTTCGTCTTATACTACCCCTATTTAGAGTCAAACTTGCTACTTATTACGTATTAAATGCAAATTTCCTTTTGTTAACGGTACCTACGTCTTTTGCCGATAAATGTCGAATGAGAATATTGTTTAGCTAAAACGAATTAATTTTGAGGTTTTTTTTACATCCTAAACGATTTAATGGCACCCCGTGATGTACACGAACGGAATCCTTAAAGTTTCAAGATCATTTTCTTTATAATTTTAATTTCTTAAAAGTTAACTTTGGCTTAAAAAATGATAAAAAACCAATTAAAAGGTAATTTTTTGCCGATTGCAATTCTCACTATAAAACGTGTACTTTTAAAGGCTTAAAAGGAAAATGGAAAAAGCTTTAAAATTATGGTATACACGATATGACGCGGCTTTAGTAAACAGAAAAGTTTTAAAAGACCTTCACACCAGCTCGCACCCTCTGATAGCAGAGCTTGCGGATCACAAATGATTCGTGGAAATTTTGTTCTTCTGGAGGTAAATATCGTATCCTAGCACTGCCGGCAGCGGCACTTCACAATCCAAAAACAAAATCAAAAGCTCTATTTGACGACATTTGCAATGAATTTTTAAAGTGTAAGAATGGTCAATTTGACATAAACTTTTTTTTAAGAAAAATTAATAACTTAGCAAATATTTTAGTTCCATGGTTATTTGAAAAGATGTTTCTACATACTTTTGCTAGGAGCCGAAGGCCTTAAACGCGAAAGCGTTTATTTACAAAAAAATAAACAAGTAGTTATTTCATTATTAAGCGGCATACAATATTGATAAAGTTATTTTAATGATGGTAAGGAATTAATTTTACTTTAATTTACTTTTTGTTCACAAAGCAATTTTGTTCTGATCACACCATTCTAAAGTTTTGGATGTTTTTAAGAAAATATAACTTTTATCATGAATCGAATGTCTTAAACGCAAAGCACTTAAATTATATAATGAAATTAATTTCACAGCAATGCATTACACAAAATCGCGAAGCGATTTTGTCTTGCAGAATTCGCAAAGCGAATTTTGCTAGTTCTCCCATATAATAGAAGACTTTCTTCTTAACCCTCCGCATACTAGGTGACCCAATGTCGCAATAATTTAGACCAATCAATTACACGAAAAATTTATTGAATAATTTTAATCGTTCCCTCTCGCTCGCACCGACGAAATTATCGTATCTTTTCGCTCCCTTCCACTCATTGCTATGGTAAATACATTTTTTGAATAGAAAATCGATATTTACTAAATTAAATTAAAATTTTCGATTTGAAGGGAGCGCACGGTAAATTATACCAATATAATAAACACGAAGATGTGCGCATTCGAGCGAAAAGTGGCACATTTCCGAGCGAGGGAGGCAAATGAAGCGCGACGCGGAGCGGCGCGCTTCATTTTCCCGAGATCGGAATGTGCCACTTTGAGCTCGAATGTGCACACTCGGTTTTAAGCACGATTCACAGTAGTTTTGGTGACAAAAAATTAATAAATTATTTTTATCGTTCCCTCTCACTCGTACTTATGAGATTTTTGTATCTTTTCACTCGCTCCCACTCATTGCTATGGTAAAAATACGTTTTTCGAACATATAATCGATATTTAGTGAACTAAATTAAATTTGTTGATTAAAAAGAAAGTTTCGTTTACAAAATTCAATAAATACGAGGATGTGCGCGTTCGAGCGAAAAGTGGCACATTTCCGAGCGAGGGAGGCAAATGAAGCGCGACGCGGAGCGGCGCGCTTCATTTTCCCGAGATCGGAATGTGCCACTTTGAGCTCGAATGTGCACACTCGGTTTTAAGCACGATTCACAGTAGTTTTGGTGACGAAAAATTAATAAATAATTTTATCGTTCCCTCTCACT
Source organism: Sinopyrophorus schimmeli (assembly GCA_036325965.1). Lineage (NCBI taxonomy): Eukaryota > Metazoa > Arthropoda > Insecta > Coleoptera > Elateridae > Sinopyrophorus > Sinopyrophorus schimmeli. The sequence goes on from JARFIZ010000075.1 coordinate 211,702, forward strand.
CGTACTTACGAGCTTTTTGTATCTTTTCACTCGCTCCCACTCATTGCTATGGTAAAAATACGTTTTTCGAACATATAATCGATATTTATTGAACTAAATTAAATTTGTTGATTAAAAAGAAAGTTTCGTTTACAAAATTCAATAAATACGATGATGTGCGCGTTCGAGCGAAAAGTGGCACATTTTCGAGCGAGGGAAGCAAATGAAGCGCGACGCGGAGCGGCGCCCTTCATTTTCCCGAGATCGGAAATGTGCCACTTTGAGCTCGAATGTGCACACTCGGTTTTGAGCACAATTCACCGTAGTTTTTGTGACGAAAAATTAATAAATAATTTTTATCGTTCCCTCTCACTCGTACTTATGAGCTTTTTGTATCTTTTCACTCGCTCCCACTCATTGCTATGGTAAAAATACGTTTTTCGAACATATAATCGATATTTAGTGAACTAAATTAAATTTGTTGATTAAAAAGAAAGTTTCGTTTACAAAATTCAATAAATACGAGGATGTGCGCGTTCGAGCGAAAAGTGGCACATTTTCGAGCGAGGGAAGCAAATGAAGCGCGACGCGGAGCGGCGCGCTTCATTTTCCCGAGATCGGAAATGTGCCACTTTTCGCTCGAACGCGCACCCTCGATTTTAAGCTCGATTGCCAAACGTGCCGTTTTAACAAGAAAAAAATGTTCACGTCAGTTATACCCCACCTAGTACACGGAAGGTTAATAAACCATAGTTCAAAAATCAAAAATAATCTTTTTAAATCCAATCCTTGACATTTTGGGGCACCTTATAATAGAAGACTTTTTTCCCATTAACTACTAGGCCCAAAATTAAGAACAAGGCAATGGAGCGAATAGATCTCTTTGGAAAAATATATAATTTGATCGACCATCTCGATTCCATATTTCGAAAAATATTTTGCTCGGTTTTGATTAGCCAATAACTAAAAATATTTAAACAAAAAAACAACCTGCGGTCTTATTTCCTTTTCTGATTCGCAGATTATTTAATTATTTTGACATTGTTTATGCAAAAGGTCGCGGTTGCGGTGCACGTATTCTATTTTCTTCGGTTTAAATTACCCGGCAAAAAAATGTCTTTTCCAACATCGCTCGACTTTTTATTTTAATTAACACAGAATCCTTTAAGCGTGGCCACCGCCTTACGTAAGCCTCAAGAAAACGTAAATATCGAAAAGTAAGAATTAAATTAGCTTTGCGGAAATAATCTTCTGCGGATTACGAATTATGTTTTAATTTTAATTTTTTTTCTCTTTTGCACAAAAACAATGCCCGATTTTTCTCATGCGTTACGAGCGTCTAATTGCGGGGCCGGCAAACGATATTTAATTTTAATATTCGGATGTGAAGAAATTCGCAGATTAATTTCGAACGTTAAAAAAATTAATTAACGTCGCATGCATAAATGGACATGCAAATTGCGCCTTTTAATTTGCAATTAAAGGGGCGCCCCGTCGTATTAATAATTCTTTGCGATGGAAAGAGAGGTCTGTGTTATTCATCGTTTAATTGTTATCACTTTTGATTTCGAACAAAGAACTTTTGGGCTGCTGAGTGCTTGGAAATTAAAATTATCTACGTCTTTGGGGGAAACGCATTAGTCGTCGAAAAGGCAATAAACTGGACACCTGGCCGATAAGTGCCCTCGTTAAGCGATTACATTTATTTTTTTAACGCGTACAGAGGGAACAAATAGTTTTCAACAATAAATCGAAAAAATGTAGAGCTCTCGATGCGATGGAGGTCGTAGGTGTACTTTGTTCGAATTGAGCGCGCCAAATTTTAAAATGCGCAGTTGTCTACCAAAAAATTTGCATTTCGGTTCTTTTTTGAAAAATTCATCTCAAAATTGGATGCCAATTACAGAATTTAATGGTTTTTAATTGAGCAAAAATCCGAATTCGATTGTAGGATTATTAAAAAAAAAAAAAGAATTTCTTTTTAGAAATAAAATGTTTTCTAAAATTATTAAAAATTACAACATTGCTATAGCACATTATTGTTAACAAAGAAACCGCTGGAGGAATCAAAATGGGCTTTTCGCCGCCCAAAAGAGGATTAAATTTGAGTGCGATAGTGCCCTCAGAAATATGTTTATATAAATTTTTGACTATTTTAAAGGCCCGCTAAATTTTGAAATTGTGAAGCTCTTTAAAAGCGTTTTTTTATTTTAATTTGAAATAAGTATGTTGATTTTTAAAAAAAATATTATTTTTTTACGAATCGACGAAATTCGAATGAACTCCTAAGAGAATTTTGATTTTGATTTTCATGAAATCGAAAAAATCAAAAATAAATCGAAAAATGAAAATGTAACTTAAATCCAATGATTTATGGAAGGAACTTTTTAATTGTCAAATTATTGTTAACAAAGAAACCGGCGGAAGAATCAAAATGGGCTTTTCGCCGCCCAAAAGAGGATTAAATTTGAGTACGATAGTGCCTCAAAAATATTTCTATATAAACTTTGACCATTTTAAAAGCCCGCTAAAATTTGAAATTGTAAAGCTTTTTAAAAGCGATTTTTTATTTTGCAATATTGAGAAAAATCGATCAAAATTTCAGGTAATATTAAAAATTCGATCCTCTATAATTTTGCGAAAGACGCATTTAAATAAGTTGTGTTGATTTTAAAAAAAAATATTTTTTTTTTGAGAATCTACGAAATTCGAACGAAATCTTAGAAGAATTGCTCATCGACGCACCAAATTGTTTATAACAAGGAAATCGATGTTTAAATTTAATTGAGGCTTTTTTTTAATTGAAAAACGCTTAATTTTAATTTGCCAAAGGTCTTTGTTGAGTCCAAATTTTACGTTTGTAAGTTTTTAAAAAGAAGTTTTTAACAGTGGGACGATAAATTATCCTTTTAGTGAAATCGTTTAAAACTTGCGAATAATAGAATAAAAATAATAAGTCGATTGGGGCAATGGTGTTTTTTTCAAAAAATTCTTCAGATTTGTAAAAGCGCGTTTAAATAATCGAATTTTTTCGAAGTTGATTATTAAAAAACCCCCATTCGGGGATTTTTTGAGAGAAACCCTTCAATTTACGAAAAATACCTTGTTTTATTCTAATTAAATCGAAAATTAAAAATGTACCTTAAGCCCAATGATTTTTCTTTATTTCTGGAAGGATGGCACTTTTTAATTACGCGCAAACCTTTTTTTAATTAATATTAGGACGAAGCACAATTAAAAATAATTAAATCTAAAAACACTTTGTCTATTCACGACCGAGGCTTAAGCACTACTAAAATTTTTGGCAAATTATTCATCGTTACATAAAGGCATTGCTATCGAACGTAGGCAGGCAAACTTTCGCATTTATCGCAGGCACAAAAACGTCGACCGATATGGCTCTAAATGTACTTATCAATTAATGCTAATGGCACTTCAATATTTATAAATCAGAATAAAATTTAAATAAATAACACGCCAATATTGTCATTACATAAATAATTCGGTTTGCCATCCTACAAACGAGCCCTTCGATTTATTTTGGAAAAAATACACCGCGACGCCACAAATTTTTGAATGGTGATTTTTAAAAAATCGCACCCCAGTCATTTCTTGAAAAAAACCATTCAAACTTACGAATTATATAAGTAATTTAAGGCCTTTTAATTGGCCGAAAGCCGCATTTAAAAATCGCTATTGGTTTTCGAGAAAATAATTTTTTAATAAATTTTGACGAAGCAGCCCTAAAACCATTCAGGCAAAAAACAGATCCGTTTCGCAATTTGTTTATAACAGAAGAACGGATTGAAATTTTGAGGTAGGGTCTTCGCCAATCGAAAGAGGACAAAATTTTGGCAAATAGGTGTCCCTGGAATTTTTTATAAATAATTCCTAATGACTTCCACAGCGCGCGCGCAAAAGACAAAATTTTTTCACATCAATCTATTTTAATTTTGACTTTGGGCGACATCCTGTGGAGTTCTTGTTTCCAATGTAAGTACAGCAGAACCCCTATTAACGCGCCACGCATTAACCCGGCCCAGTGAGGAGGAAAAAAATGAAGAGGCTTTACAATTAAAAATTCTGTAAATGTGCAAAATCAAACGAAAAAACACACTTTTTCAAAAAATCACATTGCTCTCATTGTTAATTTGTACATTGTATATACTTCCTATTTTGCTATGTTTTAAAATACAGTCGAACCTCGATAAGCCGAATTTTTGATAACTCGAATCTATTTCCCTTGGACTTGCCTATTTCAATGTTAATATTTTTATATCGATAACTCGAATTATTTTTAGTTTCTCTTCAACTTCGATTTATCGAGGATCGACTGTACATAATAAAATCAGTAGATACATCATAAAACAGTTTTATCCCACATTTCGGTTAATATTTTCGTTTGCAATACCTATACCTCTAATTGACCCGCTATGGTCCCAGTCCCGAGGTGACCGATTAACATGGGTTTTACTGTACCTCCATTTTTAATAGTTTTTAATCGATTTTAACCAAAAACAAAAACCCGAAAACCAATTCAAAATAGAAACAACGCCCAAATATACAATGTAAGCTTTCGATTCCAAAATTTGACTTAAAAAAAATAATTTTTAATTTCGTCCAAGTTCAGCAATAAATTAAACATTGCGGTAACCCATGGCGACCCGGAATTCAATCGAACATAACACCGTTCGCCACTTTTTCCAGCGAATTACGAAAATAGCCGGATTGCGAACGAATCTCGGACTGCTGACAACAATAATTTCGCAAGAAAAATGCGCACCGGAAGGAATGTTAATCGGAGGAGTCGCCTACTGCTATATAAATTAAAGAGCCGTTTATTAGCTCTATTAGTCAGCCGAAATTAACGAGGCAAATCTCAAGCGAAGCCAGAAAAATATTCGAGCATTTTTACAAGAGCCGCACCTGACGTTTGGAAATAATAAAACGGAAGGTTAACCGAAGAATTTAGAATGTTAATGCGGTTCGGAATATCGAAACGATTTATTACCACGTCCACCACATATTTATTGTAAATTGTACGTTATGCTAATCGGGTCCATTAAGCAATTTTGTGCGTAAAATGTCCCGAAAAAAATTAATTTTCTTTAATCGTCGAGCTTTGGGAGGTGCCACCACAAGTTCGGTAAAGCGGGGGTCTACTGTATGGCCTTATTGGAAATATGACGTTTTTGATTGGGAAACTTTGTTACAAAAAGCGATGTTTTCGATGACCGATTTAAAAAAAAAGCTCAACAAAGATGGACGACGATTAAATCGACTTCAAACCAACTTATTTGGAATATTTAAAAGTTGTTTGTATAAAAAGCGAGCGATAAAACAGGTGTGTCGCAATATCGAGTGTGCCTCGGATAACATTTAAAGCTTCCGCTAAAAGAATTGCTTAAATTCGGGGCGAGGGGGGCCGGTTTTGTAATCGATCTTCCACACATAGGCAATAAATTTTTTTATTAACATTTTTATTGCCTACTGTTATTTTATAAAAATTATACTTAACTAAATTATGAACGTTTTGATTAAATAAATTTATGCAAAAAACCGTGAGAATTGAAAGCACGCTTTTTTTTGCCATTATAAGTTTAGCGAATGGGAACTTTGTAATTGGCGTGCTTGGTGAAACTATTTTTTTCAAAAAATCAGTAAGATCCTTCTGGAATTAAATTTTCTGATTTTTCGAATGGCGCAAACCGCTTTTGAATTCGCACATTCTTTTTATTGTTTTTAAGACCAAATGTATCGGATCAAGATAAAAAATGTTTTTTTGAAAACCAATAGAAATAATTAAACTTGATTCGTAAAACTGAAAAAAAAAATTTAATATTAAGGACTTTTGTGGTGTTGAATTTTTTTATTTTTCGATTGGTCGAAGCCGCATTAAAATCAGAGCACACGTTTTTTTGTTATAAATAAGTGTTTGGAAGTCGTCGTTTCAACAAATTGAAAAGTCAAAATTGTGGAAATCTACGTTTTGGAAATTTTGCATTAGGTACACAATTTTTTTTAATTAAATTTTTCAAATAACCCTAGACGATTTAAAAAAAATTAGAAGAAAATCACCGTTGTGGCTTTCGCGAAAGAAATTCGAAAAGAAAAAACGAATAAAACGTCCCATTTGAGAATCGTTAAAAGCCACTTAAAAAAAAATTCTCGGGTCCTTGTCTACTCAAATTTTCCCTCTTTCGATTGGCGAAAACCGCATCAAAATCCAGACATCCGTTTTATTATTATAAATAGTTCCTCAACACAATATGTATAAATGCAAAAATTAAAAATAATTTTTCAAAAATCAATAAAGACAATTAAATTAAATTTTCGCAGTATCGAAAGGCACAAAATAATTATACAGAAGTTTACTTCGAAAATAACCCAAAGAAAAAATTTAGAAAAACAGATTTCGGGGAACTACAGCTTTCCATTCGTTACGCTTATAAAACAACCTTAAATTATTTTTCAAAAACATAATCGGGACAAAAGCAATTTTTCTACTCATTTTAATGTTAGTACATGGGCAACCTAGCTTCCCTCGTTATGTTACTGTAATTGTTGATTTTCACTTTACAATTATCATTCAAAAGTTTTATAATTTCATGTTAACAATGTCATGCAGCGCCATCTGTTGTTGAGCAGCTAATATCGGCGCATAAATATTGTGCCAGAGCAAAAAAACGGATATCCCCATATTACTCGCCTTTTTTTTTAAATAAAGTAAAAGGATTAACATTTGTGTCGAAAAAATTTGGACCAAACACAATGACGCTTTGCCTTACTCTATTATTTGTTAATATTTATGAAATATAAATTAATTCCAACCTGGGAATTGTTTAATTTCGAAGCGTTTGCGCAACGCATTTAATTCTAATCTAAAAAAAAAGAAATTAAAACGATAAAAGTCTTAAACAAATACAAACAACAAGCACGAGGATAAGATTACAATAATTGTCTGTTTATTTTACTTTATTATTAATCAATTGTATTTTCCGTACTGTAGGTAAGCGCAATCGATACTTAAGGACAGCGGTTCTCAAAATGGCCCTCGAACTTGACCCGTGCTCTCAAATATTATTCGTAATTTTTTTAATTTAAAAATTAGTTAAAAGTAGTGCACAAAAAAATTGTGGCCCGCTAAAAAATATGCGGGCCGCCGATCGAAAAGTTTCGGAACCCCCGCTTTGCGATACAAAGAAAAACTATTTGCGCACTTAAAACGAAATCCGTCCACAAAATTATTTATCTTTACAAGGGTGCTTTGCTCGATTGCCCTATCGTAAAACACGAAAGGTACTTTAAAAGATCCGATCGCTTATCTGGTACCTTAAAGTGCCCCCCGGAATTGTTTTTCGAAATACTTTTATGGCCCCCAATTGCGTACAAGTCGCGACGTTAAATTGCAGAAGGCGCCTTTGCACAACCCCAAAAAATGTCATTTTGGCTTAAAAAAAAATTCTAAAAATTTTTTGTTTGTTCTTATGATTATTTAACGACGATAATTATTACTTATGTATATCGTAATTAATTTAAAAAATAAGGGTAAAGGGGGAAAGCAAGAAATGCGAGTTCGAGTCCCCCTTGTCGTTTTTTTTTTCAAACGCAAATGCCGAATTAAAATTAATTAAAAATCAATTAATTAAACGAACGTACAAAATGCCATTAACCGCTCCCCGAATTATTTATTGCATTTTATAATAAATTATATAGGTACACACAGGTGGATATTACTTAACGTCTCGAATTATTCGAAGACAATAGAATGCTGAAGCGATTTCAAACAATTATCCGCTTTATTGCAAGAAATTGCAAATAAAGCTGCAAGTTGCGTTTTATTGCGACATGGGCCCCCCACTCGACGTAATTAATTTACAATATTTGCTTAGAAACCGATTTTTTTATATTTATATTAATATTAATAATACATTGTCTCGCTTTTCGTTCAGTAATAAAAATTATAAACAATTAATTCCGAGAATGTTATTGACCCTTGGATTCGTATTATTTAAAAAAATTAAATTTACAATAATTATGTATCATGAATGAATGGACTTTTAGATCTATGGCTAATCTTTTGAGATATTGTAAACAAATAAATCAGTTTATTGTTCGAATTATTAAAAACCGATATCGTTGCATTCGTTGAACGAAAAAAAATCATTTAAATCGACGCACGCTTCCCTTTTATTTGTTTGAAGTTATACTTCTTTTGGCGCGGCGCCGAGAGTAAAATTTTAGCAGGCAATGGAAGTTGCGCGCGCACAGCAAATTGAAAAAAATCAAGAAATTAAATATAATTTAAGTATATATCGATTTTACCATAGCAAATGAGTGGAAGGGAGCGAAAAGATACGATAATCACATCGGTGCGAGAGAGAGGGACCGATTAAAATTATTCAACTGCGTTTTCGTCTAATTTATTGCTCGGAATTATTGTGAATCGCGCTTAAAACCGAGTGCGCGCATTCGAGCTCAAAGTGGCACATTCCGATCTCGGGAAAATGAAGCGCGCCGCTTCGCGTCGCGCTTCATTTGCCTCCCTCGCTCGGAAATGTGCCACTTTTCGCTCGAATGCGCACATCTTCGTCTTTATTAGATTTGTCTATCTTATCCTTCTGTCTTTCACATCAAAAAAAAATATTTACTTTGGTCAATATCAATTTTATGTTTGAAAAACGTATTTTCCCCATAGCAACGAGTGGGAGCGAGCGAAAAGATACGACATTCTTATAAGTGCGAAAGAGATGAAATGATTAAAATTAATTAACTAACTTTTCATGTGATTTATTGCCCTAAATGATTGTGAATCATGCTTAAAACCGAGTGTGCACATTCGAGCTCAAAGTGGCACATTCCGATCTCGGGAAAATGAAGCGCGCCGCTCCGCGTCGCGCTTCATTTGCCTCCCTCGCTCGGAAATGTGCCACTTTTCGCTCGAATGCGCACATCTTTGTCTTTATTAGATTTGTCTATCTTATCCGTCTGTCTTTCACATCAAAAAAAAATATTTACTTTGGTCAATATCAATTTTATGTTTGAAAAACGTATTTTCCCCATAGCAACGAGTGGGAGCGAGCGAAAAGATACGGCATTCTTATAAGTGCGAAAGAGATGAAATGATTAAAATTAATTAACTAACTTCTCATGTGATTTATTGCCCTAAATGATTGTGAATCATGCTTAAAACCGAGCGTGCACATTCGAGCTCAAAGTGGCACATTCCGATCTCGGGAAAATGAAGCGCGCCGCTCCGCGTCGCGCTTCATTTGCTTCCCTCGCTCGGAAATGTGCCACTTTTCGCTCGAACGCGCACATCTTCGCCTTTATTAGATTTGCCTATCTTAATCCTTCTGTCTTTCACATCAAAATAAAATATTTAGTTAAGTCAATAACAATTTTATGTTTGAAAAACGTATTTTCACCATAGCAACGAGTGGGAGCGAGCGAAAAGATACGACGTTCTTATAAGAGCGAGCGAGAAGAAACGATTCGAGTTATTTAACTAATTTATTCGACTAAATTTCTTTTCCGCGCTTTCCCTTCGCTAAATTACACTTTTAAAAATTCAGAGGTCGATTTTTTTTTCAAAATATCTTTCAAAACATTAACGGTCCAAAACCCCCGTCTTTTTTGTACAGAAAAAGATAGAAAACGCCTTGAAAAATTTCTAATTTTTGAATTCGGGGGAGCTATCTCAAAAACTATACAATTTATCGAATTTATTTATATTAATTTTTAGGCAAGGTTATATTTAAAGAAGTATGACTTCTAACGTGCGTACATACGTAGACGCACCGGTTTTTTTTTCACGATCGAACTAATTTTGGGATTTCATTGCGAACAATGGAAATATCGAAATTTAATAACTCAGAAAGGCATGAATAGAATTATTTTAATTTTTTCCCAGATCCGTTTGTGTTGGTAGATTTCTCACCGATTAGGCCCCCCTTCGTAATTAGAGGATTAAAATGATAACTATAATTAAAAGGAAATTTGATTTCGTTAGCACGTCTTTTATTTACACAAGAAACTGCTAACTACGTCCGATAATTGTTTATTAAATTTTGAAATTTGTTCGAGCGAATTTGTGGGGCTGGCGCCTAAAATCTGACGTTTTATCTGTTTGGGAGACTTTCGCAATGGATAACACGCGAAGATCACCTTACGACCTTATCTTTTGCTGTACTTTTTTTTGTTTCTTTCTGTTTTTATTTATAGTGCGAAATTGCGATAAAGATGCAAATATTGTTTATTGACTCTGCGTAATCTTGCTAACTTGTTTTTTTTAATCTCGTTAATTAATTAATTAAAAATATAAATAAACTCAATGAAAAAAATAATAATAAAAAAGTTGATGCACTTTGAATGCATCGAAGACGATTTTTTTTTAATAAATCGGTGGTGGGTTTTGGATTTAGTGGCGAGGGGGGGGGTTACTTTTTTCTTTAAAACGTTTTCAAACCATCAGTTTTCCGAAAAAATTTTAGTTGCAAGTTTGATTAATGAAAGTACTTTGAAAATCGAGAATGACTTTTCCGCTTGGGTTACAAGACTCCATTTTTTTGAGAGTCCTTTCGGATCTTTGAAGTGCTCAGAAAAAAATCGATAAGTCTATCAAAGGCTTCGAAGCAAAGTTACAATTTTTTAAAAATTTTATTTGCTAATTCAATTAATGAAATTACTTTGAAAATCGAGAAAGACTTTTCTGCTTTGGTTACGAGGCTTAAATTTTTTGAGAGTCCTTTTGGATCTTTGGAATGCAGAGAAAAAAACGATAAGCGTATCAACAGCTTCTAAGCAAAGTTACAATTTTTTGAAAATTTTATTTGGGAGTTTGATTAATGAAATTACTTTGAAAATCGAGAATGACTTTTCTGCTTTGGTTACGAAGCTCAAATTTTTTGAGAGTCCTTTTCGATCTTTGAAGTGCTCAGAAAAAAATTTATAAGCGTATAAAAGGCTTCTTAGCAAAGTTACAAATTTTTAAAAACTTTGGTTGCAAGTTCGATTAATAAAAGTAGTTTCAAAATCTAAAATAGCTTTTCTGCTTTAGTTACGACGATTAAATTGTTCTTACGGTTCTTTTAGGCCCTTGAGGTGATCAGAAAAAAATCAATAAGCCCATCGAAGGCTTCTAAGCAAAGTTATAATTTTTTTTAAATTTTATTTGCAAGTTTGATTAATGAAATTACTTTGAAAATCGAGAATGACTTTTCTGCTTTGGTTACGAGGCTCAAATTTTTTGAGAGTCCTTTTGGATCTTTAAATTACTCAGAAAAAAATCGATAAGCCTATCTAAGGCTTTTAAGCAAAGTTACAATTTTTTAAAAACTTTAGTTGGAAGTTCGATTAATAAAAGTACTTTCAAAATCGAGAATAGCTTTTCTGCTTTGGTTACGACGCTTAAATTTTTCTTAGGATTTTTAAGCCCTTGGAATGCTCAGAAAAAATCAATAAGTCCATCGAAGGCTTCTAAGCGAAGTTATAATTTTAAAAATATTTTATTTGCAAATTCGATTATTAAAAGTACTTTCAAAAACAAAACTAACTTTTCTATTTCGGCTACGAGGCTTAAATTTTTTTAGGGTCTTTTTGAATCTTTGAAGTGCTCAGAAAAAAATCAATAGGCCCATCGAAAGGTTCTAAGCACAGTTACAATTTCTTTTAAATTTTAGTTCTAAGTTCCATAAAGAAAAGTGCATTGAAAATCGAAAATGGCCTTTTCCCTTTTGGTCACGAGGCTTAATTTTTTTTAGGGTCTTTTTGAATCTTTGAAATCCTCAGAAAAAAATCAGCAGGCCCATCGGAGAGTTCTAAGCAAAGTTACAATTTCTTTTAAATTTTAGTTGTAAGTTCCATTAAGAAAAGTGCATTGAAAATCGAAAATGACTTTTTCCGCTTTGGTCACGGGGCCTAAATTTTTTTAGAGTCCTTTTGGACCTTTGAAGTGCCCAGAAAAAATTGGCAACCCCTTCTGATGCTTCTAAGCGTGCATCGTCCCATTTATTTTTTAAAAATCACGCCGAGTAACAAAAATTAGGTTTTTTTTGATATTATTATTTTTTTTAAGTATTTTCAACTCTAATTAAATAATGGGAGACCGTCCCCCTAACTCTACTCGAATTGCAAGATTTGTAATAGCGTTTATTTCTTACAAAGTGCTTATTAAAAAAATCGCACACAGTCGAAGAATAACGCAACAAACAAACGTTATAAAAGTTTCTTTAGTTCTTCTTAATTATATATTGTATTATTGTTGTTACTCATAATCGTGTTACAAATAATAGGATATGGGATGGTGAACAAGTCGCTTCTTACTTTCCTATCCTTGAAAGCTCATGAAAGTGCAGTTTTCATCTTTAATTAATTATCATCCTCTAACGCTGTCAATAAATCTCAATTTTTAAGGTTTTGTTTTTCGAAATCTTGAATTGTTGAACCTTGAATTGTTTTTTTTTATCGATATCCTGAAGTGTGTGAAAAATTTCGTCGACACGAAAACTACGTTTTGGATTATCCTTCTCTCCAAATAAATCACAAAAGAGACAAGGACAAAGGGCGCCCCCATAAACCCGAAATTAAATACGCGTAAACATGTGTTAAACAGCTCCTTTAAATGTAGGGCAAGCCCTAAATTACAACTCTACCGACCAAAAAAATAAGGTTTTTGTCATTCCAAAAATTGAAATCTGATATTTTGTGTTATTTATTGCCTTTTCTCTTTCGTCGAACCCTTATTTTTTTTATATAGCCCACGTTGTCCTTTTGTTACGTCACGCAAAGGACAATAAAAAATAAATTCCTAAGGCCCGACGAAATTTACGCACGTCTTAATTACGATTCGCAAGAAAAATGTCACATTTTTGGATTTTGACGCACGCATATTTTTGGGCGCGGTTCTCCGTAATTTTGCGGACTACTGTTTTATTTTTGCGGCGCTGCGGTTTCGCTAAAAATCGCTAAATTTAGAGCACGGATTATCGAGAATTTTTTTCTTCCAGGAGATCTGTTGGTCATTTGCGGCAATGAGAAGAGGTGGTGGCCGAGAAGGGTGATGGTTCGCGGTGGTCAGCTCTTGGTGGGAAGTGCCCCGGGAGAAGGTGCTAATGGGGGGCTGCGATTGCCTTTGAGGCACCTCAGTCTAGCCGCAGGACCTTTGCCCAACAGCTTAGCGCTTTACAAAGGACCCAATATCGTTCTTACCCTGCAGGTTAGTATTTGCAAAATTTTGGTTTTGATCCAAAAATTATATTCGCAACGAAAAAAAAAAAGGTAACGCTCTTCATCGAAGAGGACGTGCGGTTATTTTTAATATTGGATTGTATGGACCTTTAAACATAAAGAGGGGAGCTACTGTTATTATTTATTAAATTTTTATTTAAAGAAATCAAAAAATTATATTCAAATATTTTTAAAAAAATTGTAACTCGGTTAATTGAAGAGATATTTAAAAAATTACTTTAAAAATAAATTCTTGCAACCTCGAAGCCCAATGGGGCTCAATTTTATTAAAATTGTTCACCCCTAAAACGATTGACAAATTTTTATTTAAAAAATATCAAAATTTATAATCAAATATTTTTTAAAAAATTGTAACTCGATTAATTGAAGAGATATTTACAAAATTACTTCAGAAACAGATTCTGCAAACCTCAAAGCCCAATGGGGCTCCATGTTATTAAAATCGTTCACCTCTAAAACGATGGACAAATTTTTATTTAAAAAATATCAAAATTTATTTTCACATATTTTTAAAAAAATTGTAAGTCGCTTAATTGAAGAGATATTTAAAAAATTACTTCAAAAACAGATTGTGCAAACCTCAAAGCCCATTGGGGCTCGGTGTTATTAAAATAGTTCGCCCCTAAAACTATTGACAAATTTTTATTTAAAAAAAAATCAAAATTTACATTCAAATATTTTTTAAAAAATTGTAACTCGCTTAATTGAAGAGATATTGAAAAAATTACTTGAAAAACAAATTCTACAAACCTCAAAGCACAATGGTGCTCGCTATTATTAAAATCTTTCGCCCCTAAAATTATTGAATTTTTTTTTTCAAAGAATACCAAAATTTGTAATTAAAAACTAAATAAAAAATTCCAACTCCGCTTTTCGAATAAGTATTTTGAAAATTCCTTCATAAATATATTTTGCGAACCCCAAAGTACAATGGGGTCCAGTTTTATTCAAATCCTCCCCCTAAAACGATTGACTTTGTATCTAAAGAATATCAAAAATATTTAAATATTAAAAAAAAATTGTAAGTCGTTTAATTGAAAAGATGTTTCAAAAACTGCGCCAAAAACAAATTCTACAAACCCCAAAGCACAATGGTGCCCAGTGTTATTAAAATCTTTCACCCCTAAAATGATTGACAAATTTTTATTCAACCGATATCAAAATTTACAACTAAAAATTAAAATAAAAATTCTAACTTCGCTTAATCGAATAAATATTTTGAAAATTGCTTCATAAATATATTTTCCAAACCCCAAAGTACAATGGGTACCAGTTATACCGAAATCATCTACCCCTAAATCAATTGACAAATTTTTTATTTAAACAATATCAAAATTTACAACTAAAAATTTAAAAAAAATCTACACTTCTCAAACGAACAAATAATTTATAAAAATCTTCAAAAATAACTTCTAAATCACGTGAAGGGGGGCTATTCGTATTATAATCTTCCGACCAAAAAAAAATCAAAATTTAAAAAACACAAAAACGAAAAAAAAAAAGTGCTTTCCTTTTGCTTTCCATTTTACAAAAATTCGTTCGTCCCCCCCTATTTCAATTAAATAAATCTCAATCGAAGACCTTTTGAAAACCCCACCAAACGCAATAAGTCGACTAAGGCCAAAGATATTAACGAATCAAAGAATGAGGAAGTTTTTCGCGCAATTCCGACCAACAATTTAATTATCGAAATAAATTCTCGGGGCGAAAAAATTCGAGCAAAAAAACGGCGACGGGGGGGCACCTTTCTCGTGCATTTAAACCGCACTCGCGCGCCTGGCAGAAGAAATGTCGAGTTGTTTGTCCGGACGATCCCGCACGCTCAATAAATTTTAGATCGATAAAAATAGATCAAAGACCCAATTACTTAGCACTTGTTAGAAATTTTAATTCGACCAGACATTCCATGCGGCTGCTAATATTTATTACGAGCGGAGATAGTGTGTATGTAACGCAAAGATTAAAGTTGAACGAAGGTCATCTGTGTATTATTTTCTTTGTGCCGTGCCTGAATAATTATTTAAACATATCAGTGTTGCAGCAGAGATAGGAAATCGACAATTATATCCTTCGATCTCTTATTTATTTATTTTTTGTTTTTAATACAATAATAAATCGGATTAGTCATGAGTGCTGACTCAGAACGCTCGCATTTTTCGACCCGAAATGGAAAATCGCGGTCCCAAAGGGCACGGGGGGACAAATATGGCGAAATTGTCCCCCCGGCGAATATTTAATGGCCACTTCGGGGGATGTGTACTGTCGAAGTAAAAAGTTTTGTCCGCTTCACTTTGGAGGTTCAGATCTCGATGTACAGTCAAACTAAGAAGTAATCAACACCCTAGAAACAAACCTACAGTAAGCCTACTATTCCAAGAGACAAAATCTGCCGTTGCATGGTTAAAAAACAATTAAGATTGGTCTTTGTAATTTTAGTACCTAGAACTAAAGGTAGTAAAATTACAAAAAATTACAAAATTACTGTAGGTCTGTTTCTAGGGTGTTGATTACTTCTTAGATTGACTGTACAAAACTGTTACTTAGTGTTTAAAAATTCGTATTTTTTTAAAAAAATTAAATTTACAATAATTAAGTATTTTGAATGGACTTTTAGATCTATCGATAATTTTTTGAGATATTGTAAACAAATAAATCATTTAATTCGACAGACGCTTCCCTTTTATTCGTTTGAAGTTATACTTCTTTTGGCGCAGCGCCAGGAATAAAATTTTAGCAGCAACGGAATTACATTGGCTCAGCAAATTGAAAAAAATTAAGAAATTAAATGTAATTTAAGTATTTATCGATTTTACTATAGCAAATGAGTGGAAGGGAGCGAAAAGATACGATAATCCTGTCGGTGCAAGCGAGAGGGACCGATTAAAATTATTCAACTGCGTTTTCGTTTAATTTATTGCTCGGAATTATTGTGAATCGCGCTTAAAACCGAGTGCGCGCGTTCGAGCTCAAAGTGGCACATTCCGATCTCGGGAAAATGAAGCGCGCCGCTCCGCGTCGCGCTTCATTTGCCTCCCTCGCTCGGAAATGTGCCACTTTTCGCTCGAACGCGCACATCTTCGTCTTTATTAGATTTGCCTGTCTTAATCCTTCTGTCTTTCACATCAACATAAAATATTTAGTTAATTCAATATCAATTTTATGTTTGAAAAACGTATTTTCACCATAGCAACGAGTGGGAGCGAGCGAAAAGATACGACATTCTTATAAGTGCAAAAGAGATGAAATGATTAAAATTAATTAACTAACTTTTCATGTGATTTACTGACCTAAATGATTGTGAATCATGCTTAAAACAGAGTGTGCACATTCGAGCTCAAAGTGGCACATTCCGATCTCGGGAAAATGAAGCGCGCCGCTCCGCGTCGCGCTTCATTTGCCTCCCTCGCTCGGAAATGTGCCACTTTTCGCTCGAATGCGCACATCTTCGTCTTCATTAGATTTGCCTATCTTAATCCTTCTGTCTTTCACATCAAAATAAAATATTTAGTTAATTCAATATCAATTTTATGTTTGAAAAACGTATTTTCACCATAGCAACGAGTGGGAGCGAGCGAAAAGATACGACATTCTTATAAGAGCGAGCGAGAAGAAACGATTCGAGTTATTTAACTAATTTATTCGACTAAATTTCTTTTCCGCGCTTTTCCTTCGCTAAATTTCACTTTTAAAAATTCAGAAGTCGATTTTTTTTCCAAAATATCTTCCAAAACATTAACGGCCCAAAACCCCCGTACAGAAAAAGATGGAAAACCCTTTGAAAAATTTCTAACTTTTCAATACATATTTTAATCAAACTAAATTGGAATTAAAGAAATTTTTTTAACGCGTCCTCGAATAAATTCATAATTTTTTTTAACAGGGGGGGACTAATTATTTATCTTAATTCTATGTGCAAAGATAAGCCGTTTTTTTTCTAAAATTCTGTTTTGAAAATACGACCTTTTAAAGTGGGATGGCAATACTTTTTACTTTGACGGTACATAGCCCCAAAGCGGCAATTAAATGTGCCCCGGGGGCAATTTCACCAGGCTTATCCCCCCCTCTATTCTCGAAAGGGAACCGACGAATATGACACTCGATGTAATTTTTGAATAATAAAAAAACACTCGATTTTTAAATAATTTTAATTATAAGAGCGCCCAAGGCCCCCACACCTGTTGTTATCATTAATCTTAACGCGTTTGGTAAATAATTATTTATGTCATTCCACTTGGAATTAATTATAAATTATTAAACAATGCGGATTAAATAATCGTTCTACGATTCGAAATTCAGATACGAAAAATAATCGTACGCACAATTTACGACGTCCTTCTAAAACTGTGCAAATAACTGTTAGGAAATTTTGTTATTACATACCTAAGTTAATTAACGTGTGACGTAATCATTTTTTTTGCGTTTTCAACAACGAAAATTAAACAACACGAAAACAGCGTACGAGGGACGGCGGGAGGCAAACACGATTTAAAAAAAAATTAAGCCGATAGAATTTGTTTAGGTTTGAATTGATTTTCTTTAGATTTAATTTTACAAAGTGCTTTGCCCGAAGAAAAATTACAATAATAAAAGGGGGGACAAAAAAATTTGATACCTCTTCGAGAAACGCGTCCTTGTGTTTTTAAAATAATGCGAGAATGTGTTAGTAGGATGAACGTCTTGCATAATAAAAGGAAAATTACCTGGAAAAAAACGCACGTAAATGTTTTTACTACGATTTATGTGTCAGAAGTGGTGTTTTTTAATGGAAAAAATAATACGTGCGAGGTGCGTTGCGGATGTGGGACTTAGTCGCTAGGAAAATTTTTTTAAAGTGATGCTGAATTTTTGGTTTGTTTTTTAAAGAGAAAAATTCAAAATTTTGGAGGTTTTATGGGTGCTAAATTAAATAAAATCATTAAAATCGAATTAAATGAAATCAATACGAAATAAAATACACCCCTTCCTCGCTTTACGGGGTACATACGTTCAGGAAAAGTTGGCCGTAAAGCGAAAAGCCGAATAACGATTCAATGTGAATTGAACAGAAGGTCGCTAGCGGTACCGTATTTTTTTTTGGTTGTAAATCGATAAAGTGCCATAATTAAAAGAGCGGCCGTATAGCGAGGTAGAAGTGTTTAATTTTCTTAAGCTCGGAAAATTATTAGGGGGTGTACGTTAAGAGGGTGTACGATGAAATTATCAATTTGGAAATTTCGTTTAATAGATAGGTCGAGCCATCTGTTGCTTTTAAAGCGAAGTTTTTGATTTGTGGTTCAAAGCTTTGCTAATTTTATTAATAAACAAATGGAAACATATTTTTAATTTAATTTGGATGTTTTATGAGCTCAATTTTTTTTAATTTAATCTGGATGTTTTGTGGGCTCAATTTGTTGTGATGAAATAAGATTTTTTTCAATTTAAATTAATATCTAATTAATCTGAGAAGGCAAAAGAACTGATGCGTTATTAAATATTTGTTTAAAACTTAATTAATTACTTTTCGAGTTTAAATTATTAATATGGGCCCTTCGGATTTTTTAAATTATTGTTTTTTAGAATTTGTGTTGGGAAGAAACGAGGTCCAAAGTGTTGTTTTCTTATTATTGATTTGTCAATGATTTTTTTTAATTTTTGACAAGACTTTTTAATTGATTTTAAATCGTCAATTATGTAATAATTTAATTATTGATACAAATTGTTTTGGAACATTAATTTTATAGGCTCATTGACGATTTCCCAAAGGGTTTTATTCGTAAAGAACATTTTTTAATCGATCTTAACGATTTAATTTTTATTGCAAATTATTTCCGAAAAAATTAACAAGTATGATTTATAATTAAAAACTTTTAAACAATTTTGGGTTCGATTTGTAAATCAATTTCCTTTCGTCTTCTTAAACAGAAGTAACTTTTTTATTATTTTATTTTTTTTCAAAAATTTTCCATTCTCAATGTTCCTTTCGGACCTCAAAATCTCACAAATCCGAAACAAAATATTCGATTCACTTGTAAATCAGTAAAAACACGGCTCAATAGTGATTTTCCACACGTGTGCGTAAAGCGAGCAATTTCATCGATACGAAAAATGCGGCAAGCGATCGAGCATAGAGGGTCCCGATCGGGTATTGGGCCTCCCAAAAATAAATTCAAAAGTTCAAAACGGTTCTCGTTTTTTAATTAATTAATTAAACATTTTTCTTTGCTTCAGATCAAAAAAAAGTCCAATAAAACATATGCTAACCAATTAAAAAAAATATATAACAATTTTTAGCGCAAAAGAGCAATTTTCTAGAAAGCACAAAAAAAAAACCTAACAATTATATCAGAAAAGTAAAAGCGGACGCTCTGCCATTGATACCACGCAAGAAAACCCATTTAACACTAATAATAATATAATTATAAAAATTCTCCTTTGAAAGCCCGCAATTGAAACAATTATCTCGGGCGGCCGCGGAGCAAAAACTTTCACTCTCGTCGCACAAACGAACCGCCCCCGCCCCATTTTCCCACATAAAAAACGCAAAATTAATTAAAAATTTTTTTTTGCAGACCGCAAGTGAGCGTGCGTTCGACTTATGGGTAAAAACCGTCGCGATCGAATTGATCCGTCAAACACCGCTGGAAGCTGTCAAGTACCTCGACATATTAACGCTGGCCGACTGCTGGACCAGAAAAAGACAAGAAGACTGCACAAAAGACTGGAATTTCAATTACGTGAAGGCGGCCGCCCCGCATCCCCCCTGCGACTTCTGCCCGCGCGCCCGACGAAGCCCCCCGACGCACGACGCGTCGGCGCCGCCCCCGGAGCCGCCGCCGCCCGTCCCCGCGCAGCACGAAGAGAAGAACCTGGAGGTGCTGCTGAAGAGGTGCCAGAACGCCGAAAACTACGTGCCAGTGAAGGAGAAGCTCGTCCTCTTCGAGTCGCTGTGCCGATTGGGGCGGAAGGTGCGCAGCACCGAAGACGTCTCCGTGAAGGTCAACGTGGAGGCGACGAAGAGGGCCGCCTCGATGCACGACCTTTCGAATTGCGCGGGGTCGGCGGGGGCGGCGGGCGTCCGCCAGATGTGCAAGCTGTTCGAGAGCCGCAACGACGAGCGAAATAATTCGCAAAATTTTGGGGGCGGCAGAAGACTGATCATGTCAGATTCGCATCTGCACAACAAAGACGTGTACCGATTTGGTCGGGACTACAGAAGCATAACCAATGTGTAAAAGGGGCGGGGGGCGATGGTTTTTGAAGTTATACTTCTTTTGGCGTGGTTTGTCAGTAAAAGCGCAATGGAAGATGCGCGCGCACGGCGCGTGAAGTTAGCCCCGACTGAGAAATTAAATTGATTATTGCGAATCGTGCTTAAAATCGAGTGTGCGCATTCGAGCTCAAAGTGGCACATTCCGATCTCGGGAAAATGAAGCGCGCCGCTCCGCGTCGCGCTTCATTTGCCTCCCTCGCTCGGAAATGTGCCACTTTTCGCTCGAACGCGCACATCTTCGTATTTATTCGATTTGCCTACTTGGATCATGCGCTCTTTTATATCAAAAAATTTATTTAATTTGGTAAATATCGATTTTATGTTCGAAAAACGAATTTACCATAGCAAATGAGTGGAAGGGAGCGAAAAGATACGACTATCTCGTCGGTGCGAAAGAGAGGGAACGATTAAAATGAATTAACTAACTTTTCGTCTAATTTATTGGCCTAAATCGTGCTTAAAACCGAGTGCGCGCGTTCGAGCTCAAAGTGGCACATTCCGATCTCGGGAAAATGAAGCGCGCCGCTCCGCGTCGCGCTTCATTTGCCTCCCTCGCTCGGCAATGTGCCACTTTTCGCTCGAACGCGCACATCTTCGTATTTATTCGATTTGCCTACTTGGATCATTCGCTCTTTCACATCAAAACATTTATTTAATTTGGTAAATATCGATTTTATGTTCGAAAAACGAATTTACCATAGCAAATGAGTGGAAGGGAGCGAAAAGATACGACTATCTCGTCGGTGCGAAAGAGAGGAAACGATTAAAATGAATTAACTAACTTTTCCTCTAATTTATTGACCTAAATCGTGCTTAAAACCGAGTGCGCGTTCGAGCTCAAAGTGGCACATTCCGATCTCGGGAAAATGAAGCGCGCCGCTCCGCGTCGCGCTTCATTTGCCTCCCTCGCTCGGAAATGTGCCACTTTTCGCTCGAACGCGCACATCTTGGTGTTTATCGAATTTACTTATCTTAATTTTGACACGTGGCTATTTAATTTAGTCACGCCAAAGAAGTATAACTTCCAATTACTTTTAATTATTTTTTTTTTGGGGACCAAACAGCTAAAAATTGTTTTTGTACGAATCAACCATTGTATTACGATTTTTTTTTAATTTTTACATAAATCAATAAGAGCGGACAAAATAATTGTTAACATTAAGGACTTTTGTTTAGAATTTTTATTGTGTGAAAAAAAAGAAGATTAATTGTGCTAATTGTGCTAATTTTGTATTTTAGTAATTCGAAAAAAAGCAAATCGACAAGAATTTAGTTTTCCTAAATCGTTTGTTGTATTTGTTGTTTTTTTCTTAAATGTAAGAATTAATTGTATTACGTTTGTTACTAATTTTAAATTTAATTATTTTTTTTTACTAATTTTGAATCTAACAACTTTTGATGTTAACAAGTGTCTTGTAAGCACCCTTATTCGTGTGTATTGAAAATTTAAAAAAAAAGAGGTCGGTTCAATTTTTTTGGATCGTCCAAATTTTTTTCGTGTAATTTGGTCTTCGAAGAAATCCTGTGCGAAGGATCTTATATTAAGATTGGATAGAGATAACGAAGAATTAACAAGAGCCCAAATGTTTTGTAGAAATTAGATTATTTTAACGTACGTAGTTAGCAAATTAAATTTTACGCAAATGTAACTTTTTAATTTTTTGCTAATTGTAAGTTTAATTGTCGTCCAAAGTCGTAGGTTTATTAATTTTTCTAATGCTGACACACGTAGCTTTGAATATGTTTTGTTAAGTTGGCGTGAACATTACTTATAAATATATTTTTTTTTTTTCTATTTTGTAAAATAACTATAATGCCGTGTTACGAGTATTTGTATATTTACTACTTATTAAAAACAGATTTAAGGCACTAATAAAAAAATATTTCGAATTAAAAATAACAATCAATTTTAGGTTGCTATTAGCTGAGGTAGTAGATTTAGCAAAAGCTTTGAAACAACCCTTAAAAAAAATTAAAACCCTGCTTAAAACGAACATTTTCAAAAGCACGAATGTAGAACTAAATACAACAATATTAATTAATAACAAGAGTAAAAAATTAATTGCTTAAACATTCTCAAGCGTGTTTTTAACAGCATATCCATAAGCTTTTTAGTTTTTTTTTATTGTTATATATTAAATCAAACGTTTATTAATCATACTTCTGTTATACCTTAAGGGCTTTACTTCAATCTTTTAAATTAGATAGATTATTAATTTATCTTCCTTTAGTAAAAATTTCAGGCGAATATCTCCAACAGTTTTCAAAATATGAATTTTTTAAAATATACACCAAAATGAAATTTTCCAGAATGATTTTCGTAAATTCAAATTTGGGCCTTTTAGAATCTAATTTTAAAAGTCGAATAATGAAATTCGATGACATAAATTACATAGTTTGTAATGACAAATTTCAATTTTGCAAAAAATTTGGCGATAACTCTTGAAAAAAAAATTAAAAACGTACTTTTTACTGCGAAATAAAACAAAATATTTCAAACGCACAAATATGAGACTACATACAATAATAATAACAAATACTATTAATTAGAATTAATTGATTAAAAAGTCTCAATCGTTTTTAAACAGGATAATATTTAAATATTAAACACAGTCTTTAAAAAATCGCCCTTTTGTTATTCTTTAAGGGATTTATTTCAAACTTATAAATTCGATACTTAATTAATATATCGTGCACTAGTAAAAATATCAGGTTAATATCATGAGCCGTTTCTGAAAAATAACTTATTTTCAAAATATTGAATTGATCATATCTCAAGACAGTAAGGTCTGACTTATTTTAATCCAACATTCCAAAAAAAGTTGGAAAATTGTAAATTAAGACCTAATAGAATATTGATATTATGAGTCCAATAGAAATTAATTAGATAAACTACGTAGTTTTAATAGCCATTTTTAAACTTTGAAAAAAAATTTAATTTTAACCCGGAAAAAAAAAAACATAAAACAATTAAGATTGTTAATTCACCTTAGTTTAAGGGTGGAAACACAAATTTTAAAATTTAATTTGAAAACACTATTAAAGGATGATTTAAAAATCGAAACAAAGCAATTCTAACGTTATGTGAAAACAGATGTCTTATCGTCTGACCCCGACAGTCAATGCACCTGATACCAAAAGCCGATTAAAAAGAGCCTTGATAATTTTAAACACAATTATCGATTTATTTATTTTACGAAAACACATATACACAGTGTTATAAAAATATTGGTTTTCATTAAAATTCATTTTTGTTGTATTATTGCTAATTAAAAGCAGTATTTAGCAATTTGGAAAGAGAAGCAAGAGAATACGAGTTACAGGAAGAAGTTCAAGAAGTAAAAGAAGGACACTATCTACAAGTCACAACGACAAAAGGAAAGAACTACTATTTTAAAAAAGTTAAATAATTGGAATAATTATGAGTGACAATAACTAATAATTTGTGAAGCGGAAGAGAAGTATATCCAAAAGAAAGTGGCTGGAAGCGGTGGAAGAAGATTTAAGAGTGGACGAAGTGGAGAGTTCGAAACAAAAAAACCAGGACAGGAAAATATGGAAAAGATAGTATTACAGATAGAAAATACCGGCTCTTAAGGACAAGGAAGCCATGGACTTAGAAAGCTTAAAGCGCTAAAAAATATACAATACTTCTAATAAGCCCGAAAGAAGTTAATTCGAATTTCCATTTGTAGTGCGTTTAGGAAAGAAATGCAATTTTCTTTTCAAATAAATAAAATCTAAGGCAAGAGGGGTTTACTACAATTGTTGGCAAAGATTTTATTTAAATACATGAGTAAGGGCTCTTTAATATCATTGTAAATAAATGATTCAAATAAATATTTGTTCCATCTCCGCTATTCAACATTTTTAAATGCTTTAATATGGCAAAGGAAAGCCCGCCATTTTACTACGTTTAGTCGGACTTTAGGAATGTTGCGCGGGTCAGTTTACAACTTCATTCATGATTGAAGGTCGTTTCCGCAGCGACCGAGTTCGTAATGGCGCAGAGTGTTGTGGGAATGCCTGCGCAATTCCCAAGTTTTTATTATATTATATTATTGCTTTAAAAACATCTTAAATAATAATAGAAAACATGAACAAAAACCTATAATCACCAACAAAGCTAACAGAATTTGCCCCTTTATTTTTTTATCCATGTTAGGTGTGTAATATTTGGTTTAATTTATTTGACAATAAACAATTTATTTTGGCATATATGGATTTACACACTTGAGAAAAAAGTAAAAATTTTATTGTTTATAACTATTTAAATGATTAGTTACTATACGTGCAAAGAAACATTAAATAATAAGCTATGTTTCTATCGCAGGTTTGCTGTATTTGGAGTATTCTACTTGAAAATTATATGCAAAGAAAAGTGCGTTATTGTTATTGCAACTTGTTAGAACGATTTAATTACATAGTAATGTAAATTTTAAAAAATGCTCCTTTTTTAAAATCAGTTATATGGATTTATCAAATGTCCCTATACAAAAGTGAGTTGGCACCCTTGACTTTTCTTGCGCATTCATGGTTGACGTTCTTGTTTCATATGTTCTTAATCGTGTTAATAATTAATTATGCCAAGTGTAAATGGTGATAATTGTTTAAATAATTGTGAAATAACAACATTTATAGTTAGTGAAACAATTCCTGATAGCAACTCGCAAGAGAGGGCACATCAAATAACCTTAACGGATAGACTGAATAAAAGATTAGTGAAGTCTTACTTGCGAATGCTAAACACATAGACTGCTCTACAAACGGTAATGCAGTTAGTAATAATGGTAATAACACATTACACAATCAAGATTTTGAATAGAAATCGATTTATCTTAGTCTAGTGCGCAACCAGGCTTTACATCTGTATATTTTAGATTACCTTTATACAAACCTTTATTGCACATAATACAATGTCTGGTATGGAAATCGATACAGCTTCAATCGAAGGCGATTTAGATATAGTACAAGAAGCCGAAGCTAATGTGCCCTCAGACAATGCAGGTGAAAGTGATACCAACGAGAATGGTGACACAGACAAACCTACCAAAAAACGTGTCATACGAAGGCCACAGATCCTTCTAAATGCCGAGAGACTGAAGATCCCGTGAGGTCTTAAACTATTGTTAAAAATATTTCAAAATGTGTGGTTCAAAGGACGTGGCAAACGGAAAAGAGAACTCTACCCATGCAGCATTACGAGTATTGGTGTCACCAGCTGCATCTCAAATACCATTTTGATGATTGCATTGAGAAGCTGGAGAAATTAGGTACGAAGAAACTCGTTCAGGTTAGTGACTTTTGCCATTCTATTTTACATCCTTGGTTTGTTTTAATCATTTTATGCAACTCACCAGGTTTTTGTGCATTTTTACTTACTTTGTATGTATCTGTGGCTTTTTACTTTGTATTTATCGCTAACTTCTATATTTGCTTTTTGCTGAGCCGGTTTAAGTTTTGTGATTAGATTTCTTTGTGTGTTTTTTTAACCTGCGGTAAGTATATATCTTATGTATTATGTATCGTGAACAGTGCCCGTTTGGTTTGTCATTAAGTAAAACTTTTAATAATTATTTTTCTGCAGACTTATCTTAAAAGGATTTGAATGGATATGATACAGACGAATCGGTAAATAAGGAGCTTGCTAGCAATGGAATCGATTCTGACAGCGATCATTCTGCCAATGACATATTTAAAAGACAATCACCACCTCTGCAGGCTTCATTTCCTGAAATAACAGTGGAGCAATTGGAAAGAATTTGACTCGACAAAGAGCAAGCTTTAAAACGTTGACAGGATCTGTTTAGGAAGAATAATATCTAGCTTGAATCACATAGGATGAGCTCCACTTTAAGCCAAAGAGATGATCTACAACCCGATAATTCGATTGAAATCGAAGAAAAGCTGGAAGGACCTTTAATTTTAGATCGAAGTCCAGAAATGTAAAAAGAAACTTAAAAATCTTGTTTTTGTATCATAAGGTATTATTAAATTATATTGATTTTGAACTACTTTAACTTATAATAAATGATTTTGATTGGTTCATTTTTGAATGCAAAAGAAAAACAAAGTTTTTTTTAATCTTTACGACTCGTTTAAAAATAATATTTTGCCAGATATTGTTTCGTGCAGGTCCATTAAATTAAACGTTTCTCGGTTGTAAATAAATTCGCCTTTCCTCTATTTTTGATTTTTGCTCTATAGGTAGTCATTTAAAAAATGTTTTAAAGAATGGTTAATTTAAATTTCTTAATTTTTTTGTGAAGCACTTATTTTACATTCAAAGCACGTTGTATTGAAGCTGCCTATAAGTTAAGGCAAATTTGCGTCCATAAAGTTAGGTAAAGGGGCGGAGCTTATGTATCGATTTTTCACGAAGGCTTAAAAGTATTGATTTTTCACGAAGTCGTCAAAGTACAGTAGAACTCCGATTATCCGTATTAAGTGGACCGGGGTCGATTCGGATAATCGGACATAGACTGGCAATAAAGAAAAACGAACTGTCACACATAGAATAAACTTTATTAAGTTTATGTACGGTAATAATTTTATATTCGAGATACAGGGTATTACGCTTAGGACCGATTCGGATAATTGGCAATTCGGATAATCGGAGTTCTACTGTATTGATTTTTAGATTTGCTAAAGAGGTAGTTACGTCATATGCAAAAAAAAATTATTTTTGTTGTATTATTGCTAATTAAAAGCAGTATTTAGCAATTTGGAAAGAGAAGCAAGAGAATACGAGTTACAGGAAGAGGTTCAAGAAGTAAAAGAAGGGCACTATCTACAAGTCACAACGACAAAAGGAAAGAACTACTATTTTAAAAAAGTTAAATAATTGGAATACTTATGAGTAACAATAATTAATAATTTGTGAAGCGGAAGAGAAGTATATCCAAAAGGAAGTGGCTGGAAGCGGTGGAAGAAGATTTAAGAGTGGACGAAGTGGAGAGTTCGAAACAAAAAGACCAGGACAGGACTACATAAACGATTGGCTGTAATTAAACATTTGTCATTTTTGTTACCATAACCTAAGTTTGTTAGATAGAATAGGTTAGGAATAGCATATGCATTTGTTTTGTAGTTTTGTATTTTATCTTTTATTTAGCCGGTGATTACCTACCCCAGACACTATGACAACCATCCCTAACACGGGGTTAAAAGTCGCACTTTTCTTTTTTCAGAAAAATTACAATATGTTCTCTTTAGATAATGGTAGACAAAAAGTCTTTATTTTTTTTAAATTAGAATAAATACACTATCTATTGATATATAAATGTCATTGATAAATTGAGACCATGGGCTCTATAAATACAAAAGAAAAAATTGTGACTTCCAACCCCGGTTTCCCCCTAATTACTCTATTTCTTTGATGGCTATCCAGGAATATTTTTATTATTTTTTGGACTTATAACAATTAATAATAAACAATTATATATCATAAGAAAGGCCGTTTTGGCAAATTTTGAAAATGTCCTATTATGCAATGTGAAACTAAGCAAATCCAAAAGGAAAAAAAATAATTTCTTGCTTTGATAGCTATCCCAGAATTTGTTTACTATTTTTTACATTTATAGTAGTTAATTATAAACAATATTGACGCATCAGAACGGCCGTTTTGCCAAATTTAAAAAATGTCGGTTTTTACAGTATAATTGCCAGTAAATCCGATACGAAATAATTACCCTTTAAGTGTGACTCGGGCTTTGATCGCTTATAAATTATTGTGAAACGTTGTCTTGCGCTGCAACAGATTAATTAGTTATTAAATTTTAAATAATTCACATTCATATTTCAATATACGGATATTTTATCGTTTGGCGTGTAGGCAACCGATCATACTTCATGTGTCATTGGTTGCATACGTTCTTCGTATTTGTTTTTTAATATTTTTTTTGTTGTATCAATATCTGAGTTATTAACATTTCCATTTTATGTTTGTTTTTAAATTAAGCAAATAATTATTAATAGTTATTGGGTGTTCAAATCATTTGTGGTTTTGTTTTTAAAATATTTCGGTCCCGACCACTTCTAATAGTTTAAATTATTTTAAATCGCATTTTAAATATTAAATTAGATGGAGTCGTTACATCTTTAGAGTTACTAACAGGTAATTTGCGCGTAATTATCTTATCGTGCAGTTGCACGTTTATGCTCCGATTAATAATTAAATTAATTAAGGCTTTTATTATTTGTTGTAAAAATAATGAAAAAAGATGCGAAGATTCGATTGAGTTAGGACCGGATTCCGACGTATGCAGGTCCGATACGTTCGGAAATGTAAGATTTTCCGCTAATTATCAAAGATAAAAAAAGTTATTACGTTTGGTAATTTTTGCAATGCTTTCTCGTTCATAAAATAAAAATTAAGGGTTGAATTAAAATAAAGTAGGAACAAATACGTTCGCAATGCCCTGTATTATGTTTTCCTTTTAACAAAATAAATCGATAATTTAATTTAAAATAAGCAATGCTCTTTTAGTTGGTCTTATCGCTTTTGATATCAGGTAACTTACAATTAGCTTTGGGGGTACACGGATATGACTTATATCCGCACTTACATAAAACTTTCGATTTCTGAATCATTTTGCAATTGACAGCGAAGTCGTACGGGTGTGTCTTATTTATTATTATAAATTAGTGCATATAATTTTCGCTACAACTCTTCATTTAAGGTGAATAGTAATTCTAACGACTTTTTTTTAAGATTTACACATTTCTAAAATTAAAGGGTTAATTCAACCGCCAGATTAGTTTCAGCTCTCTTGTTCATTTTATTACTTATATTTTCTTATGTGTTTAGGAGCAACCGAATTTCACCGTCAGCTGTGCGAAGGCAACTCCCGGCGAGCCAAGCGGTGGCATCGGCTAAACTCACCACTTCTTCGTTCGGGCTTCTTCCAGTGGGATTTCCAGCTGCTTATGGAACTCAAAGGTAGGTCCCAGCTACGTGGGTTTGTTAATATATCTTTTTCTTCTCTAATTGTTTTTGCCTATGGTTTTTATTTGTAACATCGACACTCGGACTTGTGTTATAATTTGTTGAACATTTGGCTTTGAAAGTTCGTTGCTCGGATACGTGTAAAATAAGTATAGGGCGCAATGTTAATTTTTCGAGTAATTAAAAATTGCAATTTTAGGTCCACTTTTTTGCACAATTTTGAACTTTAAAAAAATTGTGTCGCCGTTATTTGTGGACGCATCTTTAAAAACTATTCAGATTCGGATTTGGCAGTCTTTTTGGCTTCGGATAGGCCTAAGAAACCATAGGCGTGCTATTTCAAAGCTTTGAAAAAAAAATTTAATTAAATAATAATTATTATTTAAATTAAGTTGCAAATTAAAAGTATTCCAATAGTTTTTGGAAATATTATAGATTAAAAGGGTGTACTGTTTATGTCTTATAGATTCTATAATTAAAAAGGGCTTTATTTCAACGATTCAAAATTAATTTCGGTTTAAACTTTGTTCCTTTTTAATGAATAACGATTCAAAATTATATTTAGCAACAATTAGATCTGGTCATAATGAAAAGGAGGAATAAGGTACAAGTCTTGATTGAATTTCAGTGGGAGCTAACATTTTTATATAACATTCTTTATCGGAAAATAAAATAATCAATTATTTTATTTAAAATTACCAACCTCTTTTTACACGGGCTTCGGGTTAATTGAAATGACGAATAACGACTTTCTAGAAACGTTTTCGATTTATGATTCATTGTTAAATGTAAAGTCAAGCTGAATAGTTGTGTTTTAAATACGTGCTCCTTAAAATTGAAGTTTCAACTCTTAAAACAAGGTCAATATTAATTCTACGTTTTTCTATTAAAACTTACAGCTTTCGTAGAGGTTTTGTGTTAACATGTTTTTTTCCATTTTTTACAGAAAGGAATCCACAAGCAAAGATGTCCTACATTACATCGCACCCTCCTTCGGACGTCAGTTTTGGAAATATCGAAGGTCTTCTAAAGCAGTCCGTTGAAATCTTCGATGAAAGGTAGGCCCCCAGTTTTTGGGTTATTTTACCTTGCTCTTTTGTCATCGTTTCGAAATTAAATCTTTATTGACACATCATTTGAAATTATCGAAAAAAAAAACATAGTTGAGATTGGTTTAAAAACATGTTACTAATTGCGGGGTTTCGAGTTAGCACCGGTTTCAGATAGAATAAGGTCCAATACGATCGGAAATAAAAGGATTTAATAATCAAAAATAAAACGGTTAGAACAAT
The DNA here is from genome assembly GCA_036325965.1 of Sinopyrophorus schimmeli. Taxonomy (NCBI): domain Eukaryota; kingdom Metazoa; phylum Arthropoda; class Insecta; order Coleoptera; family Elateridae; genus Sinopyrophorus; species Sinopyrophorus schimmeli. The sequence continues at coordinate 242,417 of JARFIZ010000075.1, forward strand.
TTCAAGTTTTGATTTTTAAAAAATTTAAAATTATTTTTTTAAAAAATTTAAATTAATTTTTTTTTTATTTTTCTAATTTTTTCAAAAATTTTTATTAAAAATTTTTTTTGGGTTTTAAAATTTTTTTAAAATTAAATTTTTTTAAATTTTAAATTTAATTTTACAAATCCTTTTTTTAAAGGGTTTTGTTTTAATAATTTTAAAAATTTTAATTTTTAAAAAAATTAAAATTTTTTTTAAAATTTTAAAAAAATTTTTTTTTAAAAAATTTTAAAAGAAATTTTGGGTTTATTTTATTTTAAAAATTTTATTATTAAAAAAAATTAAAAATATTTTTTTTTTAAAAACCAATTAAATTTTTTTTTTAAAATAAAATTTTTTTTTATTTAAAATAAAAAATTAAATATTTTTATTTAACCTAAAATTTTTAAATTTAAAAAAATTTAAAAATTGTCTTTCCCTTTTTATTAAAAAAACTGTTTTTTCCCAAAAATTTTTTAAATTTTCTCTTTATTTTTTAAAAAACTTTTTTTAAATTTTTAATTTTGTTCTTTAAAACCCTTATAAAAAATTTTAAAATTTTTTTTTAAATTTTTTTAAAAATTTAAAAATAAAAAATTGTTTTTTTGGAGGGAATTTTAAAATTTTTTTAAATAAAATAGTAAATTTTTTTCCCCGGTTCCTTCTTTTTTAAAAATTTTTTTTATAAAAAAAGTTTTAAAAAAGGAAACCCTTGGGTTAAAAAAAAAACCCCTTTTTATTTTAATAAAATTTTCAAAACCCGGAAATTTTTTAAAAAAAACCCATTTAAAAATTTTTTTAAAATTTTTATTTTCTTTTTAAAAAATTTTTTTAAAACCAATTTAAATTTAAAAATTTTTTTTTTAAATTTTAAATTTTTTTTTTAAAAATTTAAATTTATTTTTTAAAACATTTTAACTTTAAAATTTATTCCCCTTTTTTTTTCAAAATGAAAATATTTTAATTTTAAAAGTTTTGAAAAAATATGGGTTTTTTTTTTTTTTGGAAAAATTTTTACACTTCCTTGGGATGTTAAGGGTAAATTTTTCTTTTTTAAAATTTAAAAATTTGATTTTTATAAAGAATTAAATGGGGTTAAAAAAAAGCCCTTTTTTTTAATTTTAAAACCAAAAGGGTAAATTTAAATTTTTTTAAAAAATTTTAAATAGACTTAATTTTTTTTAAAAAATTTTATTTTGCTTTTGACCAATTTATTTAAAATTTTTCCCCCCAAATATTTAAAATTTAAAATTTGGAGTTTTGGCTTTGGATACAAAACTTTTTTAAAAAAAAACTTTAAAATTAAAAAGGGTTTTACCATTGTTTTTCAAAATTTGTTTTTTTTTCAATTTATTAAAATATTTAAATTTGTTTTGGCAAAATAAAAATTTTAAAAATTTTTTTTAAAAAGTATTTTTACAAAATTTAAAATTTTAAATTTTTTTTTAAAAAAAAAAGGTTTTGGTTTTTAGGTTTTTTAAATAATTTAAAAAATGTATTAAATAGTTTTTTTTAATTAAAAACGTTTTAAGTTTTGCCAATTTCTTTTTTAAAAAATTGAATTTGGGAATTTTAAAAACTATTAGAACTTTCAGCCCTTTTGGCTTCGGAGGGTAAGGAAAACCTTTTTGGGGTTTTTTGAAAATTCAAAATCGTTTTTTAAAATTTATTTTTTTTTTTCTTTTAAAAGAAAAAATTTCTTTATTTTTTAAAACCCCGGTTTTTATAAATTTTATTTTTTTTTAAAATTTTTTAAAAAAATTTAAATATTAAAAATATAATTGATTAAAAAAAATCTAGGGCCTTTTTAATTTTTTTTTAAAAAATTCGGAATATTTTTTAAAAAAATGTTTTATTTATTTTTGGAATTTTTTTTTAAAAAAATTTGGATTTTTATCATTTTTAGAATTTTGAATTTAAAAAATTTTTTTTTTTGGGGTCTTTAAAATTTCGAATAAATTTTGGCTTTTTTTTTTGGGAAAAAATTTTTGGGTGTATTTAAATTTTAAAAGTTTTAAAATTCAAAATATTTTTAATCCATTTTTTTCAAAAAAGAAAAAAAATTTATTTAGAAATTTTAAGCAAAGGAAATTAATTTTTTTTTAAAAAATTTAAAATTTTATAAAACTAAATATTAAAAAAATATTTTTTGTTCCAAAAAAAATTAGGATTTTTACCAACTTAAAAAAGGGATTAATTTTTTTTAAATTTAATTGTATTTTTTTAATTTTTTTTTTTTAAAATTTATTTTGGTTTAAATTTGGGTTTTTTTTTTCAAAAATTTTTGGGGTTTTTTGGGGAATTTTAAAAACAAATCATTTGGTTTTTTTTTTTATAAAAAAACTTTCTATTAACCTTTGGGGTTTTTTTTAAAAAAGTGGGTTTTTATCCTTTTTTAAAAAAAATTTAAAATTTTTTTAATAAAAAATTTCCTTTATTTTTAATTATTTTTTTTCTTTAAAAAAAAAATTTGTTTAAATAAAATTTTTTGTTTTTTAATTTAAAAATTAAAAAAGGGTTTATTTTTTTAATTATTAAAAAATTGGAAAAATTTAAAATTTTCTTAAATTTTTTTTTATAGGGTTTTTTTTAATTAAAAAATTTTATTTTTCTCATTTTAGAATTGATTTAAAAATTTTAAAGGTTTTTTTGGGATTTTTTAAAAATATTAAATGGTTTTTTTTTTTGGAAAAAAAAGGGTTTTTTGGGTTTTAAAAAAATTTTAAAAAAAAAATTTTGGGTTTTTTTTTAAAAAAAAAAAAAATTTTGTTTTATATTTCAAAATTTCCCTAGTATATAACCGGTGTCATTTCCCCCGCTTCCTCTAAAATAAAAATTTTCGATACAAACTAAATAATAAAATACGTACCCCTTGATTCACAAAAAATCTAGCGCCTTATTTTCGATCCAATCATTACAAACGACACGGATTCGGAATCCTGAGGTTTTTACATAAGATACATGTTAATATGTATAGGGTGCGACGTTAATTTTTTGAAATAAAAATTGCGATTTTAGAGCTCATTTTGAGCCAATTTTGAACTTTCAAAAATTGTAGCGCCGTTATTTGTGGACGGATCTTTAAAACTATTCAGAATCGGATTTGGCAGCCTTTTTTGGGTTCGGATAGGCCTAAGAAACCGTAGGCGTGCTATTCCGAGCTTTGGGAAAACGTTTTGAAAATTCAAAATCGATGGGTTTAACCCTAGTGACTATAACCGGTGTCATTTCCCGCGCTTCCTCTAAAATAAAAATTTTCGATACAAACTAAATGATTAAAATACGTACCCCTTGATTCACAAAAAATCGTAGCGCCCTTATTTTCGATCCAATCATTACAAACGACACGGATTCGGAATCCTGAGGCTTTTTACATAAGATACATGTATAATATGTATAGGGTGCGACGTTAATTTTTCGAAATTAAAAATTGCGATTTTAGAGCTCATTTTGAGCCAATTTTGAACTTTCAAAAATTGTAGCGCCGTTATTTGTGGACGGATCTTTAAAAACTATTCAGAATCGGATTTGGCAGCCTTTTGGCTTCGGATAGGCTAAGAAACCGTAGGCGTGCTATTCCAGAGCTTGGGAAAACGTTTTGAAAATTCAAAATCGATGGGTTTTACCATGTTTTTCCAAAAAATGAAAAAATAGAATTGCTTTATATTGCGAGGGACGTTCTACGTACCCCTAGTGACTATAACCGGTGTCATTTCCCGCGCTTCCTTCTAAAATAAAAATTTTCGATACAAACTAAATGATTAAAAATACGTACCCTTGTTCACAAAAATCGTAGCGCCCTTATTTTCTATCCAATCATTACAAACGACACGGATTCGGAATCCTAGGCTTTTTACATAAGATCATGTATAATATGTATAGGGTGCGACGTTAATTTTTCTTAATTAAAAATTGCGATTTTAGAGCTCATTTTGAGCCAATTTTGAACTTTAAAAATTGTAGCGCCGTTATTTGTGGACGATTTTAAAAATTATTCAGTTTTGGATTTGGCAGCCTTTTGGCTTCTTTCCACTTCTTTATCTTTTAAATACTTACCTTCTTTGTTGTCTTCCTTGATTTATGTAACACTTTGAAGGGCGCTTAACTTTATTTATTATTACTTTTATAAAATAACGCCACTCCACCCACATATTATTATTTTATTTTTTCAACACACTTAAAACACCTTCCTTTTCCTTTTAATTATAGTATGTAATTGTAATGTAATGTAATTGTAAAAAGTTGCAATCCCAAGATTGACGTGCAAATCACTCTTAGTTTACAATTACCCATAAGGTTTCTCTTTTATTACAGTAAAATTGCAATGTAATGAGTTGAATTTATTAAAATTAAAAGATTGGTTATTTTAATTAATTAAAGGTTAATATAATTTTAAATTAAGATAATATTAAATTAATTATGATTAATAATAAAAGTAATATATTTAAAAAGTTTAAGAAGTTTAATAAATATTTCTGAAGGCGACTTCAAAATGTGTGATTCAAACTTCTTAACTGTTAAATTTAAACTCTGTAAAAAACTTGTAAAAATTATATATTAAATAGAGTCTTTATTGTTAACCGAATTTTAATAATAATTAATTGAGAAGAGCAAGAGCAAGAGTCAGGTGGGTTTTTAAGTCTAGAAGTTCAAGAAATAATTTTAAAATTAATATTAAAACTCTCATTTAAAGATTTAAAATCATTTATTCTGTAACAACGATACAGATGTTACGAATTAATATTAAATGGATCTCGTAGTTGATACAGGTTTAAATTTAAAATCTCTAAGATAACAACGCCATAGCTCGATCGGAGCGATCGGTTTCAAATGTACTCGGGTTGTATACCAGTCGATTTGAAAAAATTTTAAAATCTCTAAGAAAACCACGGCTACGAGCCGACGGACGATCGCGTAATACATTTGAATGACCGTAGGATACGAGTTTATTTAAAATTTTTTAAAAATCTCAAGATAAATCGGCCGACTCGGCCGACTCCCGACTTTACTGATTTAACCATTAAAAAGGAATTCAAATTTTTTTACAGCCCTTTTGAAATATTTTGACACAAACCTTTAAAATAAAGAACCAACAGGTAGTAAATAGGTTTTTATTTCCAACATCCCTTACATCCCCTTTACATGTTATTTAACTATTTTAACAGAGGAATTTAAATATGTTTTCATCAAGTACAGCCCTTGATGAGATATTTTAAGACTACAGAACCTTAAAACCCCCACCATTTATTTTTGTAGAAATAAATTTAAAATTAATATTAAAGAACAGTTTTATAAGGTTTAAAACACTTCTCGTTACAAGCCAACTCAATGGGTTGCATCGGTTATTTGAAATGGTCTCAGTTCGATACCAGTCGAAGTTAAATTTTAAAAATCTCTAAGAAAAATCCAACAGCAACCCGAACGAGACGAAACGAATGACGAATACGTAGGATACCGTGATTTGAAAAATATTTTTAAAAAACTCTAAGATAAACCCTCCGACTTGTGACCCAACTGTTACTCCGATTTAACCATTACATTTTGCAAATTTTATTTTATGGTGTTACGATTGACACATTCTCTTTACATTATAGGTAAAAGAAACAACAGTAGTAAATAGGTTATTTACCAAATCCCCTTTCATCCCCATGCTTAACGCTTTTAATCTAATTAAGAACATTAATCATAAAACTAAATTTTTTCAAATAGTTAGCCTTGATTGATGTTTTAAATTGTAGGAAACCAAAAGCAAAAATTTTAATCAAAGACTAAAGCCCTTCGCGTCCGAGCACTTAATGTTGTCTTCGATTAACAGAAAAGATATACAATTTGTTATAACTTAAAAACTAAAAATAATAAAAGCTGCATCCCTTTTTTCGTTAAATGCAAAAAAAACCCTATTCAAATTAAACAAAGTGCCAAATATATAAATTAAGGAGGTTTGATCAAACATTAATATATTTATCAATATAATAGGACTACAACTTTTTAACAAATTATAAATACATAATTAAACATAAATAAGTGTAAAAAGTGTTTTAATAGTAATAAAATTCCCAAAATAAATTTACAAAATAGTAAAAGTTTAGCAAAACTAGCTAACATAGATTATCTAACTTAATCCTATGCAGAAACAATGCTTAAAAATATGAGGGGCGTTCGGGAACATAACTATAATTAAAATACAATTTTTCTAAATGACGGTAATTTTGTAATAAAACCACAATTCGAAGAGAATTTTGAAAAGTGATGGACACAAATCAATTTAACATATTCACTTTAATTAAAATCACACTCGTCAACAACGATGGTGTGTTTCATTTTTCAATCGTAAGCAAACTCTCCTCAACAAACTCTATAACACACATAAAGAATAGACACAAATATAACAGCTAACATAAAATAAATACACAATTTAGCACAATATTAAATAAACGAATGTCTTTAACAAAACAAATCTGAAGATTAGTCTTCCATTGATGATTCTGCTGGTGCTGCTGGATTAGGTTTCCCAAAGGCTTCTGAATTGACTTATGCGAAGAAAACCAAGGGTACTTGTAAGAATCCACTTTGGCTTCCGAAAGAATTTTTCAACACTACTGTTCACTGCAAAAAAAGAAAACAAAATTAATTATACTTTAATTATAAATAATTAAAATCCTCCACAACAAGTATTACCAATAGGTTGGTTTTAAAATCAGATTGAAATTTTAAAGTACCGAACAAAAAGGGGGTTTTGATACTTGATATTGTCTAATTTACTAACCTGGAATACAAAATTAACGACCTACATACATTTCTGTATATTGCAGTGGTGGCCTTACGATATGAACTCATACCAAAAAATTTTTAATTATTTACCTCTTGCAGGTGATCGACTATTAGCAATTTTTCGGGTTTATATAAATAAAACTAAACTGCTATTACAAGTGCGAATTAGTTTTTAACATCAAATAACACAACTAGCGCCATCTAATATACAAAGGTTCCACTTTGCAAAGTAGCCGCTATTATTTCAAACACGACCGTAGGGGTTGTCTACTTCGTTCGCATTTGAACAAATGGGATTTTTTATCCTATGGGAAAAGTAAATAATTAACTATAAATAACAATTAATTACTACTTTAAACCAATATTAGTACAATAAATAATTAGTACAATAAATCATTGGGGTGAAATAGACACTGCTATTGCAATACAGAACAAATTATTTTACATTATTTGGGAATGTTAAAATCCCGTAGCCGGATATTCGGCCACAGCCAATCGTATTTTTTTTTGACACGACTTTGGCATATGAGACAGTTTTTTCAACATTTTTTAATTCGTGGAGCCCTATCTGTGCATGATGAACCTTTAAATAATAAAGTTAAATCAAAAAGCGTAGTGAAGAAAGTAGATAATAAGAAAAGATTGAGACAAATCATTAAATAGTAGGTACAGTATTAACAGTTATTAATAAATAATTACATGCAAAAGATATTTGTTTTGTAGAATTTAAGTCGCGTTTCTTAAACCATGGCAGTAGCAACTATACTATACGGCAGCCAAACATGGGCCCTCACCAAGAAACAGGAATCACAAATACAAGCAGCAGACGTGAAATTTTTACAAAGTATTAAAGGCTACACAAGACAAAACAGATTAAATAATGACGATATTAGATAAGAATTAAATATATATATAACTTGAAAGTGGAAATAAAAGACACCAAGAAAATTGGTGTAATCAGCTTAAAAGAATGGCAAGCGATAGGACAAGGGAAGTGGAAAGACCACGGAAGAGATGGATGTCGGAACAGGCTATACAGACTACCCCATGCAGTGAAGAAAAGATTAAGAAGAAAAGATATTTATTAAAATAAACTGTAAATGAAGATGAGACAAATTAAATCCCAAGTATATAAATGTCTAAACAAATAAAATAAAGATTAAGCTAGTAAACAATTTAAGCTAAATAAGGGTGGAACTTGATTATTGTTAAATATAATTTAGAATAGTTAGCAGTAATAAAATTTAAACACGAATTAAAAATCACTAACAAACCTATCTTTATAGAATGTGTATGTGTTACGAGTGTGTGGAAAAGAAATATGTGTAGTTCATTTTACGATACCTTTGCTACTTCGCATTTTGGGATAAAAGGTTCCCTCGTGTGTCACAACGATAACCTTGATATTTCTTAGAGAATATATTTTTAAATTCTTATTTTAAAAAAGTATTTAAATGCAATTATTAATTGTTTTTTGATAATATATCAATATATTTAATAATTTTAATAATAAAATAATGATAATAAATTAATTTGAAAAGAAATTGTTGACTTATTTTGTTTTTAAATGTGTTATTAAGATTTGAATTAATAAGTAAAATTTGAAAATGTAATGCTAATTCATAACGTACTGATTTACCGCAAAGATATTTAAAATCAAACAAATAAGATGAAGCCAAAATGTGTGTACATGTGATCTTAGGAATTATCCTAAACAAGAGATAAAACAGCAAGGACTCGTGCACAGCACAAGTGACCTTTGCTGTTTTCAGCTAAGTTACGACTACAAAAAAAAACGTCTAAGAAAATATAAAGGTCTATTTTCTAAACCGCGTTACCGTTTGTTTACTCAAAATAAAGTACGCCCGCATCAATAAGTTTTCTTTAAATTAAAGACAAATCTATAATTAATTAAAAATTAAACATCACCTTTCAATGATGAAGAGATGTTTAAGACTTTCTTCGAATAAAGTCTCTCGAGCAAAACGCGAAGCAAATATCGAAGACACACAAAAGAGCCAACAAAAAAAAATTCTTACAAGCTAACAAGATATACATTAACTAAACGCATTGAATTATTTAAAACTATCTTAATATGATAAAAGTCAAGTAACGATAAAGATGACATGATTTCTTCAATTTATATGCCA